>CAINUL010000010.1:0-134088 GCA_903853725.1 Aureobasidium uvarum | reverse complement strand
CCTAACCCTAACCCTAACCCTAACCCTAACCCTAACCCTAACCCTAACCCTAAAAAAAACCCTAACGCTATTCCGTTATGCTTCGAATCGTTACATCCATTTCTTCTACATCTTCGTTGCCTTCGTCGGTATCGAAGCATTCGATTTAGCTAGCAAACTTTGTCTTTACGATAGCCACCGAAATCTGCCTCTAATTAGAGACATGAAGGCGTAGTATATATGCCTGAGCGCTTGCTTCTTCTAAGTTGCGACTTAGACGACCTTCTAGCTATACCTTTCCGTTATTTACCTAAAGGTATAGGGAAAGCAACGATCTAGGCGAGGTCTACCGAAGAAATCTCTCCTATAGTGGTAGGATATAGACGATATAGTCGAGTAACAACTCTGTAATAGGTTAAGTAAGGAATCGAACGTTATCCTTATAGTTTCCTATTTGCTACTAGCCTTTATAGTACTAGATATAGACTATTATACGGTCGAAGCAAACGATGATCGAACGTCGCTACTAAGTGTTATAATATGTTATTAAGAAGAACTCGCTCTTATAAACGGGCTACCTGCCACTAACATGTATTAAGACACTTAACCGCTTAAGAAACTCTTATATAGTAGCTTCGTAGCTAGCTATTACGCTCTCCCTCTACGCCTATCCGCTAGATAACTAATTATTCTTAATAAGGAAGATTTAACACAGTTACTTAGATTGCTTAATAGCTTTCGTTAAAGCTCTTTCTATGCCATTAA
Source organism: Aureobasidium uvarum (assembly GCA_903853725.1). Lineage (NCBI taxonomy): Eukaryota > Fungi > Ascomycota > Dothideomycetes > Dothideales > Saccotheciaceae > Aureobasidium > Aureobasidium uvarum. The sequence continues at coordinate 133,344 of CAINUL010000010.1, read as the reverse complement.
GGGTCATTATATTATCCCTATACTAGATAAAATTCTAATAAATAGTATTAACATTAACACCATCCTTAAGGAAGCGTGGGCTTATCCGGCGTAGACTCTTAAGACCTAGCATTAGATCGTCGTAGAGGACCTAATAGCATCCCTAGTACTTAGATGCGAGTAAAGATAGAATGTAATCCATGCGTAGCTCCGTGTCCTTATACGTTAAAACCTCCTCGCTATTATCCTAAGATGCTTTATAAGTGCTAACGCTAGCACTTAACACCTTAAATAGCAACAAACGCTACCTAAGGATCTCTCCCATTAGTATCTCGACGGTCTATTATAGATACTAGTCGTAGTAGGCTTTACGAGCTCGAGCGTCTTTCTACGGCCTTACTACTCTTTCGAGGCACTATCGTAAAAGACTAGGAGTTACACGATCCATATAATGGCTAAGAGACTGCTATTAAAGTTGCTAGGTTCTATCTAGCTTTATGTCGATGTTTTTATGCTTAGCATAGCATAGAAGCTTAATAACGGCGACTTATATCGGCGAGCGCCTATTATGTGGCAGATAAGGAGTATCTATAGCTCTAGAAGCCGATCCTTTATCTTTATTCTAGTTCCCTTATTACCTAAGTATTCGTCTCCTTTAGTAGGGCTCGTTCGACTTCGTTAGGCAATCTAGCACATGTCTTACCATACTACTAACTACTCGTCTATCACCTCGATAATGTCTTCTAGTCTCTATATGTCGTTACTATCTTCGTCTGCTACACTAAAGTAGTACTCATTAAGAGCGATAACTCTAGCAAAGTACAACATAAATCGAAATGCTATTCTAAAGTATGTCTTAAGGCTCTTAGGCCCTTTATATAGATCAAACGGTCTAGTCTTACCCTATAGATCGACTTATGACGGTTAGAAGCGACTAAGGACGACCCGACATTAGTAGGTTAACATATAGTTAGGCCCATCGAAACATAGCCTATATGCATCTTATAGTAACGATTATATAGCGTCGATAATCGTACGAAGGTCACTCTTATCTCCTAGTAAGGGAATGGCGATTGCTATCCGAATTTCGTCCTTCTAGAGATGTTACATATGTTCGGTAATGCCTATCTCTCTTAACTATAGAACTACGGTAGAGACGTGATCGTAGAAGCTATATACTCGATTAGCATCGTTAGTAGCATCCTACTATGCTTATTAGATATCGTCTTCTAAGGCGTAGAAAAAGTCCTACTTCTAGGATGTTTATAGCTCTAGATCTAGGACTCTACCCTACTTTGCTACTTTAAAGTACCTTTACTAGCTATTAACCTTAAAGAAACGTTAGTAGGCATAGTTTGTAGTCTAGATCTTATTTATTAAATAGAGGCTTTTAGTACGCGTGTCTTCTCTACGCTTCTACTTATTTACCCATCCGTATTTATCTTTATAGTGCTTTTGCATTAGACGTAGATCGCGACATACGTAAGCGTAAGCTATGTTCTTATAGTTCGATGCATTATATCTAAGCCTATTAAAAAAGACTAGAAGGAATAGGACTAGAGGATCCGTTAGTATTAGATATACGACAGCTTTATAAACATTCGCTAGAGTAGAGCAGCCGTTAACTTTCGTAATATAGTTGCGACGTTATTCTATAGTAAGACGCGAGTAGTGCGTTTATAGATATGTCGTTAGCTACGAGGGTATAATTGCGTACTAGCATAGCATGCATATTAGAATCTTATGTTTATCGTTAACCTAAAGAAGACGGTCGAAATCCATTAATAGAATGGATTAACAAACTAAGAGACTATAAATGCTGTCTTAGTCGCGCTATATAGGCACATTATAGATTAATAGCGCATCGATACACTTCTATGCTATTAGGCTTTATTAATATGTATGTAGTTAGTTACTAGGGTCTAGTGTAGGGAAGCTCCTAGATCTATCGTAGTGCGTCTTTAGCGTGATTATCACTATAGAGTAGCTATACTGCTCCTACGAATAAGCAGATAATATCATGTGTATAAGTAGATCTATACTTAAATACTTATATCTATTAATTTTAGCTAATTTAAAGCTTATTAAAGCAAAGGTTTCGTCTCTCGTAAAGCAAAGGTTTTAGGTTAAAGCTATAAACCCTAAACCCTAATTTTGTGTGGGGTTTTAAAGGTTTCGACTCGAACCCTTTGTCTTCTAGTAGTAGAAGCTAGGGGCTATATATAGGGGCCATTACAAAATCACCCGATACGTCTAGCGTTATCCCTATACTAACTAAATCCGACCTAGGGGTAGCTACCCTCTAAGTGTCCTATTAGCTAGGGTTAGTACGTATAAAAAAACGGCTAGAGGTTATTTTTATAGTATAGGGTTTTACGGTATCTACTATTATTACGCCTATTTAATATAAGTATGCTTCTATTAAGCTTTAGGACGCTTATAGAGCGTAAAAACCATTATATAAAGTTAAACCATCTTTTTATAAGTATAGTAATAGGGTTATAAGAAGTTTCTTATAGTAGCTTTTCTATGTTACTTTATATAAAGTATAAATAGTAGGAAACCTAGCTATTTAAAAATAAGTAAAACCTAATATTATAAAATAGACTATAATCTAACAATTAAATAGTATTACTATAATATAAGAAGGTTTTACTAAGAAAGAAAAAAAGAAGTCTACTTTATATAAAGAAAAGACTCTAGTAAGCTTAGTATTACTAAGCCTTAACCGTAAGGCTAGGGTTAGCCTTATAATACTAGGTAAGAAAGTAGGTATACTTATATATAACGGTAGTAAAAAGAGTATAAGTCTTTTTAGTAGCGGTAGTAGTAACCTTATAGCTAGTATAACGGTAGTAAAAGGTAAGCTAGGCCTTATAAGCGTAGGCTAGGTAGTTAAAGATATAAACAAAAAAGTTACCTATAGGCATATAGTTATACTTAGTAGTAATATAGTAGCGGCACTTTATTAAGGGACCTATATAGTAGCTATAAGCTATATGCTAGTAGTTAGCATTAGAATAGTAAGTAAAATATAGTATATATTCTTTTATTAAAAAAGGCCTACTTTTAGTATAGCACTTATACTAGTTCTTACTATTCTTTAAAGTAAGAAAACGGCTAATAGAATAAAAAAAGGTATATTATTATTAATAAAGGCGTATAATGCTAGTAAAGAGTAAAAAAGTATTATAGTAATATAAGTAAAAAGTAAGAGTTATATATGCTAGAAAAAAAGGAATAGAGGTTACTAACTATATATTATTATTATATAATGCTATTTCTAGTAATGCGCTAAGGCTAATAAAAGCATTACTATATTTTTATAACTAGTAAATTCTATGCTTTCTACTTATAGTAATACTATAGATTAATAATAATATTTTATAGCTTTATACTATATAATACTATAAATTTAAAAATTATATAAACGAAACTAGGCGTCTAAAAATAGCTACTATTAGAAAAAGAATAATTATAATAGAATACTTATTTCTATTTTTTCTATCTATACTAAGCTAGCTTTTTTTATACGGTATGCTAGTAAAGTATTTCTATAGCTTTAGATAAACCGGAAATAAAGCATTAAATAGTCTTAACTATAGATAGACTATTACTTATAAGAAATTTATATGTTACTATATATTTTACCATTATACTAAGGCATTAATTAAGATGGCTATATAGTAGGGTAACACTAGTAATAAGCTTTAATATATACTTAATTAATAAATCTTAGCTAATGCTATACTTAATCTTTAGCGCACACTTATAGAAATGTCTAGCGCTAGTAGGGACAAAACACTTTCTTAGGCGGTGTTAAGTCTCTTAAACATTATTACGTCTCTATCTCTCCTTTCTAAGTCCGACTATAACTACGGTAATTATATCTAAGCATTTGCTATACCACTAGGCAAACAACTCTTAACAATTAAACTAACCTATAGCGTAGCACACTAATTATTATGTCTCTTGCCGTGTTCCGTTTGCATAATAGGACTTATAACTCTTCTACTACATAACTCTTCTCTTGCCCATTAGCCGTCCTTATGCCGCTTTGCTATGTACGATGTTGCAACATAGGTCTATCTTCTACTTGTCCTTTTTACTTTAATCGTAAGGTACCAAATCTGGAGAGTAGAATCGAGGAACGGTAGGGACATATACACACACTTACTCACTCACTCGCTTCGGAGGAGGCAAGACACAAAACGCAAACAACTTATTATCCTACCATACAAAGTCAACGGTTACAATCCTTCTAGACGTGTTATATGGGCTTCGGGACTAGGCAGACGTTAGCAGAAGTGTCTTTAGGCCAAGCGTGTCACTCTGCCAGACTCGTGGATTTTGGTTGATCCTGCTGCTACTTTTGCCGCTTCATGAAGGGATGAGGTACCATTGCTACATATGAACTAATGATTTGTGTCTTATTTCTCACCACTTTCTAGACCCAAGCCGGTAATTGTCATTCTTAAAACTCATCTTCCAAAACACTCTTAACAACCATGATAGCACTTCATGGACTTGCCGCCGGGGAAAGCCTTGCAATACCCAGGGTTGGGTATGCCTGCAAAAACATTTCCAGTGTCGCCGATTTGGTCCTGGCAATTGCGGTCCGAGTACGCAACGCAATCAGTGCCTTTGTATATGCTTCCAAACACCTTCAAGCTTTCGAAGTCGTACACGTAGCAGTTACCCTCACAGGTAGGCGTGTAATCGAGAATGAATTCTGCATTGTCGCAGCTGGAGCCTCGGTAGAGCTGAACGCACTCGCTGTTGTCCTTGCCACTGCAGACCTTGGCTTCGGCGCTTGAAGTGGCCAAGAGGACTCCAACAGCGAAGACAACGTATGAAAGCATATCTCGCTTCTTATCTAACAAGCGAGGTCAGTCTCACAGACTCTGGTCTACTCAATGAAGCGGGGATTCTCACAGTGTTTCCAGATTTCTTTTGAGTGTTTGGGGAGATGGGTTTCAACGTCCAGTTGGATGGAAATGGTAGAAGAGGAGTTGAGACTTGGTTTTGGATACAAGTATTGGATATGTGCAGGTCTTGGGGAAAGGAGGGCAGACAACGGCCTCTTTATGCTGGGGTTAGAACCAAGGTAGTGCAGTTGTGCTTTACGTGCTAGTGGTCTTTCGCTGAGCTCAGAGTGTCAGACATGATCGTCATCAAGGGCAATACTCACTCACCTCTCGTACATCAACAGAATCCTCTTGGTACAATCCAGTTAGATGAGACGAGGATGGATCCATGGATGTATCATGGTGGAGCTCAACCTCTTTCGGGCTGTGTAGTGCGCCCTCATCTTCGAACTCCTCGCAGATAACTCCAAATGAGGCATGGATCATCCATCTATGATTTTCCGAGCAAAGATCTGCATGTCGTCCTGTGACGAGACTTGTTCTAGGACGAATCCTTTGAGACGTTCATCATGATCCAGTGGATCCTTGACAGCAACAAGACTCCCCTGGTGATGTCATTTATCCATCAGGAACAACTGCGGAGTCTAGCTGCAGGGGCTTGTGATAGCTTTGCGATATGAACAACATTGAGCTTCTCTTGGTATGACATCGATGACCTCGCAAGATGGAGCCTCTTTTGGTATGATCTGCTGCCGATTGCGAAGAGTATCAGAAGGATGCGAGATGGAAGGATCAGTATGGGACATACGAAGCAGATCACAAGGGGAATGGGAGGAAACCAGCAGATCATATACATTTTGACTACCTTGATGGTCCATCGAGCTAGAAAGCAAATCATGCGGAGGACAAGAGCTGAACCGAAGATCATAAAGCATTGACTTTCCGCATGGCAGGGCAACAACCAACGATCGTCTGCCAAGAGTCTAACACGTGTCACCTTTCCAAACAGCAATTGGGACCGCCAGAGATGGCAGATACGTCCGAGCGAACTTGATCTTGTTATATCATCACTGGCTCTTGAAGCAGGCAACTTACTTAGACCCTTACAACAATCTGCAGCGAGTGATCCCTTGGTCCATTGACGCTTCTTGTAGGTCGGCAATATAGCATGACAGAGCCGTTTTAGCGCTGTGGGGTGTCGGATCCTTCGCCTCGACTTGGGCAAAAGTCTATTATGACCAGCTCTCTTGGCGCTGTGGCTATCACAACTGATAAACCGAAGAATATAATGCCCATACACAGCTCTAACGAATACTTGTTCCTCTCTTATTCGACTTTCTTCTGAATTTGCCCTGGACTGCCAAACAAGCAATTGCTCTCAACATATCCCTTCAACACGAATAACAACATGAGATACCACATTGCCGCAATTGGCTTGGCTTTCATGGCCAGCATTACTCAGGCCAAAGATTGCGGACAGGGTCAAGAGTGCGTCAACCTCTATTCCGGTGGCAACTGCGATCCCCATCTCTTCGAATTGTCGTACGTGCCCACATGCGAGGGCAATTGCTATGTGTTCCCCTTTACAAGTCTGCGTGTAAAGGGGACATACTTTTGGGCACCAATTGCCATGCCTACTCAGACACAAACTGCCAGGATGAGATTGGTAGTACTGGCAATGTCGTCGGCACCGGGAGCGGCCAGTGTAACAACTTTGGGGGTGGTCAGTCCATGAAGTGCTACTATGATTGTTGAGTTTAGGTACGTCTCCTGCCTTGTCCAGATGCCTCCCGCTCCGTGTGCTCACTCAAATAGCTCGTTCGAAAGCGAGTGTAGTGTGGTGCAGTCAGCTTTGCCAAACTCGCTTTCTCTTACAGAATGGATGATATGTTGAAGGGTTGTGCGAAGCTCAATTGCTGCAGTAACTACGTCGTTTATAAAAGTCAAGGTCAATAAATACTTGCAGGCCTCCAGGCCGCCATTCCTTACTGTGCTCAATATTTTTCTTGACGAATCATGAATTTGAACTTAAGGTAAACATAATCTTCTTGTTTGTCTGGTCTCTTCCCTATCTGAGTGGGTTATGTCAATAGCAGTCCATAGATCATCTTCGGTATCCATGATGATCAAGATCGTCGATAGCAATTAAACGCAATGACGACTGAGAAACCTCGCCATCCAAGGACTACGAGTGCTTTTAGGATAGCATAAAAACACGCATTGCAGATGATCTACAGTAGATCTTGACGATGCAAAGATTGCAATACGAGAAGGAAGGGAAAGGATGAAAGGATGCGGAAGGAAGGAGATCGAGCTAAACCATCGGCGACCCCGAATGATCCCAGCCCTGTCCTGGAGTAGATGATCGTCAGACACGGGTACGAGTGATTATCTCAACATCAACGTCAACCATTTTCCCGTGGGATTATTCCAATCCTTGGAGCTAATGGAAACTTGAATCCCGCGAGCCATTCTTCATATATAGTCCACTGCCCCCAGCAAGAACAGTATCATCATCACCACTCCACCTCCAGTTAGTACTCCTGCCTTTTTGCACACAGATTGTTTCCTTCTGGTACCCTCATAAGACCAGCACATAGACGATACTTATAACGGATCAAGCCAAAAACCTCAACCAATCCCCGCTTTCCAATCGTTTCCTTGTAAGCCCACCACTCCTCATTCTTAAACCACAAGCAGTCTCGAAGACATTGGCGCTGACAAGCCCTAGGCCGCAAGAAACACGTCACCCCACAGCCACCATTATAATGTTTTCCCTCATCCACTTTTCTATCCTCGCGTCCCTCCCTCCATCGCTCTGTCCAAAGCCTGCAGCGGTTCAAACCCATATGAAGCCTGCGTTAGCGTCTACGCGGGCGGTGGTTGCGATTCCGCCAATTACCTGCTCAACTACGTGCCTACTTGCGAGGGCAACTGCTACAGATACCCTTTTGGTAGCGTGGTCACTAAGGGCAGTTTCGCGTACGGGGTTGACTGCCACTTGTACAGTGATGACGACTGCCAGAATGAAGTGGCAGATTCGGGAAACATTCTGGGCCAGTCATGTACCAATGCTCCTGGGGGTGGAAAGTCAATGAAGTGTTATCACAATTGTTGAAATTTGGTCATCATGGAGATCAAATCCATCAGATTGGCGTACAAATCTGCGAGGAATATGTAATCGAGACCGGCTTTGAAGAGAAAGAGGTATTGACCCAATGTTACTTCTATACAAGAACGTAAGATACCGACTGTCCCGCCACTTTTTGAGCACACTCTTGGCACCCAGGGCATGTTGCCTGTGATTTCTTTTCTCAAATCGCAATCTTTTGTGGTCCATCACTCAGTGACAATTCTCCAGGTCCTGTCGGAAGCAATCTCCGGGTGGCCCAGGCGCGCAGTATCGACGTCTATATAGAAGCAGCCACTGTTGTTGACAGTGGAGGGAAAGAGATTTTCTGTTGAGGCGAGTAAATTGGAAAAGCTGGTTGTGACGAAAGTTATCTTGTTGATTTATAGTGGTGAGGGGAAAGGGTTTAGCTGAATACGATGTGTGTGTGTGAACGCGATATAGGGGGCGGGACAATTCTCGTCTCCAAACACAGCTATTCGATACAAGAGTTGACTGCTGGCGGTTAGGATCTCATTCATCTGCTTTGAAAGGGCGTGGTCTGCCAACCTCGATCAATTTCCCTAACATGAGCTGGTCTACTGCGCCCACCGGTATGAGTGACTTGCTGCTTGTTAGTTCTTGTGTCCAGCTTCTTGGAACCATGTTGTTTCCATTTAACAGATCATCGAAGTCTTCACGACCCGAGCATCAGGCACCTCTTGTGTAGAAGCGCTCATGTTGAGTGCAAGTCAAAGTGTTTCAAGGAGCAGCTTAGCCATAAGTTCAGGCACACTCGAGCATGCCCCGTTTAGGTCGTCGGCCTTCTAGTTTTTTTCTATGAAGCGGTCTATCACGTCCAGTAGTCAGAAAGAGACAGTGAATGTTGGGGAACTAAAGGCGCAAGACAAGATAGTGTAGAGTTCCTAAAGCAGATCTGGTGTCACTTTGATAGATTGCACCCGGGTGTTTGCTTGGGCCTCGCATGCTGATGGGAAGGTGATATATCTTGATGTATGGGAGGCTCCATATTGATAGCACTATCGTTGTTCGTCGGCTAGATGTGCTGAGAGCCGGACATCAATTCGTGGAGTGCCCGAATCTTGAGCACAACCAGTCCCGGCAACTGATCTTCTGTTTACTCTCCAGGTGTGGTTGTCACATCCAGCACAGGTGCCGAAGAAAGACTAGCGCAAGAGGCGATGGTAAAGTTTTTCGAGAGTAGGATTGATGCTGCCTTCGTGAGTGTGGAGTGAGACATCTAGAGGTACAGCCTCTAGCTAGGAAGCAAAAGAGTTTGGCTCTCATCTGCTGTGTTATCTGAGGACATTCTGGTCGATTGAAGCTTGTGGGATGATTTAGAGGAGCATTTTCTAGTAGTTTGTTTGCTTTTGTTGATGTGACTTGTATAGCGTAGCTTGACTCTCAAAGCTAGCTTGGAATTGCAAACATAGCACTCATTTAGAGGAAGATAGATGCTGGTATTGATCGGACCAAGACATCTAATTCATTTTGCGGTTGCAAATTTGCTTGCAATTAGTTGATATCTCAGACAATGGTTTTTATGTCGTCCCGAAGACTCATAGCAGAGACATCAAAAGTAAGGGTGGATATACGTGGCAGAAAAATAAACTAAACCAGTAAGACACACATTTGGAGGGTGCTATAGGGTTCCCAGGGTAAGGAACAACGTGGCATGAGCGAGCGTCTCGCTCAAGAAGTGCCTCTGCAACAAAAGACTGTCAACAATCAGGCGGAACAAGTATATGTAACTTGGAAAGAGCGCAAAGATACGTAAATTGGGGGTTCGAATACAATGGATTTAGCTTTATTATATGCACTTTGGCAACTGACATCCAGTACCTACATACAGCATCTTTGCTCTCATGGAATTTATTCTTTGGGAACTTCCCTTTCTGCCCTTATATAAATACATAACCTTGCCCGCTCCTCGGACTATGTTACCGGGGCTCTTTATGCTAAGCGTCCTCTAGCACTAGAGGGGAATTTATAGCGAGCCAATCGAATCCTGTCTCTTAGTAAATGCCGTCCTGCTTCTTAAAGCTTCGGTGCATTCCTATACCTGTATGCGTTGCATGCTTTAGTACATGGGCAGAGTTTAATAATAGCAAAGGGGTGGAGTCCAGACCGCTTGCTCATAAGAGCCGCTTTCACAAGCATCGGTCGGCCGTACTTACCCGCCTTGCCCCAGACCTCGGCGAAAGCACCCCGCAAATCATATTGCTGCATCTCGCCCGCTCTAGCCCCTCATCACTTGACGGGCAGACACGACTTACGTAAGAAGCTCGCTGTAGTGATCAAAATAAGTGTTCCTAGTACTCCCACGTTATCTCTCCTCATCTACCAGCCAAGGATATACACCCCTCGACTCAGACAACCACTCTCACAACACGCGGCCGGTAGTGAGCAACTGTGGGTCGCTGGCTCGGCGGCAATCTCCAGCAAAACGCAAGCCAAGGCCGAGGACACATCTGCCCACCAGGATCTCTGAGCGCGTAACATGTCGCATGCTCACACATCCGCACCAAGATCTAGACCTGCGGTGCGTGGCAGATATGCAACATTCAGTGATGTTCATTACCTTGCCACGGTAATGCAGCAACATGAGCAAGATCCACAAAATTCGACGAGTCGACTCAACTTTCTGATCGATCGCAAATCCTACAACCGCCACGTAATTGCACGACGTCGTCGGAGAGCAGAGCGCGCTGGAAGATCATGGACTGAAGAATCAACGGGGTTCCCTGCGCAGCCAATTCACGTTCAGATCATCTCTTGTCCTCTTGGCAAGTAGAACGATCAGATCCTACACTATGTGCTAGTTGTGTCACAAATCGCTGCAATGNCACATGCCTTCTCGAGCCCAATAGAGAGTTTCATGCGATGGGCGGAATCCATGGACAAGTCGTCTCAGTATTGGTTCCTACGACTGGTGCACATGGAGCACAATATGTCACCATCTGTGACGCCTTCCGATCCAGACGAACACTTTATACAGGCCAAATTCTTCTTCAACATCATCAAATATTTCAGAGGAGCTCATGAAAATGGCCAATTTGTCAAGAATGACCTTGGTGAATGCGTCAGTCATGTCTCGGCCACAAGCATCAACAACATTAACAACTTCTATAAGTGTTGTGTCACGGCAATTGACCTCATTGAGCGGGGGTACCACGTTCAAGGCTTTGCCCTAGTCTCGGATGCTCTATGGCTTATCGAACAGTTACTGACAGAACGGGATCCTGAGCTCATAGACACCATTTGTGATGTCTCTGTACTTCTCCTGACCAAAGGCTGGAATCGAATGTACGACGTTCTGACTGATAGGGTATGCGCCATGGTTGAGATCCGGGCGGCGCAGAAGAATGAAGTGCATCAGCCCTGGGCACAGATGTTTGCCTGCCTGAAAAGGTTGCCTACAACGCAAGCGCTTGAGCTCATGCGCCGAGGTTGGAAGTGCGGCTATGATCAACTCGAGGGCATCTTTCCTGGACATCCATGGGACGGGCTCAATATGTCCTCCTCGCCAATCCACCCGCTTCGAATGGGGATCCATGTCTCACGTCTCCACCAAGATATATTGTCGACTCCGCTTGCTTCACTGGATCAGCACGGAAGATATCTCGATGACCTAAGCGACATGCATCGACGGTTCACTCGCGCCAAAGTTCTTCACTCCCTAGGATATCATCAAGAAGCTCTAAAAGCTTCAGAGATAATCGTATCAAGATGTGCTCAAGCGAGGAAACAAAACGAGGAGAAGTGGATGGCACTCGAGATTGACGCTCTCGAGGTATCTGCGCAATGCCACTATGCCATAAGCGATCTCAGCTCCGCAGGCGGTAGCACCACTACTGCTGAGAATCTTTTCAAGACTGCCATCACAAGAAGTACAACGATGTGGGGTAGCAAATCCGCTACTACGATAGCCCTCAAACACACCCTGTGGCTTTGGTTCTCGAATCAAGGCCGGCACAAGGAAGCTGCACTGTTGAGGAATGCCATAGATGCGATCGTGGTCAAGAGCAAACCTGGGACGTCGTCCATATGAATCAGTCAGAGCTATGCCGGCCACCTGCTCACCGTTCTCGGGTTGTTCGAACGCTGTCTGTTGTTCGCATCTCTATATCCACTTCATATCAGAATTCGATTGTGTACTAGGCCATGCATTCTTGTCCATGTCAGGACAAGGCCAGTCGGCGATGCACAGCCATACGCTCAGAAAGCTACGAACCAAAGTGCTAAAATACATGAAAAGGTAAAGCTCTAGAAACTACAAATGAATTGCAAACTTCAAGATAAATGGAGAAGAAACTATTACCAGCAAGAGCTGATGCGACATGCGGGAAAGAAAGATCAGAAAGTCAGCTAGAGCTGGATCTTCAAACGTGCAATTGGATGATATCAGTCCAAGACGGTAGCAATATTCATCCTCATTTTTGATGATTTTCGCATCCTTGAATCACATATCTATACCGCCATTGTGCCGTCGCATGATGATTCTAGATGCTAGGAAAAGAAAAGGAGCAGTCAAAGCAAGCGCACCTCGAAAACCTGACCTCAAATTGTTAGATACAGTGCGAAAGTCTCCACCTTCGTTGGCACTCTAACCGACCTCTCTGGCCCATCTGTCGCGCATCTTGGTGCAGATATCGTCGAACTTCGAGCCTCCGGGTGCGTTGACGTAACGTTCGATGGCGGCGAAAGCGAGGGCGATGTGCAGAAGGGGGAGGCGGATTTCGACTCGAGCGGCGAACTCGGTTCTGAGCAGCTGCTCCATTATACTCGGAGGGAAGAGAGTCGGGACGAGGTGGGTGAGGAAAGTGTTGTAGAGGTCAAAGTTGGTATCGCGCTCGTAAAGGGGACCTCTGGCGGTGCACCTTGTGCATGCGTTGTCGTCGCTGTTGATCTTGTTGCAGGACTGATTGTGAGCGGCGCAGTGTTTGCACTAGAGGATCTTTCTGATAACGGCCATGCTTGATTCCTGTACCCCAGAAGCGAAAGACCCGGAGGCAACCCACCTGAGACTGCCGCGGCCACTCAGGTAGATGGTGCCGAGGAAGTCATATGCTGCTTGGGTCAAGCGCAGCGAGCCTAGTGAAGAGCGGGCAGGCAAGGCACAAAATTGCCCCATCCGTCCTCTAGCCGTAGCATGATGACTACTTAGGTATGTCAGTCTATGGACCGACCAGTGCAGTGTACAATATTTACGAAAGATGTGGTGGTGCGCTAGAAAGAAGAAGGAAGAAAGAGGTTGTTTGCGCGTTGGAAATTCCGCTTTCACTTGGAAACGCGCTTGCTTTTCTTGCATGTGACAATGACCCTCTCTCCCACTGGCATACAAGCTTGACATAGCCTTGTCGTAATGCACAGTTGCTACCAGGACTTCAGATTGTTCATGGGGCTCGCGCTCATTGGCTGATTCCGGCAGTACAATCGAACTCTTTGACTGCCCGGGGCCACTTGATGAAAGTTACACGTACACCACCCAAAACAGAGTCCGTTCTATTTCTTGCGGGACAGCATCAGCAAAAGCCTCATCGGTGCCCGGGACAACACTCTCTACGATCACTACTCTGAGCTCTCCACTGTGGAAGCCGGCTGGGGTTTCGAAACCCTAGGACGCTGGGATGTTGGAGCAAACGTCTGCAAGCGTCGATATCGTCGTTGTTTGGTCGGATACTCAATCACCCTCGGGCTCGGCTCATCTTGCCATTTCGTGTGGGAAGCTGGGCACTCTTCTGTGCTAGGACACATTTCCCTAGCACTCGCGAGTGAGGCTTGTTACAGAAGAGCCGGTGAAACACCTTTGTGGTCATGTCTCAAAACCTGTCTCGATTGAGTACTACTGAATCGTGGTAAGCACCTGTCAAAGGATGACCCAGCCCAAACACCTGTCCAAGGCGCCTTCCCTCGCAGCGAAAACTTCTATCTCTCATATGAAGCTGTAGTGTTGCATTGAGCTATGGAAATGCACAGTTGCCATCGAGATAGGAGGTGGTCCAAGGAGACACCGGCCAGATCCACCCCTGAAACAAGAGATCGAGTGTTGACATTATGCTCAAGATTCCTGCGATTGGCACTTGTCTGATCAACGCACAGCTGGTTGGTCTCAATGAAGTTTGGGGACTAATCAATCAGGGAAAAGGACTCTATAAAGACCCTGTAACGAAGTCTCATGGGCCGGCGAGAGTCAGACACTGACTAGCGATGGGGAAGTGCCACGAGACATGAGGGCGGTGTTCGGATGGAGAGAGATAGTTAAATGAAAGATAGGATATAAAGGATGATACAATCTCAAGCGACTTGTTGTAAGCAATGATAATCTTGGTTTTCTTCCACAGCTGTAATAAGAGACCACTCCTAACATTAACTGTACGTTTTTCATAGCCTTTAACCTTCCAATGCAACTTTATTAAACAGGATTGTTGCACTTTTCTTCCACCCATCTTGCAATCTTGATTGACGGCTCGTCAACCGCTCTTGTAAACAGATCAGCGAGCCAAAGTGTAAAGAACAGCGTTACCCCAAATCCAACACTAAAGCTGACACCCTTATTGAAAGCATTATCTCGGCCCAAGACACCATCAAGAATGTTCATCAACGGGAACCCAAGTACATGGGTCACAGCGCCATGAACGATGTACAAGGAGAAGGAAATCCTGCCGAGATATTGCGAGACTTTGTTGTCGAACAGACGTTGAAGTGGTTTGTAGCAGGAAGTGGACCAGACAAGTAGAATCGCGCCCCATCCCGGCCAGTAGCGTTTGGGCTTCCCGATACCATCTGGAATCATACTGTAAAGAGTGATCCAGCCAGGGGTTTTTTCTGCGCTCTTNTGTGGCTGACAGCCGAGGTATAACCCTAGAATGAAGACGCAAACATAGATCACAGGCTTGAGCCTATTATTTCTCTGCTTTGAATTCGAGCCATCAATTGGCAAGACCGGCGTCGGGGCCTGATTGCGTTGGAAGCCGAGTTCGGCACAAAGGAAACCGCCGTAGAACAGGATCATCTCCCAGCGTCCCATATGATGCACCCAGATGATGAGAAAGACTAGAACGGCCATACGTATCTTGCTTTTGAGGTGCGCAAGGCCGGCTTGGGTCAGGTACAACACCAATGAAGAACGGAATCTGCAGGGTAGATGTGTCAGTCAAACTCTGCAAGCGCCGATGTCCATCTTGCGGATAGTTCCAGAATAAACTTACTCGACAGGGATGGTCCACAGATGGCCATCGATGGTGACCTGGGTGTGTTTCGCCTCGAAGGACCAAGGATTGATCAGTTTCGTTGATGTTTCTCTTGCCCAGAACGCCATCTGTGCAGCGAGCGAGTCGAATTTTTGGAGATCGACGTCATGTTTGGAATTATACTGTCCTCTTGCTTTCGCAAACTCGGTACCCCAATCAAACAGTCCCAACCAAATCATCAAGGAGATGAGAAATGTCGACGCGATACAAGGCAAAAACAAACGAATGGCACGACGAAAGATTGATGAGGCCAGCGATTGCGACAGGCTCTGCCAGTTCTTGCTTCTCATGAGCTTGACTGGTTTGTAGGATAATGCATAGCCTGATACCACAAAGAAGATGGATACCATGGTTGGTCCGGCATATATGATTCGAATGAATGGAAGCTTGAGAAACTCTCGATGTTCACCGTGAGCGCCAGATGCATAGCCGTGCTTTGTGTCGTAACAGCATTTCACGACATGAAATATGATGACCAGGAAAGCTGCCACTCCCCTCATGCCGTCGAGAAAACCTGTCGGATGGAGTGCTTTCTGGGGCTGTGTTGATGGCCGAAACCTGTTCTGCACGAAGGAGGGAAGAATGGCAAAGGAGATCTTCTTGCCGTATCTTGGATAGTTGGACGCTTGCAAGATCTTCGCGTGTGAGATGGAAGGTAGCCGAGGTAGACTTTTGCCAAAGATGGATGATTTTCTGGTGTAAACATGATGGTCTGGCTCTTTCTCGTAGGCCGAGAGAAGATGTGAGTCTTCTGGGTCTTCAGCAGAGACTGTGGAGTGAGGTGAGTGCATTCTTGCGCCAGTGAACAGGATAGGATAGGGGAGAATCGAATCTATCAAGATCGCAAATGCCCATATAAGTGAACATCAAAAATATTGGGAAATGGATAGAGTGCATCTACCAAACACTACAAGTGCAACAAATGCATCATACTCTCGGCAACTCAAACGTTCACAATGGACAAGGAGATGCTCGGTGCAGATCATGCTTCTCGCCACCAGCTCATTACACTTAGCAAGAATTGGCTGGTCGCCATAGGTGCGATCACAGATCCATGTTCAACTGATTGTATGATCTTCGGGAACATCTTCTCTGAGACATGCTCACACGACCAAGAAGATTGACATCGGAGCCATCAATATTGCATTGTTTCACTGAAAGCAAACAATTAGCCTACCAAGCCGCACTTTCTGGGAAACCATGAATCCTTCGAGTGTAGAGCACAAATCGATTCCCAGGTGTGTAGGCAAAGATAACGGCGGAGGATGCTCCATGAGAAAACGGGCGGCTCAGCTTGAGGGCAACGCCGTTATACAACGCGATAACACCAAAACGGCGTACCCTCGTTAATTGACATCCCGCTTTCCAGCATGTTAGGTATATCTTGGCGAGCGGGGAACCCATTCATATGTATAAACGTCCCTATATGATTTGGGCCATGCTTGGTAACAAGAAGTGATGAGACACATAGAGATGTTCCTGATCGGGGCATGATCTGTTCACACGTCAATACCACAAGGTCGATAGCGTGCTTAGCCGGAGCCAACATCGACTCATCAGCAGTCACTCGTGTGGTTTAATCGAACGAGGTTCATCATGGGTCTTTTTGATGCAAGGATATTACTTGGTTGAACGATAAGCTGAGAATGGATCGTTGACTGAAGGCATCGGAACGGGCTTGCATCATCTGCGGAATAGAGCAACCGTCTGGTGATCCATCGCACGTGATCTGAAGTTTGGCCACGTACAATCGTCTAGAAGCGTACCCCGACCTTGGTATCAAGGAGTTAAGCTGTCAAATATCTTCTCTCGATCAGTCTGCTCACTGTGACATGTTTTGAGCGTAATGATTACCATTATCAGACTCCTTGCTGAAATTGTTACTGCAATGTCCTCGGCTGTCTGATGTTCTATGTCCGTTCCACAACTATCAATCGTGGAATGACTGTGTACCAGCTAACAGTCTTCCACACGACAGAGTTATGATGCCCATCTACGTCCTTTGCGGTCGTGTGTCGGCCCTGTCAAGAATACTTCTTTGTCCGGCAAGTGGAAGGACCGAGACCCAGTTGGAGGGGAGTACCACAGGGATGCAGGCAGGACGTCTTGAGAACTTGACAGACCTTCATAGCAAAAGGACAAGAGTCAGAACATGGTAGACGGTGGGTTATCAACACTTGTTAATTACATTAGGACTAATATACCACGGAAACCACAAAGAGAGCGTATTAAAAGACAGTAGGTGACCAGTAATCAAAATCAGTAAGCAAAACATCCAACGCTCGATCACAGATCAGAGCGCCTCAGATCAGTATTAGCATTTTACAGCTCAATGACAACCTTGCGAGGAGCGTGCTTAGCAGCAGGCTCAGCATTGGAGCGGCGGAGAACACCACCGCGACGAACAACAGCACCAGCCTTGTTACGGTTTGCCTCGCGAAGGGTCAGACCAACAGGCTTGGGCGCAGCGGCACGAACGACGAGTTCCTCCTCAGCGGGAACATCGGGGTCTGAGGAAGGGTCTGCAGTCTGGCTCGTGGTAGCAGTGCCAGAAGTGGATGTGCCAGAGGTCGACGTTGCGGAGGTGGATGTACCGGACGTCGAAGTGCCTCCATTCTCAGTGGTCGAGGTGCCGGAAGTAGAGGTGCCCGATGTCGAAGTACCAGAGGTGGATGTGGCAGAGGTGGTAGTGATCACAGAAGATGAGCTACCAGTTGAGCTTGCAGATGAACTGCTCAAGCTAGAGGTTCCAGTTGGAGTAACGCGACTGATAACAGTGGCAAAGATGATAGTGACATCGCGACGTCTGGTTGATGCAAAGATGGCACTGAAGTAGAGACAAGTCGAAGATTCAGTGTTGAGAGAAGTACCCACGCAAGCAGCGTTGTCAGCACAGGTTTCGAGACAAACCTGAAGGTTGACCGAAGTCTGCTGGCGCTTGTTCTTGCGGGCGGGTAGAGCAAGAGGAGTGCCATCGTAGTTGATCTGCTCTTCGACAAGGAAAGTCGCACCGTCGACTGTGATGCCAAATGTACCGGCTGCAGGGACCCCAGCGCCAGAAGTTGCGGTTGCAGTGGTGGTCTGTGTGACAGTGACTCCTGAGATCACAGTTGCAGTGCTTGTGACAGTCGCGCCTGCAATCACTGTCGGGATGGGGATAAATTGAGTGATAGTGTTGGTGATGGTAGGCCCAGTCACGGTCACAACCGTAGCTTGAGTACAAGGACATTGAGAAATATAGGTAGGCGAAGGGACGACGGTGATGGTGCCGCTGATCGTCAAGGTTTCGCCACCGCCTCCGATGAAACCGGTAGGGTAGACGATGTAGGTATTGATGACAGTGGTATCAGGACGTCCGCCAGCTCCGCCTGCATTGCCACCGGCGTTTCCACCAGCATTGCCTCCTCCGACTGCTCCGCCAGCGTTGCCACCAGCGTTTCCGCCAGCATTGCCAGAAGATGCACCTGGAGCAAAGGCAGCAGGCAGAGTGATGACGGGTCCGGGTGCAACCACAGTAGTGCGAGTGATGCATGGACAGTTTGTCAAAACGGTAGGACCAGCAATCACGGTTGGTACACCACTGATCGTGACGGTCTCGCCACCATTGACAGACATCGAAGATGGGTAGACAATCTCAGTGATCTTGGTCACAGCCGGAAGAGTGGTGACATAGCTCGCAGGATTGGTAGGAGCAGGAGAAGGTACCGTGTTACCGGCAGTGTCAAGGTAGACAGTCTTGGGGGCAGGACAGGTCTGGGTGACAATCTTGGTGATTGTGGTGGGAGGGCTCGTGTAACAAGTCTTGGTACGGGGAGCTGCAGCGACCACAGCGGTCAAGCTGAGAAGGCTTGTGAGATGGATCCAAGGATTCATGATCAAGTGATAAAAACGAAGGTATGAGGCAGTATCAAGTGGAAGATAGACTCAAAAGTGATGGTGAGCTGATATGTTGATGTTTGGGATGTTGCAGACCTAGATATATGGTCCGCAGCCCTGGCATCAGTGGATGACGCGGAATCTTGAGTATGCGGCAATAGAGAGGATCTGTGAGCTTTTTTGTTCATCATAGCCTGCAGACACAGTCGGTGACTGTTCTTGGATAGAGAGTATGTGTCTCAGGATTGTGTGCTCAGACTAATTGAATGCTAAAGAGTAACAGCGTCCAGTTACAAGGGACTCAGCTCATCGCGGCACGCAGACAAAGATATATTGAACGGCGATAGGCAGGAAAATGGCATGCTTCTGGTCAATGGTCCAACGTCCGAGAGTTATCGATCAAACGAGAGAGAAGCAGTCATCTCTAATGAGGGTCATGCAGATAGTCCTGTGTTCGATAGCTCGTACCAGCATCTCAGTGATGATACCAAATTGGCAATACTGGCAGTCGCATTGGTCGAGGTAAGCTGAGAGTGGGTCAATGCCAGTTAGTCCCGGCACAAAGCCATCGTCGAGCTGGTCTACAGCCGGTTATCTGTTTGATGGAGCAAGGAAGCTTACCGTATGATCGTTGTCAAGTTGGTGTAACTACGTGGAGTGAGCGTGGTTGGCCCATGCTGTCTCACTATTGCATGTTCCTCTGGGCACCTCAAGTCGTCTGCAGTAGACGATATTGTTCACCATACATTTCGAGTGCCAAGCTCTATATGGTTTCAAACAGCCGAACATCATAGCCTAGCTGGTGACGGTCCTCAATGAAGCACGCGATCAATGTTCGGACTGGAGAACGCTGCAGTCGCACCGTTCAAGTTCAATAAATGGTTCCTGAGCATGTGAGCTAGCATCGCGGAAGAACTTGCCAATCGTGATGACGATCAGAGTCTGTAAGATGAACCGAGCAAGTCGTAGGATTTGCCTCCAACTGGATCGCAATCCACTAGCAAAAGTACGGCACAAAACAGAAATGTACGTTCTTGGGGGACGCCGAGATAGATTTTGCTTCTGTCAATCGGTCATCAAACGGGACCTGAACCCCAACGCTGGGAAAGCATACCATTAGGTTGAACTATGTGACTATTCTGTGGTAGGAGCTACTGTCATACTCATCTGTCGTCTGAGGGGTCATGAGCGGAAAGCACGCGGTGGTTCCAACGGCACCTGCCAAGAAAAGTCATCACTACCGCCAACGGTCCCGTTGATATTCAGCTCTCTCCGCACACCCTCTCTTGACGCCTCCCTTCACAACGTCGTTTGTCGATCGACGTTGATCTCAAGCCTTTCATGACTCAGACACCATGGCGATTTCCGGTGTCGCATGTTCAACTTCTACATCTGGCTGGCCGAAGAAAGCCGAACTGCCAAGTATTCTTGAGCCTGATCATCGAGTCGTCTCAATCCAACGACTGAAACGGTCTCCTGATATGAAGCAGAAAGTGGGGAGGAAAGTAATGGCAGAATGGAGGACCCTACAAAACCATTCCGGACATAATTGCCCTACGGATCTGATCCTTTGGACCTCTGCTTCGACAAGGATAACGTCCCCTTCTGCCTAGCTAACCTCATCATCTCGTGTCTTTCTCGTATATCAACCTTATCCACAAGTCAAGACCGCAACATGCCCTATCTACAGCAAAAAGATTCGACATGGCAGACGAGACGTCCATCTTCGACATTCACGCGGTACACCAGATCACGTCGACGACAACTGTTCGTTTTCTTTACATTTCTTTGCATGCTAGTCTACTGGACTGTTCGTCTCGGTCTTGATACGTCCAGAGATCTCCTTACTCCTTCTTCGCCAGCAAAGCCAAACTTTTTGCCGGAGGATCAGAAGATCGACTTGTGACAATCCAACCAAGCAAAGCATCCTTTGTCTCCGGCGGAGGAGCCGATGGTGGAATATCCACGTCCGCGGAGCCTGCACAGATGATCGAGGTTGCCGATTCTGGAGCAGAAGAACAGGGTTCTGTCGAGAAGGAGCAGACATTGAAGAACCGACCAGCCACTCCCCAAGTCACCAAGGGTGATTCAATCCACGACATTGGAGATGTCGAAGAGCAGCAATCACTGATAGAAGACATGTCAGAGATCCAACCTGTTGTCGCGGATGGTGGTAGATTGGCCGATATGTCCAAGTCTCAGGCCATCGATCGACTCGAGAACCTAGACAGCTCTGCCGTCGACCAGGAGCCAGCATCCGAGGACTTTTCGCCCCTATCAATCGGTAACGTTGCAGATGAGGTGGAGTCTAACTCACAAGATTCCACGCCTACGACACTTGGTTCAGATTATACCTTTCCAGATACATCGAACTTCGAGAGACTCAACAGAGTAGCAGATGAACTTCCTGATTTTGTGCACATTCCGCTACGCATGGCGGTGGAGGACGAAGTTTTGGAAGAATGGGAGGAAGATTGGTTTGCGCATGCTGTCTATGACGCTACCAAGCACGGCAAAGTCGGTGAACCAAGGATTGATTTTGTGTATACTTGTAGGTTTTTCTGTTCTGAGCCGATTGCCAGAACGTAAGCTAACATTCAAANNGGGGTCAATGGTTCCGACACGAGATTCGCACACACGATGCGTCCGTATGAACTGAACTCCAGCTTGAACGATGATGCAGGGGAATGGATCGCTTCCCATGGTGTCAACCGTTATCGTGACTGGGACGAGCTGCGCTACTCTATCAGAAGTGTTGAGAAGCACGCCAGCTCGTTTAGTAACAATATTCAGATTCTCGTCAATGCAGTCGAGGGATCTAACGGGAGAATGATCAAACAGCGTCCCACCTGGCTGAAGGACGATTCTGCAATTGGAGACAGTTTACAGGTCTTGTCGCAGGAAGACTTCTTTGGCGAAGAGGAAGCAGAATGTCTACCGACATTCAATTCTCTGACCATCGAGAACCAAATCTACAACACACCCTCGGACACTGATCGAGTAAGTGATGAGGGTCGATGAATCATTTCTGCAATCAAGAACTGACTTTTTCCAGNNATCTTCGCAATGTCTGATGACATGTTTCTCGGTAAACCTCACGCAGCGTCCGACATTTACTCCCCTCTCTTTGGCACAGTCATGGGATTCAAGCCCAACAGCTACAATACAATCGTACCACCTTCCGAGAAAGACGCCCTGCGATTCGGTGAGAAGCCATACCTGATCTACACTTCCTGGATGCTGAACCGCCGGTTTGGTTCCCGCAAGAGAAAAGGCCAAGTTCATTTCGGTCATTCTCTGTCACGGAGCGTATACAAAGAAGCCATGGAAGCTTTTCCTCGACCAGCTCTCAAGAGTGCTTGCCAGAAATTCAGGGGCGAGACTGGATTCCAGTTGTATTCTTGGTATAATGCATTCCATTACACCATCGAGCGACATCGCGAAGCTCTGCTCTGGAGCTACATCATGATCAGAAGTGATCCCGACGTAAACGGATACCTCGACTGGCAAGAACGACAAGCTATCATCAGTGATCTCGAGGAGGGCCTAGCCAATGAAGGTCGCAACTCCTTCCGCAAAAGAATGTATTACTACGTGGCCAAGTCGCTCGAGGATGCAGGTCTAGAGTCCCCCAAAGTCAATGTCGAAACCACTTGGACATCTTTGGACGGACCTGTCACCATCGCAAACATCGACTGTTTTGAGTTCAATGTCAATGAGTGTCTGGCACCTGGCTTCTCATCACCATCATGGGACAATAGATCCGACAATCCTGTTTTTTCGACTGCAGCCATCTTCGACAGAGTGGCCCGACAAGATCCTCAATGTGGCGATTGTCTAATCAAACTACTGCTTAACCGTGTTGAGCAAGGTTTGTCGCCTCTTNTGCCACACGCGGACAAGGACGCCGAACATAGAGAGACGGTTCTCAAGGCTATGAAGCGATACTCTTATGTCGTGGTGGAGCCGGATGCACTGTTCACTATGGTGACCGATGCCGAACAAGTACAAGTGCGACTGATCGATCGCCTTGCCGACCCAGAAAAACAGGCTGGTCAACTTTGTCTCAACGACGACGTGACTAGCGATAATGAGCCAGAGCTTTTGGCGCTGCGAGAGACGATATTGAGGTTGTTTGATGAGCATTGGGGAACGCCGAGTCGGTTCGAAGCCTAGTGGTAGCAAAGAAATATATCTTCATACCGTCAATTTCAAACAATCGTTATATTCCCCTTCAATGTAACAGGTTCAGTGGACAGTAACTATGTCAAAGGCGTTAACAGCACAGTGCATATACTTCGAGACAACCTGCCGGGCTCGCGTTCTGCGCTGAGATATTCATATCAGTCGGTCCAAACCTGAGCTCGCAGCAAACCTTCAATTTCAGACTCCCGATTGTTTCTAAGTCCAAGCTACGACTGTATCTTGGTCGTGCCGACTATGCCTTCAAGCTAGTCCATACCAGTCGTGATACTCTACCACGCCATCTTGCCCCAGTACAGCTCTCCACGCTCTTTCCAATTCATTGTTCATACGCCATGACCTTGGTACTCGCCAAAATAGCCTTCTTCGATGTCTCTGCTCGCTGTCGTGTGGAAAGTCCCAGACACACTCTGCATGTTCGACTACATATCCAAGATAGAAGAACTCGAATCGGTGATGTAATGCACTATGTGGCATATCAGAGCCAGCGGTGAAGACTTTCAAAGCAGACGTTTGTGCATCCGAGTACGCCATATCGACCAGCATGGCTTCTAGTTTTTCTGATGGCCAAATTCTGAAATCATCGGCCCAGTGCGTGTCGTCGGGGTCATCGCTACCGTGAGCAGGTTCAGGGTCAAACTCTTGATCAAGATCGGTGATCTTGGCCTCCTCCTCTTGAGCCTTGTACAGGCGTGCCATTCTGATCCGTCGACAAACCAGACCCTCGTCATCCTCTTCATCAGATCCAGGAGAATTGGCATCGTCGCTACCAGGATTCGAGTCCACGTCAAAGAGCCATCCGCCGTCTGCGAAAGTTGGGTGAAGATTGATCTCTACATGATTGAGGCATGGCCATATAGCCGGATTCGATTCGATGGTNGACTGTGATGGCTGCAAGAACTGTGCTGAAGTGACAATGTCGCGGAGAACGAGAGTTCTCAATTTGGTCATCAGCGACAATCGCTGGATACATCGACTCAGATGATCGACTGGGTTATGTGGCAGCAGGATACTGGGCACGACTGTATTCTCGTCACTGGGGATGTTGTTGTCAAATCGCAGATCAGTTACTTGAAGGGAGGGACAGCTGTCCGCAAGCGACTGCAACTGCTTCGCGAGATCTGAGTAGAAACCGTGTCAGTCAAACTCAGCACACTTTGTAATCAGGACCCTACCGTGGCGCGTTTTTCGCCGGACCACCAAGCTTATACTCACGTCCCAGTCGTCCAGATCCCATAGGATCTCCTGTAAGCCGGCCATCCGAGAGGCAAGTGAAGTCAACAAGGCCGTGGTTCGCATGACCCTGCGGTCAATGACAAAACGATTGACGAGCTCTGTCCCGGGGACAGTGTTAAGTGAAGCCGTGGTCAGGCTGATATCCTTAGTGAGACGTATCTCAAGAGTGATTGGTCTCTCAATCGACCAGGTTTCCAAAATGATGTAGAATGCTTTGAGACTTTGGAGAGCGATATCAGTGTTTTGTCGTCTGACAGTCGCTCTNTCAGATGCAGAACTCGAGCGCAGCGCCTCATAAATCCCTGTTTCAGACTCGATGTAGTAGTCNAACACTTTTTGCAGAGCAGACCTCAGGGGTGAGCGAGCCGCATCGGCACCATATGTAGCTGCAAATATCTCTAAGTCAGAGCTTTTGATCTCAATCGAGCTAGAGATGCGTTGTTCGACAACGTATCGTCATTGTTTCGAGATCAATGCATATGGTACAAGACTTGATTCGGGCCTTTGATAGCTACCAGTTGAACAGTGAGTGACCATCTCAGCGATGAGCTCCGATGGTAGCCTGTCCATTATATAACCACAATTGCGACAGAACATAGTTGTCCTGTGTTTGCGAGTCGGGTGATGATAGGTGTGTGCCTGTCAAGCCAGGAAACCGACGCTCGAGTCTGCTTAGAGCTTGATCTCCAGGATTCAACGCGCCTGAGAATTTGTAATCCGATGTTGCATCGACGAGTGCTAGTTCGAGTGTGGTTGTGTCGAGTGATCAAGGGTCAGGTGAATATCAAGAGGGTGGAGGCGGTGAGACGACGAAGCTTGGCATGTCCTGACACGCGCTTGTCCGTGCTGCGTGTCTGATCAAAGACAATAATCGAATGTGTTCGAAGTATAAATGTTTGCGAATCCTACATACAGTCATACCCGGGATCCGTCAACTCTGCATACTTGCACCAAACCGGATCCTTGTCCAACTTGTCAAAATACTGCTTTTCAAGTCCAACCGCAATCTCCATACCCACATCCTCCTGGTCACCTCTAGTGATCTGCGGGTAGATCAAACTAAGCCCATTAAGCAGCCCTCCAGTTGGAAACCTTACTCTCTCGATCTGTCCAATTGCAGGACCAAAATCAAGGTCCAGGATATCGAGTTTGTACCATGTGGAAGTCATGCAATCGGTGCCAAGCAGAGAGCCAAAAGACGTCCATGCAAAGTGGCCATATCCAGGAATATTGTTGAGCAGAGTAATGACTGATTTCGTGTACTCGGGCGTGCGTTCATCGACTGCATTTCTGATTGCGCGAGCAAGCGGAGCAAGCGTAGTGGAGTTGCAGAGTTGACCAAGATTCATGCCTGGTCGAGCATAGTTCATCGGACATCCTGGGTAGTGTCTGGACAACGGTGGGTCAGAGCGAGAACGCAGGTCAACAACGACGATGTGGTGGGACATGGCGTCTTCAGGGATGGTGTTGAGATCGGTTTGTGCGCGGATGATGCATCGCCACATGAGTGCTGTTGCTGCATCGTTGGTTGAGATCCAAGAGTCGCCGGGTTCGGTGCAGTCATTCTTGAGTTCGGCCAGGGCTTTGGGGGACAGACGGTAGACGCGTTGTCTATGCGTGTCTCTGAATACAGCCTCGGGCCAAGATAGAGTGAAAGGAGCGACGACGAATTCGGGATGTTCCTCAGGGTTGCCAGAGTCTGTTGTGGGAGCACGAGTGGTGATGTGAGCAGACCTTTCGAAATGTTCTGCAGGGAGAGAACTGCATGCAGATACGGCCTTGTTCTGGACATGCCGACAATTCTGTGACCACACTCTGAGAATCTCATTGATGGCTTGAGCATCGTACAGTGTGTGATGGTTGTGGAGAGTAAGAATGAACCCTCCATCAATGATGTTCAGCTGAGGTACCCAAGCGGGTTGTGTCTCGCCAGGCACAGGGAAGACTTTACGGGCGCAAAGTACATCAGGATCCAGTCGTGATTGTGGAAACTTTTCATTTCGCAATTCCTCGTATGAGAAGCCAGTGCCGCGAACATCCTTGACAATCAACGAACCAAACTTGCCATGTTTGAGAGCCGTCCTTCCAGTCGGCGTCTTGCCATCTTCAACTGGCACAATCTCGCAAGCCAAAGACGGAATTGCTTTGAGTGTTGGTTCCAGGGCTTTGCGAAAAATTTCAACCACTTCCATCTGGTCTACGTCCTTGACTGCGGGGAAGAAGAACATTGGGCGAGTGTATCCACGAGGATTGGCTTGCTCCAAGTACGACAGTTCTAGAGCGTGGGCGGCCGGGCTCTTGAGGTCGATGCTGTCGATGATCTCGGTAACGGTGGTGCTCACCGACTTGAGAACGCCGTCCGACGAGGGAAAGGTGGCATTGGCCGAAGGTACGATGGTATCCATGATGAGTGGTGTGAATGTATGCTGATGGTTGATAGACCAACCAAAAGACGGACGGGAGTGTCTCTTACATATTCTCAAGTTTTCAGATTGCTCATTTCTGACCTGGATTTCAGACCACAAAAGATCAACGAAGGATCCTCAACAACATGGCATTTCGCTACTCGTGTCGTGTAGTAATTATCTATAGTGCAAATTCATATGGAGTGGATACTGTGGTGATCAAGCTTTGACCATCCCCGGGTCGCGTCGCGGCGAAATAGGTAAGAATTCGCAAGTTCGTACCGACATAGTGGTTGCTCTGGAACAGGAGTCAACACCCATGACAATGGTTGGGAGATTTCTTGTCTAATAATCTGTCGGTCGGTAAGAAAGAGCGAGCAAGAAAGACCCAGTTGATATCGAAAAGTTGTGCTTGGAAAAATGGCTGTAAGAAAAAAGTTGTGCATAAAATCTGGGGTATGTACAAGAAATAGATCATCTGATACTCAAGGAGTCGCGCTATTTTCAGGCTTGATCTCTTCCAGAGTATGAGATGGGGCGCGGGATACATCCGTCTCGCTGTTGCTGTGATCGNNTGATCAGTGGCCATATCATCTTTGGGCTCCCTCTCCATGGGCTCATCCTCTTTCTCTTCCTCTGTCGGCGTCGGCTCGTCTTTTCTTGTTGGCTGTCGGCGCAAACTTCGACTTCTCTCGGATCGGGCCTCCATACTTGTAGAAGATGAACGGAATTGGCGCAAGCAAGCAGGCAACTCCAGCGATGAGCGAGCCGCCGCCACCAACACCCAGAGCGTCAAACATGTATTGTGTAAAGAGCGGTGCAGCAGCGCCCGCGGCAGAACGAGCGACCGTGTTGGCTGCCAAAGCACTTGCTGCATACATAAGATATGTGTCGGTCAGGTAATTGAGGTATGCGACGAAGATGAGCAAGATCGAGGTCGAGAGGAAGACACCAGCAATTGTGGGAACGATCCAGTGAATGCTGTTGAAGTTGGCGGTCCAGGCAAACCAGAACATGGCAATCGGGAACAGGACACCACCGATCATGGCGACGGGTAGGCGATCTTCGGGTACGCCCTTGTGACCAGCGGCCAGCCTCTTCCTGTCGCGCGCAGATACAGCGAAGATGATCATACCACCAATAAAAGCACCGATCGCAGTACCGATAAGTGGTAGCTCTCCAACTCCAGAGTTCCAGCCGCGTTTTTGTTGGAAAACGATTGGATAAATCGTGAAGAGCATGTAGAGGAGCGCATACACGACTGCGAGATAGACGGCGACTGCGAACGAAATCGGGTCAACGAGGATCTTCCAAGGGCGAGTCAAGGCAACAGCGAAGATGCCAGCAAGAGTCCTGTCAGTGATTTCAACCGGTGCCTTGACATTCTCATAACCAGGAATCTTCAAAGCTCTGATTCTTCTCGCCTTGTTCTGGAGGACGATCGACGGCAGTGTTTCCGGAATGGTGAACATCAAGAACCAGGTGAATCCGCCCAGGAAGAGGAGAACGTAGAAACTCCATCTCCAGTTCTCCTTCAACTCCAAGAAGCCAGAGATGACAGGTCCCAGAGCGGGACCAACAAAGGTCATCATGGAAAAGGTAGCCATGGCGTTACCACGCTCGACAGGTCCCCAAATGTCGGCAAGGACGCCAGGCGCATTGGACAGAGATGCACTTGCAAAAGTACCGGTCAAGAAGCGACCGATAAGAAGACCTGCAAAATTGGGAGTGAAGGCGCAGAGGAAGTTGAAAGCCAGGTAGAAGGTAAAAGTAATGTAGAAGACCCATCTACGACCGTAGAATTCAGACAGCGGGGCAAAGATGAGCGGTCCGGCGCAGTAGCCCAGCAAGAAAAGAGTGATGACAAGTCCGGCGGCCTCTGTTGAGACGTGCAGATCCGTCGCGATACCTTCAAGGGTACCGGACGGACTGGATGAGGCAAATGTGGCATTGACGACGAGAATGACAGATGCCACGGTAATGTACCAGCGGCGAGCCTTGGACCAGTTCTTGGGATTCTCCATGTCGTCGGGGGAAAAGTCCAGTAGGCCATCCTCGTTGAGCCATGGTTCTTCCGAGGCTTCAATGTCTCGCGACCTGTACGGCTTTGCTGTCGGCCGTGAAAGCAGGCGTTCTATCCGCTCCATATTGGCGTGAACTGATGTGTGTTGATCGAGAGGAAGTTGGGAGAAGAAGAGAAGAGGAGCAAGAGGCAAGACCGGGTAGAGGACTCATGCAGCCACAAGGGAGCTGAATAATCTGCTTCAAGCCCTCTCCAAGTCAAGTGCCGTGTGTTCCTCGAAGGGCGCGGCCGGCAGAAACATTTTTGATGGAACTGATGGCGAAAGCGATGAAACCCCGCGAAAAGGGAGCAGATCGCATGCGGCAGCACGGAAGTCGGCAAGTTGGCGCAAGAAATGACGATTTGTTTCGCAGATAACGGCGTTAGGCAGAGATGCGAGCGGAACTCGCGCCGGGTGATCGGATCGCTCTTGTCAAAACACATGCTCCCATCTCTGACTGTCTATACCACAAGCTGGCGAAAGAGTGCTAGCCGGTCACAATGTGAATGTGTTGCAAAAGTTTCCCCGAGAAGAGTAACGGCCAAATCATTAGCAGAGACCTTGGCATTGTCAACAACAGGACAACCGCCGAGAGATGACGAACAAAGAACTTTCAGACGATGCGACTCCTTAGTATGCATGCGAAAGATGCCTGCTTCATAGTTGATACGCAGCTACCGATGAATGTGTTGTGTAAGTCTTTGTGGTGCTCGTCGGGTTGCGAGGTGTCTGTCTGTGTGTACTGTTCGAAGCCAACTTGCAGCAAGCAGGACCCACGATTGAACAAAGTCAGTTCTGACGTGCCAACCGGTCAAATTCAACATAACATGAAGATAGACACATTCTCATGAGAGGGAGGTATAGTCTGATGCTAGATTTAGGGACAATTGCGTTGGGTTGCCTGATTTAAGGAGCATAAGAAAACATGAATAGGTTGCAGTCGGCAAGACCCTGTCACATGGATAAACAAGCCAAGCAGCCAGGGCGGAGCGGGGGCGGAGTGGAGGCAGCGGAGTGGCCAAGGCCAAGAAGGCTCGGGAGATCGACCGGAATCCTTTTAGTGCAAGGGACGATGGCTGACTGTGGAAAGTACGTGGAGCAGAAGAGAACTTTCCTCTCTCTTTCTCTCTCTCTCTCTGCACTGCACATTCAAGCTTGGAAGCAGAAGCCGTCCAACGTATTGTGCGAGATGTCGAAACGAATGCAAGAAAAACCGGTCGTGGCAGCGTCATGCAGGCGGGATTGAGTTCACTGCCACAATGACGTAGGCTCCTTCCTCAGCATCTCCTTCTTTGACGCGTCCAGCTCTCTTCGCTGTCATCCTCATGCTCCACGCAGCCAACACTCCTCCCAAATCCTACCGCCCCGAAGACCGTCCCAGCACAATGGACAAGCTCAAGAAGATCTTCAAGCACGACAAGNCACGACTCGTCGTCTTCGTCATCGGCAGCAGCCACGACTCCCTCGCACACGACGGCCGAGAGAAACAACGCAGCCACGACGACATCGAGCGCGCCTCCACCCCAGACCAGCAGCCGCGCTCCTGCAGCTGCCACCACCACCGCCGCCTCGAGATCCGGTCCCCCGCCGGCGTCCTGCTCGAGACCAACTACGGCAACATCACCATTGCCCTGTACAGCGACAAGACCCCCAGAGTGAGTCCTTCCTGCCTTCCCTAGGCGCATGCGTACTCTCCTCCAGGAAGACTGACCAGAGATGATAGANCATGTGAGAACTTTGCAGGCCTCGCCGACGCCGGCAAGTACAACGGCGTCATCTTCCACCGCATCATCCCCGGCTTCATGCTGCAGGGCGGCGACCCCACCGGCACTGGCCGTGGTGGAGAGTCCATCTGGGGCGGCAAGTTCGAGGACGAGTTCGACAGCTCGCTCAAGCACACTGGCGCTGGAGTCCTGTCCATGGCCAACAGCGGCCCTGGCACCAACGGCAGTCAGTTCTTCATCTGCCTCGCCCCGACTCCTCACCTGAACGGCAAGCACACCGTCTTTGGCCAAGTCGTCGACGGCATGGATGTTGTCCAGAAGATTGGAAGTGTCAGAACCGGCGCTGGCGACAGACCCGTCGAGGATGTCGTTATCGTCAAGGCCCAGTCCTTCACTGCCTAATGATTCCACGCATACCGTAATTACCTAATGTCGAGCTTCCTTCTATCTCATCATGCAACCCCCACGCCGTGTCCAAGACGCAATATCACACAAGCGGCGTCGCACTGCCAGCTGATCACTTCGTGTCCAACAATGCCCAGACGTGCGTGATATTGCATGTTACAGCCGCCTGCCTCTTTGAGAATCATGTCAAGGCGATTGGCCTTTGAGTTTCGTGTCGATATACAATGTTTGCATTCGTTAGATAGTGCGGCTTGCATCAAGTGGATGGTGCAAGAGTCACATGTAAACCCCCAAGCACGACGGGCGGGCCCGCACTGATAAGCTTTGAATTACCCGGCCTCATCTCGGCTAACCCAGCTGCTCCTTTCCAATGATCAACACGAGTTAGGGGAACTCTCCGCTGTGCCCTGCTGGGCTGCCATCTGTCGCGAGCATGGCTGTCTTGAACATGAGCTTGACAAGAGATCATCTGTGCCGCGCGCGTGAATGGTGGCAACCCGCATCTTCACGCCGTTTGGCCACCACACCCACGGCCCCTGTTTGCCTCAGACAAGAAAGCAGTCAAGCTGTCACAGAGAGTCAAGGCCGGCACATTCACCGCCACTCATGCCTCATGCATGGCCACACGTTCCATGATTCGAGAAGGTCTGAGCATGGCGCAACTTGTTCTCTCTCTATCTTCGACCTTTCTTGCATATGGCGCCGTCTCGGCCATGCTCGCTCGTCTTGTCGCCGCTCCAATTGGCTGTCACCGACATTGCCTCAAACCTCGCTTGCTCAACCCATGACCTATCAGACTTCCAACAGCGCCCCCAAATGCCACTCGCAACTTGTCCGACAAAGATACCGAGGCCGAATAAACATGGGGTGTTTACCAGCGCCCACGCGCTGAAACAATCTCAGCTTCCAGATCCGGCCTGGTCTGAATTGATAGATCTACGGCCGGTGGAAGATCCCCACACTTCGATAGAGGCCTGTTCGTATGGACCTGCGTGCCATGGCCACTAGACCACGCTTACTTGTCCTTAGCTGCACCAAGCATATGGCTTCGCGCGTCTTAGCCCACCGGCCACACGCGAAACAAGCGGCTGCCTTTTAACAACCGACGTCCTCGACTGTCGATCTGTCTATCACAACCCCTACTTGCCCTGCTCTTGAACACTATAAGTTGAAGCTAATATGTAGTTTAGGACGAGAAAGGCAGCTGCGGGTGAATCTCGCAGCCATCATCCGCATCTTCTTTCGTCCGTAATTCGAGAAGTCTCCGCTGTACAACACCATTGGCCGTTCAAGGTATGCAGGTCCTCTTCACACGACCGGTTGAGTCTGGAGAGGCGACCACAGCTCGTTCTTGAGCCGAGCTCGTCAGTTCATCACCCTTGACTCGAGGTATATAACGAGCCTCCCCTCCCCGACATGGAACATCATCATCACCATCACTCACTCACTCCTCTTCCAATCGCTTCCATCTTCGACCATGCAGCAGACTCTCGCTGCCCTTGCTGCCATTGCAGCCGTCGCTGTTGCTTCTCCCGTCGAGCCCAGAGCCAGCGTCGGCAACGTCAAGTTCTCGGTCCCTCAAGTCTCCACTGGTAACACCAAGGTCGCTGCCCCTGCCATTGCCCTCGCAAAGGCCATCTCCAAGACTGGTGGTACTCCTCCCTCTGTTGTCGAGAAGGCCGCCGCTGCTGCCTCGCAAAGCGGTACCGTCACCGCCAACTCGTACAACGGTGATTCCGAGTACCTCTGCCCCGTTTCTGTCGGCGGCACTACCTTGAACCTCGACTTCGACACGGGTTCAGCCGATCTCTGGGTATTCTCCACCCTCCAAGCCTCGTCGCAGAGAAGTGGCCACGATGTTTACAACACCGCTGGCAAGACCAGACTCAGCGGCCAGACCTGGGACATCAGCTACGGCGATGGCTCCGGTGCTTCTGGTGTGGTCTACGCCGACAAGGTTGTCGTCGGTGCCGTTACTGCCACTTCCCAGGCTGTTGAGGCCGCAACCTCCATCTCTGCTCAGTTCCAGCAGGACACCAACAACGATGGTCTTCTCGGACTTGCCTTCTCGTCCATCAACACCGTCAGCCCCAACCAGCAGACCACCTTCTTCGACACCGTCAAGAGCACTCTTGCCCGCAAGCTCTTCACCGTCGACCTGAAGAAGGGAGGCCCCGGATCCTACGACTTTGGCTACATTGACACCTCCAAGTACACCGGTGCCATCACCTACGTCCCCGTCAACACCAGAAACGGCTTCTGGCAATTTACCACCACCGGCTACTCTGTCGGCAGCGGTTCCACCGTCTCCAGCTCCTACTCCGCCATTGCCGACACCGGCACCACCCTCATGCTCCTCCCCGACAACGTCGTCAACGCCTACTACGCCAAGATCCCCAGCGCTCAGTACTCTGACGACCAGGGTGGTTACATCTTCTCCTGCTCTGCCACCCTCCCCAGCTTCACCGCCGTCATCGGTGGCAAGAACTTTGTCACTCCCGGCAGCTACATCAACTACGCCAGCGTTGGTGGCGGCCAGTGCTACGGTGGTATCCAGTCCAGCGCCGGTTCCGGTATTTCCATCTTTGGTGATATTTTCCTCAAGGCCCACTTTGTCGTCTTCTCCAGCGAGAGCTCGACCCCTCAGCTTGGCTTCGCTGCTCAGTAGATGCAGCAAACTGCGATATACGACATGGTTTACGACATGATTTGACGGCTGGAAAGCACCTATGAAAGTTTCAGCGATTGTTTGCGGTGGAAGAAGTGTTTGCTTGTTCAACAAAGCATTTTTCTTCTTGATGGATTTGAGATGGATTGTGAGGTGAGATGAGTTAATGGAAAAAAAGCAGTCTTGCATATATGTCTAGCATCTCTTTATCAAAATCCGCAATTGCGCTTTTGTACATCTTCTCTTGTGCCCTATTGTGCCTGTAAGATTTATCTCCGACCTTTTTCTCAACAGATTCGCCATCGCAGTCTTTTTGACTCCAGACACGGAAATGTAGAATTAGACGTTCAGAAGTCCAGCTAGCAATAATGACCCTTTGACCGGCGAGATACTCCGCTCTGCCGTGTCAGGACCCCCGAAGAGATCTGGTTCACCCCGTAACTCTATCTCACAAGTACAAATATTCCCAGACTTTATTTGCATCGACTTGCCGATCTTTATTCAGCTTGGAAGTGTCAGTGTCGTCGATCAAAAAAGAGCAATAGCTTTTGTTGCTCTAGGATCGACGTTTTGCTGCGCCGTGCTCCGCGTGCTGCGCCCGAAAAGCCGATCACAGCACTCCCGCTTGCAAGTGGCAACATGAACTTTTGAAGACGATGTCGATCTGGTGTACTTCAAAGGTCAAGCGTTTTGTGTAGGGATATATTTTGTAAATCTTCTGGCGCAAAAGAACAACGAAATGAGGATTGAGGGGAATGAAGATTTCGGAAAATGTGGTTAGATGCAAGGTACGGGCATGGTAGATGCAGGTTTGACGCATTGTTCAGCTTTTACTTTCTGTCGCGTCGGGGATTTTTTTTTTTCTTGGGGTGCTTGTATCGACGACCACTTTATTTCTTGCCAGCAAACGTGCGTTTTCTTCCATCGTGGGTAAGAATTGGGTTTATAAGGTGGAGTTGGTAGACGACAGATACTGTCGACTTTGGCTGCTGTTTTGCTTTGGCATACCGTCGACTTTTTTCTTTTTGTCAAGAGGCTTCTGATCATTCGATCATGTATTGCGAATGCCTTTTAGGAGCATCCAACGAACGACAGTCAAGTGGAAGATTGTAACAAGATTTCATACTCATGTAAGGATAGCATGATCGGGAATTCCAATGATGCCTGAGTAAAGATGGTTCGATCACAAAGTACCACTGTGAAGCCTTCCCAACCAGCTAAGCTGTATACCTCGCTGCAGTCCCAACCCCGCCGTTCGTTCATCTCTAACTCATCACGACAATCTCTCCACATGCATAGCCATCTCCTTTTCCTTGACATCCAAAATCATCTGATTGGTAGCAAATTCTGCAGCGCAAAGGCATGTCAGTAAAACGAAAACTCCACACTCTCCAAAACGTGTAGGGTAGAACTTACGGTCAGCTTCAGTAGTCCTGAACTTTCTGGCGGGAACCTTGTGCTCGAACAACATGTCAATCTCGCCGAAACTGCGATCTTTGGTTTCTGGCAGGCGGAACCAGCACCAAATGTTGCAGAGCAGGTTTGTGCCGGCGTAGAAGAGACCGGCTTTGGCGCCCCAGTTCCATGCNTATTTCGAGTCAACTATGTCAGTCGGACTGCTTGATAAAAGTCATACTGACGCGTAGCAAGACTTACCACTTGAAGAAATCATGCGTGGGGTCACGCTGTTGGAAAAGATACCAGTCAAGTTGTAGACAAATCTTCCAATGGTGATGGTCTTGTAGCGAAGACGACCGGAAGGTGTCTCAGCAACAATAGGGTAGCAAACTGGTCCAATAGTAATCATGTTGGCGAGGGTAGACACGATGAGAAGGATACCAATGGCCAATTCGGCATGCTTGCTGGCACTGAAGCCAAGACCACCAATCGCCACAAGACAGAAGAACATAAACGTCAAACCACTCATGTAGATTGTTGCGCGGCCAAGGCGAGGGAACAGGAACCAGCAGATGATTCCGCCGACAATGTAGCAAGCAGAAAGGCCGATGTTGAGGTTGAGTGCTGCGATGGGGTCGAATCCAGCGGCTTCGAGGAAGACAACACTGTAGCCGAGGATTGCGTTACCGCACAGGATCTGAGCGGCCCAGACGACACAGTTCTACAAGAGTCAGCAGATGTTCGACCATGAAAATTGAAGGCGACTTACGATCTCAGTGCGACGAAGGTTTGTGCCACGGAAACAGTCAATGAGTCTGGCACCCTCGGTCTCGAGCTGTTCCTGTTCGTTGGTGTAGATGATGTAAGCCAGACTGCACTCGACTTCGTGGTCATGGTCAGAGCCTTGGTCGATAAGGCGCTGCAAACTCTTTCTGGCAAGGTCGTTCTTTCCACGGCGGACAGCATTCCATGGCGATTCAGGTGCGAGGTATGCCAGGATAAACAGAGGTACTGGCCACGTCCATTGTAGAGCGAAGGGAAGGCGCCAGGCGATGTCTCCTTTGAGGGTAATGGCGGCACGGGCAACACCAGACGACAGAAGAATACCAGCTCCCCAGCACATGCAGACGTAGGCAGTGACGTAAGGACGAAGAACGGTAGGTACAACTTCGGACGCGTACGAGGTCGACAGAGTCTGTGGGCAAATCAATTAGTGCCATTCACAGCGAACGCGATGATGCAGACTGACCTGAAAGACACCCCAAGGGATACCACAGAGAGCTTCTCCGACGGCGAGAACAGGTAAAGAGGGAGCGAAGAAAGGGATAAAGATGGCGCCAATCAACCACACCATGAAGAACATCATGGTCTTGCGAGAACCAAAGCGATCCTGGAACTCCGAGTTCAGGACAAGACCGATCAACTGGCCAACGACGGCCGAGTTGGACAGTCCAGATTGCCAGGAAGCCGAGATGGCATACTTGTCAGGGCCAACCTGCTCACCAAACCTTTTCTGAAACTGTGGTTGACCATAGAACGAATTGATCTATACGTCATAATCAGCAATCACAATAACGATGGAAGAGTGACTGAGCGCTCGTACAATGACCAGATCATAACCCTCCATGATCAAACTAGTGGACAGAATCATGGCCCAGAAGACGGCTT
Organism: Aureobasidium uvarum; assembly: GCA_903853725.1. Lineage (NCBI taxonomy): Eukaryota > Fungi > Ascomycota > Dothideomycetes > Dothideales > Saccotheciaceae > Aureobasidium > Aureobasidium uvarum. The sequence continues at coordinate 96,468 of CAINUL010000010.1, read as the reverse complement.
TCTTGTGCTTCTTGAGCGCTTGCATGACGGTCAACTTGGAATCGAAGTCGGCACTTGCTTGTGCCTGCGCGATGAGTGCCCGGAACTCCGAAGTGTCCCTGGTTGTACCATCGATGCTTGCCGACTCATGGACGACATTCTCGTGAGTAGCCATGCTTGAGATGTGCTTGATGTTGTTGTCGTTGTTGTATCGGTATGACTGATGATCACTTCCCCAGATACTCCAAGTCGTGTTGTCTTATAGAATGGAGATCCTGTCACCCCCGGAGGATGTCATGTCGTGTGAAAGGGATCTGAAGTTAGAAGTGTTGCGTGTTCTCCACGGATGAGGCTGTTCGAAGAGTCAAATGCTGGTGCACCGTTTAGAGAATGGTTCATGCACGCGACTTCCCCGCACGATGTGATCAAAGTATAGTAAACTCTCCCATTCGTATTTGTCGACCCCTCCGGGACCCTTGCTCCGGGGGACTTGTTTGGCTGTCTGATCGAGCCAGAACCATCATTCAACATCGCACACACAACCCTCCAGGAGCGCGGCACCTGACATGACGAGCTGAAAGTTGTGTGGTCGCTGAAGTCCAGCGTTGACTTAGATGCAGATGTCACTCACCAGTTTCTCTCGTGCTCGAGACTGACATGGCCTGACCGTTCGATGCAGTCACCTCCCTGGCTCGTTTTCTCTCGCGTTTACAGACAACAACCAGCCTATCCAATACCTTTGCCCAAGACTCCCAAACTCGCCAGCAGCCCAATGTCTTGAGTATCTTTGATCCTTCCCTGACCACACGCTCTGGCCCTTTCTCGCCGTACAAATCACCAACCCCCGTCATGTTAGCCCTCATGCGAGGACCATTCAAGACAAACTCTTGCACAATCTCGTCATCTGCTGGACGGTCGAGAAGAATGATGGTGTCTGACGAGCTCTCGCTGTCCGAAGTGTTACAGTCTGTCTCGACAGTTGTGTCTGCATGTGCGGCATGAGGAGGTCCATCGTTTGACAGATCAGGTGGCGGTGCTGTCTTTGAAGAGAATGCACTAAACGCCCAGAGTACTAGGGCTGCATGGGCGACAGCCGTGGGCTCGTAGAATGCGTTTGCTGAAAACCTTCGAACATGCCAGAAAACCACGCCTGCATGTATAGCCGCCAATCGTGCCTTGTACTGATGCTGGATAGCCCATCTGTGTACAGCTTGCCGATCTACCATCACCCCAGCCTCCGACTTTGCGCCTTTGTCACCAGCAAGATAGCGTGCAAGGTTCACAATTTCTCGGATCGGCGTCAGCAAGACGACTCGAGCAAGATGCAGATGCAAGACAGTGGGATGTTCAAAACCGCTTGCTTCTCCGATTGTGGCGTTGGCTGTCCAATGCAAGACGTCCAGACTATCGCATGTGAGATTTTGCCATTGTCTGAACACAGGAAGTGATGGGAGCCAGATAGGGGTGTCTGGTATGACTGCAGTCTCTGCTGGATTTTGCTCCTTCGAGACCCAATGCGACAACTTCTGACTGTGATAGACTGCGACTTCTGACAGACGCCGATGAAGCCCGTAGATTAGCAGTATACGAGCAAATTCACCAGCATCCGCCATGACGTTCTTGGAGATATACAGTTCGTCAACAGATGGAGCTAAATCCTTCGGAACCTCCCTGTTGCGCATGAGATGGTTCCATTGAGCTGCTGAAGTAGCGTTCCATAGTTTCTCGTGCGCCGGTAGTGCAAGCGTTGCATCGCTAAGCGTGAGCATCGTTTGTGTGTGAGATTGGAACGACCACATACAGTCCATAAGCCATGTGCAGTGCCGTAGACGGACTGACGACTCTCTGTCAACCCAATGATGCCAATCGTCCTGTGCTCCAGCTGTTGTCGCTTGTGAGCTGTTGACACTGACGAAGAAGGTCGCAAGTCTTAGCCTAAGAGCGAAGGCATGATCTCTCAGAGCTTCATCACCACAGTATGTAGCACCGACAGCATGCAGCAAAGTGATTCGGAATTGATTTACAAGATCCAGCTGAAAACCATCGAAAGATTCAGGAGCGAAGAACAGGACTCTCCGCATGAATTCATGCATCGAGAGTACGAATCGACTGACGTTCTGATCCTTGAGATAATGACTGCCTATCGCGGCCATAGCCAGAACGAGAAGAGGATGTTGTCTTTGCACTCTCAAGGTTGAGACATGGAGAAATGGGAGTATCGAGCTGAAGTTCTCAAGATAAAGACCACACAGATAGTCGAACAGGGTCTTGTGAGGAAAGTCGACATTTTCAAATGGTGCAAAGAGTGTTGCGGCTGAGGTGCAGAAGTTTGAGTAATGCGATTGGAGATCAGCGTAGCCTTGATCGTCAAGCCAGTGGTCATCAGAGGGCGCGCATGTCAGACTAGCAGGTAACAACATCGAAAATTTCTTTCTCGAATGCTCATGAACTGCATAGCTTGACGTGGCCCTTCGCTTCTTCATTCGTGGCAGTCGAGCTGTACCTCCATCGGCGTAGAATTGTCCAGGCGTCGCGGGGTTNTCGTCCGTACCCAAGGTACTTGTCGTGGCTGCATCGTGAGGGGTCGTTGCGTTATTGTCGGGGCGAGTAGAAGAGCCACCAGTTGCTGTTTCCAGATCCCTCGAGGCAGCAGGAGACACCTGAGAGATACTGTGAGTATCACTAGCAGGCATATAAAAGTTAAACATATGATCAGGGTATTGCCAGTCATGATCAAGCGATCCAGTCATACCGAGCCCATCTTCAAACCCAAGCCAGTTGATCGCGGTATAGCTGACTGGCAATGAAGGATAGAGCCCTGTCGCGCTGTGTGTCTCCTGGTATTGTTCTGTGCTGTTCATCATGATATGTGGCGGGTCTTCGAATTGTGATGTCGAGAGGTCTATTTGCGACAGTGTATGATCGACATGCGATATTGGAGCCATTCCATATGATGAGATTTCCTGAGGAGCTTGGTGCGCAGTATACGCGGCTTGGTCGGAAGGGTTTCCAAGAAATGCTTCAGATCCGTTCCCGAGGTTGATATCTGATGTATCTGATGGGAAGTCAGATCTTGCAAGACCATATAGTGGTGGATAACCAAACACCGCCTGAAACATACCTTGATTTATGTCGGGACTGTTTGTCTGGACTTCGATCGGATTGTCCCCATTCGCGACACTAGGATAGGTGCATTGCAACGATCTCTGTTGACATCTTGTGCATGGTGCTTCTCCTGAGCATCGGGTCTTCGATGATGCACAAGCTATACAGGCTCTGCCTCCAAGTTGTAGGAGGGTCGGCCCTGGTGTCTGATGCGTATGTTCATGCCGAGATAGAGCATCCCTTTGGATCGTCAATTGGTTGATTTGAACATTTATCAAGATGACGCCATGACTTNNACTTTCTAAAAAGGCTTTCCTACACACTCGACATTGGTACTCCCGGGATCTAGTGTGCGTCAGGATGTGACGTTTCAGGTGCTCAGAACGTCCGAAGCTCTTGTTGCAGAATTGACAAGATAGCGACTTGTCTCTAGTGGCACTTTCAGCCATCGACCAGGGATCCGATATGAGTTCCGAAGGGTGACTGAACAGGATTCCGGCGTGTGAGGGGCATACTATAGATGGAGTGACCTTGCGAGGCAGAGTCGTAGAGGACGACGGAAGTACACGTGCGCGCAGTTCGATACGTGGATTTGGAAGCAGGAGCTGTTGGCCGTTGCTACCCCTCCGGAGACTATCATGTAGACTTTGGGGCTTACCGAGGTAATGCAACGGTCAAAGTTGTGCAACTCCGACAATTTTTGCGCAAGGAACACAACAGGTCTAGATGACTCTTTCAGATCTCACGTAACAAGATACAAGCAATTTATTCTGGTGCGGCGAAAGTTTGGGCTGCGCGTCGCCTGCTTACACAATTCGTTCCAAAGGATGAACAATGTTGTGATGCTATCCTGCCAGCAGTCCCGAATCAGATCGCTCTCTTGAGGCCCACGCGCATATGCCCTTTTCCTCCTCGATTGGCGCGGAAGTAGTATGGGACGAACTCGAGGCTCGGCAGTGGTGTACCTTTACTAAGACCATCGTCTAGCAGAAATGGAGTCTCTTCAAAAGCGTCGGTGTTCAAGACTGAAGCGCCATGCGTGACTGTGAGAGCAACAAACGAGTCTCCTGAACTCTTATCTTGGACATGCTTCTCGGTGATGGTGCAAGTGGGGTCGAGTAGGACNGTTCTGTGATTGGATTAGTGATGCTGTCGAAACCCTTCTTCCGGACAACGTACTGCAAAGTGGTCTTGAACCCAAGCGTTATCAAAGTCTTCCACACAGTATACCACAGGACCTCTGGCGACCGTGACAGTACTCTGATTAGTGAGAGGATGCGAAGCCAATATGCGAGCCTTGAGCGGTATGGAAAGGATGAATTCTGGATGCTGTCCCAGCCAGTCAGAGGGAACCGAAAGATATCCTTTCTTTAGGACTGCATTCGGACATTCTGGCATGATCTGTTCCGGTCAGCATGTTCTTGCGACAGCCCGTATCGACAGTCCTTGACTCACCTTCCATGACTCGGCCCAGCCTGGAATCCTTAGCCGAAGGTCGACCTTGACCGAGTTGGAGTGCAGTTTGAATTTCACATCTCCGGAAGATGGCCAGTTGGTCTCTTGCTCGAGCGCTATCGTGTTTTCGCCGCACTCGAAAGCAAGCTTGGAACCTATATACAGATGCACATCGATCTGCGCTCTCTTCTCTGTGGCTATAGACTGGTAAGACCAGATATAGCCACCAATAGTTCCCAGCAGGCGCAACATGTTCGGCTAACGACACAACTTTGGTCAGCTTTGTCAGCAACGGTTACGACCAGAACTCACTGGACAACATGCGACTGTAAACCAGTCATCGCGTTGAGAAAGATCCTCGTCACTTGACGCCAGTTGATTGACGTAGGTGAACTTTTTGCCGTCTGTGGACATCGCGGTCAGGACGGCGTTGTACAGACACAATTCCATGATGTCGGTGAATTTTCCTTCCAAATCGATCTATGATCAAGATTAGACACTCAATTTTTCACAGATCCGAAATCAACTCACCTGGAGCAATCTTTGAGCCAGCATCATGACTCCGATCGCGGCGCACGTCTCCGAGTAGCAACCGCCTTCTGAGCTTCCTTGCGGCAAGAAGTAATCCAGACCAAAGCCTTCCCACTGCTTGATAGCACCAATACCACCAGTAGAGTACATCTTCTGATTGACCATGTTATTCCACAACTTGTACGTCGCAGCCTGTAAATCGGAATGACCTTGGTCAATGCGTACAAGATCCGCAACACTGGTCAGGAGGTACATGGCTCGAACTGAGTGGCCCTCGATAGTTTGTTGCTCGGCGATGGGTGCATGTGCCTGGTGATACCATAGCGAGCGAGGCTCAGGATAGAAAGCGGGTTTCATGTTTGGATCCGCCCCACGCTTCTCAGCCTCCACGTCGAAGTAATGTCTCCCATCACAACCAGTTGCACTGCCTCTTTCTGTGATAAAGTATCTTGCCAGTGAGAGATAGCGTTGGACCCCAGTGCGTTCATAAAGACGGAGAAGAGCGAGCTCGATCTCGGGGTGTCCAGGATAGCCATGCGTTTGTTCCGCACCTGGTCCGAAGGTTTCGCACAAAAGATCCACGTAAGAGCAGATGGGACTCAGAAGCTGATCGTTGTCGTAAAGAGCATGATGTGCTAGGGCAGCCTCAATCAAGTGCCCGCAGTTGTAAAGTTCATGCATGTCCTTGAGATTCGTGAAGCGGTTGCCCGGGTCGACCACAGTGTAGTGTATGTTCAAGTAGCCATCTGGCTGCTGAGCGGATCTGATCATGTCCACCAGCTCGTCCACTGCATCGGCAATACTTGGCATGCATTCTTGTTGTAGAAAATAGCAAGCGCCCTCTATCCACTTTGCGACATCTGAGTCCCAGAAGAGATGGTCTGGAATGGGCCACACTTCTGGCGCGCAATCGTACACTGGATGCCATTTCAACTTGAACGCATCGTAGCGTCCAGTCTTCTTGAGTACATCGAGCTGGTACTGAAGAGTGTTTGCTGCGACGGCTCGTCGGCGCTGGCCAAGTAAAGTCTCGGGGGTGAGAGAGGTGTAGATGAACGAGGTCTGTGGATACGCCATGCTGGAGGAGAGGTCAGAATTCAAGAAGAAAGACACAAGGCAAATAAGAAAAAAAAGATGTCAGGAAGAGTATTTCAGGCGCATGATGACAATTGTGCATGCTGCAAGCTTCCGAAGTCAACAATGGCACAATGACCTGCCTCCGGTGGGTCGGACAGCGGCCAGTGAGATGACCATGTATTGTCCTTGGTAGAAATATTGTTCTAAAGGCATGAAGTTGTGGCTATAGCCCCACCCGGGGGACGGTTGTGAGACTGCCCCTTGATCTGTTACCCCTCAAAATACTGCCCCTCATGTCTTGGTGGGTGCCCCGGTGGGTGAATGAACGTCATCAGGTCAAGATCCAAACCCTCGGCTTTGCAATCGAATATTTGGATTCTTGACGTGGAGCGATGATTGATCTTAATGGGTCTCGATGGCCTTTGTCCAACAAAAGTCAAGATAAAAGGGGAAGAGAAAGAATGCAGCCGACAAGCAGATTCGAATGGCACTCGCCAAGCCTTGACCGAGATGGTCAAAGCGGCGGTGTCACATTGAGATCAAAGTCTGTTGAAAGCGGTAGGCAATCATCCGTCAACAACATGGCAACCGACTCCATCTGCTTCTTCTGTTGTCGCGCGTTCGACATGCTTTGTTCGTAATATATCGATATCGTAGCCTACTCTGGCGGCGACACATGCCTTCGAAGAGCTAGGCTTGGAGACAGGCGCGAGATTCGCACCATGTTGTTAACTAAATGCACAGAGTTGCGTCACAGGTTGAACAGGCGTCCAGCTCGCAAAAAGAACCTTCTTATCATCCGAGTGTTAATTCAACTCTCCTTCACGAGTTGCTGCTGCCGTCATGTTCGAGTTGTCCCATCTTCCTACTGAACTCCTCCACCAAGTGATCGCTAGCTTTCCCAGAGATCGTCTTGCCTCCTGTACGCTCGTCTCCAAGCCATGGAACGCCATGTTCACGCCGCTTCTCTACAAGGACATCAAACTGACCTGGCAAAGACCGAGACTTTTGTGCATTCGCAAGACTCGATTGTATGAAGAACATCCCGTCCCATGTCCATGTGAGTTGAAAGGACATTGCAGCAGAGAGACTACTCCTATCGGATCATGTATCTTGCCGACTGCCGAGACTGCCCTCAAACTTCCATCGCTACACTAGCTTCTGAGAGCTTTTCTACACTCCCGCTCCCTTGCAGGACTCGTACAGCGTCTTCGTCTTGTTGGATCTGTGCTTGCTTCGGTCTGGACTGACACTTTTGACACGGCCCTCGCACATGACGATATCACCCAGGTACGCCACTTGTCGTACCAAAGGATGTCGCAAGGCGAATATGTTTCCAAACAGTGGCTTGAGAGACTTGACCAAGGCTAGCCAGCCGCTTTCGCAGCACTCCTCCTTCTGTGTTTGCCAGATCTTCGATCTGTAGAGATCGGAGCCGATTTCCATGGGTTCTTACGGTTTTTGCCACCAAGAATTGTGACATCGCTCTCAAATCTGGAGAATGTCTTCATAGGAGCTTCTCGATGATAGCTGCCACGCTAGTCATAATCTCGTTGTCCATACAGCGTAAGCCAAATCTGGTCACTGGTGCCAACACTGTAGTGGATTCTGAATAGCTCCTCCGTGATCTCGCGATGCTTCATGAGTTGGTCGAGAGAGGCTATGCGCATAGCAGCCGAGACTTCCGATCTGGATGCTTGGCCCGATCTCAACCACAAAACCAAATCAAAGGCTCAACCACCTGTGAAAGACTGTACCCAGAGCTTGATGACCCAAGTCTTTGCTCAACGTAGACACGTCGTCATCGAACAATGGATTCTGACGATTACTCGAACAATCCTCACGTTCGGGTCTCCATATTGTGTCTTGCGCCTGATTGCTCGTCTAGAGAGCAATGATCGGGATCTTGCCTGGGTCTGGCTGTGTGGCATCGCTCTATCCGCGACTTCCGAGACCATTGTACATTACCGCCAGAATTGGTTCCAATGGTCGGAGCTCGGTATTCCCATTCGAGCACAGCTGATTGCGACTATCTACAAGAAACTCTTGAGGTCTGTGTCTGGAGTGTACTCCACGACATCAAACTCCAGGCGAACGAAGATCTATGGAGGCAGCGCGTCAAGAAGTACAGGGAAATAGAGCTCCGTGCTAAAAGGCAAGATTTGGTCGCCCAGAACATCAGCTTCGTGTGGAAAATCGCATCGCCTCTGCTAGTGTCGGAGATTACAATCTTTGTTCATGCGTATCTCGAAGGTCAGTTGAGGGCTTCGGTCATCTTCACCATACGTGAGCTCCTGCCCCAGCTCGAAGGCACTCTCGGTTTGGCACCTCTCGTGATCCAGGATTATCTGAGTGCACAAGCCAGCTCTCGCCGTCTACAATCTTTTCTGAGGATTCCAGACAGAGACGATTACATACAGAATAACTACTCGGGAAACATTGTCCTCAGCAATGCATCGTTCACGTGGCCAGATAGCGGCGACTCGTCTCTACTTGGAGGCCAAGACGCCAGCACAAGGTTCAACCTGGAACATGTGAATGTTAGCTTTCCTGCTGGGGAACTCAGTGTCATCCATGGTGATACAGGCAGTGGCAAGAGTCTGATGCTTGCTGCAATTCTTGGGAAGCTAAATTACTCGATGGCAGTATCGAGACGTCACGTGGTACCGCCGACAATCCCATTGCTCTCGTAACACAGACCCCCTGGCTCCAGAGTACAACTCTCAAGGACAATATGTTGCTTGGAGAGATCTATGACGCGTCACGATACGAGCGTGTCATAGAAGTGTGCGCCTTGATACCGGACCTTGAGGCGCTCAAAGACGGTGATCAAACGTCGATTGGTGCTCAAGGTGTAATGGCGAGCGGTGGACAACGGGCGAGAATAGCGCTCGCAAGAGCACTGTATTCCAGAGCGAGGATCTTGTTGTTGGATGACATCCTGTCGGCTTTGGACACTCGCGTGGCGAGACACATTGTCGACGCTCTCAATGGTCCTCTCGGAGATGGCAGAACACGAATCTTGGTCACTCATCAGCTTGAACTCTGCATGTCAAAGGCGAGCTGTGTCGTTCATATTGCCCACGGTACGGCTCAAGCTGTGGCTCAAGACCCTAGAGATGACAGACGGAAACCGAGCTTGGATATCCGCAGCACTGATTGGAAACCCGTCGCCCATCGTGCTGTCTCCGATACGGGGAAGACCTTGGGCAGTTTTGTGCACGAAGAAGACCGACAGGTACCTGTGAGTTCAGCCGCAGATTTAACACTCAAGTCTTCTCCTGCTCCATGTCAATCTTACATCGAAGGGTTAGGTGGTTACAACTATGTGTCGGTCTACATCATCGCGCTCGTCCTTAGACAAGTGCTGGTCATGCTTCCAACATGGACCTTGAAAAACGCAAAGATGCTGGATTCGCTAGCGATCTCGCAGCCTCCAATGCGGATCGAGATTCTCCATCATACCGGATCATTCGTGGCTAGCGCAGTACTTGCCGTGTCAGCGGAATATCTCTTCTACGCGCATCAAGCTTCTGGGACCCTCAGGGCATCAGAGGCATTCTTCAACACCATGCTTGACACCGTCGTTCAGATGCCTCTCTCTTGGATCGACAGTGTCTCCACCGGTGAACTTACACAAAGATTCTGCACTGACTCACAAGCGATGGACGACAGATTGATGCCTCTGGTGTCCGAGTTCCTGCAATGTGGCATGGAGATTATGACCACTATTGTGATTGGGTATGTATGGAACATCTAGAATTTGATACCCTGCTGATTCTTGTGAAGCCTCAATCAGTCTTGGTACACCGGCTTCATTGTGTTCGGAGGTCTGTGTGCCAGCTCTGGGGTGGGCAGACTCTATAACAGAGCTCGAGTGACAGTGCAACGTGCCGACCGCCAGCCTACTAGTAGATTGCTTGGCCTTGCCATGACCACTACAACTGGACTTTCAACAATCAGGGCTTTTGGTGCAACATCAGCATTTGAGGAGCAAATGCACAGCTGCGTCGACGATCTTTCGAAAGCCAGACGCCACTTCTGGATAGCCAATCGCTGGCTGGGCTTGCAGATGTCTCTGATCGGCATCATCTTCAGCTTCGGCACAGGTGTAGTGCTCCTACATTCACGATCTGCGGCCACTGACGCTTCTCTATTTGGCTTCGCACTCTCGTTTTCCATGCGCTTTTCCAGTGTGATCTTCAAAGCAGTCGATGGATTTGGTGCGTTCGAAACGTCTGCGGTAGCGGCGAGCGCAATCTCGGAATTCAAATACCTCAAGAGTGAAGCTCAAGATGGTCTCCAGGTCACACAAGACTGGCCGCGCAAAGGCGGTGTTGAAGTCAAGAACCTCAGTGTGAGATATTCAGATTCTTCTCGCTTGGTTCTAGACAACATAAACTTCACGGTCGCTCCTGGTGAGCGTATCGGGATGGTAGGTCGCACAGGAGCCGGCAAATCGACCCTCTTGTTGGCTCTCCTACGCATGATTGAGGCCGAAAAGGGGAGTGTGTACATCAACGGCCTCGATGTATCAACAATTAGACTGCGAGATCTACGTCAAAGGATAGGCTACATTCCACAGAACCCAGCTCTGTTCTCTGGCACTGTCCGCACGAATCTTGACCCATTTGATCAGTATCCAGATGCGAAATTGGAAAAAGTCTTGCAACGAGTGGGTCTGATGTCGAGTGCACAAGGGCCGCAGTACGATGGCACTCACACACTAATACTAGATTCCCCAGTCGCCGCGGGCGGAGAGAACATTTCGTCTGGACAACGACAACTTCTTTGCCTTGCTCGGATACTCATGCATAGACGGAAACTTATTCTGCTTGACGAAGCAACATCAGCAATAGACAACAGAAGCGACGGAGCGATACGAAGAATCCTGCAGAGCGACTCTATTTAGACGCTGATAGTGGTAGCACATCGCCTGACGACTGTTGCAACATTTGACAAGATTATCGTCATGGACGATGGAAAGATCGTCGAGCAAGGGCCACCAAAATATCTACTTGCAAAGTCGGGCGCGTTTCACGGATTAGTCAAGAGTAGTTAGAGTGAGGTGCGGGAGGAGCTATACAAGTCATCAGTTCTAATACATTTCACATGCTTAGCAGAGTTGGTACACGAGATCCACAACTGGATAGAAAGCATGATCAAGGCAAGATCAACCACCTAAGAACTTTCGAGTNTCCATGGAAAAGTTCCATCTTTCGGGGCTTGTGCCTCCAGGTCCCTTCCAAAGATCACGTTCATCTTTGACATCTGGATGCATTTCTTTGTTTGCAATCTTCTCTCTGAAGTCAGAATTGGAATATAAGAGATAGTGCATGCGTGGAGTTCGTGACATGGTGTAGAGTAGATCGTGCGCGTTCAGTAGCCATTCTCTCACAGCATAGAGTTCAATCTCGAGTACAGCTTTGCTGTCTTCCAGGGTATCGCAAAGGCGGGAAAGGCCTTCGTAAAGAACTTCTTCTCCCAGTATGTCGGTATGTGCAAGTAGCGCTTCGGTACGAGCTAGATTGGCGATTTAAGCGACTTTTCCCGACGACTTGAAGATGTTCGGATTGTCTCGCCATTGGTTTTGATAGTACCACCAATTGGTGTCATACCATTGATTTGCAAAAGAAGGAAGATCATGCCAGAGGACGCTGGGGGGACTTTCGAGCGGATCGCTACGCGTTTTGCCAAGCGAATCAGGATAAAAGGTCGGTAGCTCTCGCATACTCTTGAGTAAATGAACAATTTTTTGTTGCGAGTCTGGTATTTCGATCAAGGCATCCTGCAAGAGACCCCATAGATTGGGAAGGTCAGCCCCTGGATCTTGACACGATTCGGTAGGTTTTGTGATCAAGCACGCAGCTTGCTCCATCTCGATAGTGTTGTCGAGGTATTCCTTCAAGGCTTGAGCTTCCTCGGGGAGGCATCCATCTTCGAAGCCTCCATCCGGTGCGATGGCGTTGTCGTACCAAGCTAGTGACATGGCTCCCCGCTTTGCGAAAGATCAGAACTAGGATGAACGAGGGCAAAGAAGATCTGAACAATAATTGTAGCTATGGTTCTATTGCAATGTAGTCGACTTGCAGTCAAGATGACCATTTCCACTTGTTTTGTGAGCACTGAGCAGTCTTGCCTCGGTGTCCCAGACAGACCGTAATTTGCTCACGTGACTTTTGAGGCCTCCAGTTACCTAGTACTCTCGAAAGAGCCCTGTCAACAACCACCTGCGTGACCCAGACAAACTCACCTCCCCACCCAAACCTCCCACTCCTTCGTTCCCTCCATGCCCCAAATGACCTCCTTGCCCATCTCCATCTCTCCAAACCCCAATTTTCTTAGTACCTTCCCACTCCCCAAATTCTCAATCTCGGTCTCTGCGATAAATCTCTCTGCTCCGATAGACTTCTCACACCATTTAATCACTGCTTTTGCAGCTTCGGTGCCATATCCTTGGCCCCAGACTTCGGGGTGGAATCCATATCGCAACTCTATCATTTGCTGCCATGGACGCGTGGGNGGTTGAGAGGTGGATTCTGCGCGCATGGATGTAGTGGTTGCGTCTCTGACGCCCACATATCCTATCCAGTGTACATTGTCCAAGTTCTGTATCTCATTTCCTTGAACAACGTTCCACTCCTCCGATTGCGCAGCAACAGAGCTGCTTTCCTGCACCCCGACGGCAAAATCGCCCATGCCTCGTACCCGCCAAGAGTTTTGGACTTCGCGAGCAATGATGGAGACAATACTGTGTTCGTCCCAATCTTTTACTCCCCAGGCAGAGCCAAAAGCCATAGTGGTAAATTCTGGCTTGCGGTGCAGGGAAGAGTACAGTTGTCTGTAGGCAGGAAGATCGATGGCGAGATATGATGGTAGAAGGATGAGACGAGAGGTGCATATTGCGAAAGGTCTGGTGTTCGAGTTGAATCCTGTCATTTTGTTGTCTAGTGTTGGTGCGGTATGTAATGTAAAAATCCGTAGGTCGAGGAGATGACAGATGCGGGAAACGAGAAAGGTCAGGTACATTGTAGTTACAAGACCACGGCTAAATTGCGGCAGATGAGGTTGCCTAATCCGGACACCGCAATGCTTCCAGGTTTCTTGCAAAGGATACAATGTTGAGCCACGGATAAGAGTCAGCTTCAAAGCGATCTTTGGAAACTTTGCATAACTTCATGAGCCATTACACAGTGCTATTATCCATGAGTACGAAGGATAATGTCGAAGTGCTCATGGCCTTACAGATCCTGTGAAAGATTGCAGAGTCATCGGTCGTCGTGTCGCCCGTCCACAGGAGCTCAAACATCAAAGAGACAAACATCACATTGCATGAGAACGACTCGGAAGCAGAGAGTATGTTCAATAATTTTCAAGATTTCGGTGTTTCTACATCGAATATGCAAAAATGCCCAGTCAAGTGTAACAGAGAACAGCCCTTTTGGCTTATTCAAGATAAGGATAGACAAAGAAGTGGTGTATAAATCGCTCGCAAAAGATACGGAAAAAAAAAAAGACAGATATGCAAAATCGCTCATCTCAGATCAGAGATCTGTTGGTTTAGAGGAGAGCGACGGCAGCGGCACCGAGAGCAAGAGCAACGGAAGCACCAACCTTGGCACCGGCACCCTTGTAGGCAGAGGGGCTGGCGGTGGCAGAGGCGCCGGGGGTCTGGTTAGCGGCCCACGAAGAAGCAAGAGTGGTGCCGGAAGCCTGGCCAACGACAGCGCCGGAACCCGAGGCAGCGGCGGCACCGGAAGGAGCAGCAGCACCAGAGGGGGCAACAGCACCGGAGGGGACAATGGCGCCAGCGATAGGAGAGGTAGGAGCCCAAGTGACCTGGGTGCTCTGCTTGGTGACGGGAACGACCTTGCCGGCGGAGGTGATGGAGCGGGTGACGGCGTTGACAATGGTGGTAGGGACGACAGTCTGGCTGGTGGAAACAGTGCTGGAGACGGCGTGGGTGGTGACGAAAACGCTAGGGGTGGTCAAGACGGTCTCCTTGCCAGAAGCGGTGATGGTCTGGCCGGCAGGGCATGTGGTGGTGTAGGAAGTGGTGACGTCGGTAACGTAGACGACGGGCTCGACAGATGCGGTGCCGTTGGAAGCGACGTCGATGTTCTGGCCAGCAGAGCCGGTGGAGGAAGCAGATGCAGAGGCGGTCTTGGAGCCAGCAGCGGAAGAGGAAGCAGCAGAGGATGAGGAAGAGGCAGAGACAGAGGCGCCGCAGGTAGAGGCCTTGGAGCACTTGAGATCGTAGAGAGACTTGGTGTTGGCACCGTCGATACCGCTGGCGACCGAGAACGAGGGCGAAGCGCCGTCGTCGTTCAGGATGTACCACCAGAAGTTGATGCAGCGGGCCTCGAGCTCGCAAGCAATGTCCTGCCAGAACTTGGCGGCGTTCTCAACGCTGGGAACGGCTTCGTCCTCGGCGTTGCCCTTGACGGGCCAGCCGGTCTCGGTGACCCAGAGGGGCTTGCCGCCAGCGACAGCCTCGACCTTGTTGTAAGCCTTCCAGAAGAGGTCCGAGGCGTTGTCGATCGAGTTGCCCTCACCGTCCTGGTAGAAGGGGTACTCGTCGAGACCGAGGAAGTCGACAGCGCCGAGGATGGCAGAGTTGGACGTGTTGGTGTATGCGTTCCAGGTGTCGACGTGGCCGACGGGGACGTTGGCGAGGGCGGTGCCCTTGAGAGCCTCACGGACCTGGCCAATGTAGTCGACGAGGACGTCGGCGGTCTGGCCGTATCCACTCTTTTGCTTGATGCCCGTCTCGGAGATGCGGTAGAGATCCTCGGAACCGACAGAGATACCGACGGTCAGGTCGGCGAGACCCTGGGCGCCGAATTGGGTGATGGCATTCTTGAGAGCGGTAAGCTCGTTGTTGAAGGCCTCCTGGTTCTCAGATGCCCACAGACCGAGAAGGAGAGTGGTGTTGGTCTTGATGGCGGCGGGGATGGCCGAGATGACAGTGTTGGCAGTGCCGTCCTGGATCATGGTGTAGAGACGGGCCGAGGCGTAGTCGGTGATGGCCTGGGCCGACTCGAACTGGTTGGTGAAGGTCTCAAGGGTGTTGCCCTGAGAGCCGTAGTTGAAACCACGGGTGGCAGCCATGGCCGAGGCAGCGCTGCCGGCAAGAGCGTAGAAAGAGGCACGCATTCTGAGATCTGGATTATCCTAGTAAAAAGAGAAAAATAGCGAATGTGTGTGTGTGTCGAATAAAGGCCCAAAGGAAAGAGTGACAATGGGTTGGAAATTCGAATGTGGGTGGAAAAAAAGATGTCGTGGCTTAGGGTGCAGCGACGTCCAAAGGTTTTGTACCTGCGTGTGCTCGCCCTGATCTGCGCCATCAGCCGGCGCCGCTGTGTCAGTTGCAGTCTGCGACGACCAGTGGAAGGATCCGCTCCGTGGACCAGCGCACAAGCAGGCAAGCGTACGCCAAACATAGTAAGATTGGAGTCAGTACCCACTTGCACCCGCGATTCAACCGGGGCGAGACGAGGCTGCTCACCTTCTCCTGAGATGCGAATCAATAGTGAGCAACATGTTCATTGCGTCGTATCCCTTCATCTCCTACCTACCAAGAGATGGCCCTGCACCCTGTCTGTTATTCCAGCTAATCACAGGCACATGTCGGCCTGTTTCTTGTTGTCCGTTGTACTGGTCCGCGTGTCGTCCAAGACAAGAGCCGGGTCGTCCAGGTTGTGGCGCTTGTAAGGCGTTGTTGCCGCGTACCTCGAGCTAGCCGCTTGTCGAATGCGATCGTCACCTGACCTTCAACGGCAGCTCAGCGCATTGGCTGTGCGGAAATTGTTGTGAGCTCTGCTTCGAAAACACTCGACTCAAGAAGCCGGGGAGCAACCACAGATTGGGCCAAATCTCACGCCCGCCGCTGCGCCTCCAAACTGCCTGCAGCGTCCTCCGTGCGGCCTATCGAACGGGTGTCCGGGTACATGTCGAAATTGCATGACTTCATCCAGGCCTTCGCTTGCTTGTTTGTTGTTAGAGCGCCTTCCAACAAAGTATCCAATTGATTGTGATTGTCTGTGATGACCAGTTAAGAGTCATTTTCTGACTGCAGATCAATAAAATGAGCCGTACGCGCACATCGCTCAGCGATATTGCCGAACCTTTCCTTGCAACTCATCAAGATCAGCTTGCCTCGACTCTAGACACTCACAATGTCGCATCTCTATTGCTGTCGGCATCTATCGCTACTTCGGTCGCTATGCGAACACCCACAGTCATCAGATCTACCCTGACTCCGGACGAAGAGAATGACAAAGGTACGAGTCAGTGGTGGTGTTTTTCCATAGCCGTTGAATTGCCTCGAGCAGTCTTGCGTCAAAGGACGACGAGGTCTGAAGTTACTGATATAGGGTTCGGTTTGCACTCCTCGCGGCAATGACATCTCATTCAGCCTACCAATGCGACCAACATCGCGCTCTCTACTTCGGAAATCAGGATGCCATAAGCTCAAACGACAACCATTTCATCTTCGACAGCTGGGGTCTTGGTTCCCTCTGCATCAATATTCAGCACCAATTTGCGGGATGAGTCAGAACAGATGTTAGACTAATGATTCTTCATGAACACAGTTCCTCTCTCTGCTAAGAGACCAGCCCACAAGCCTCACCATAATTGTTCGCTACGCCGACTTGGAGTCCACTAGATCTCTCGTGCTCGGCTACGTGATGCCATATTTCTGTAAATGCTCCCACACATTCACGCCGGACGGACCTCCTCTGTTTGTCTCAAAGGGCACTCGTTACACCAGGGCACACCTTTTCATCTCCGTGTTCTGTCCGTTCCGCAGCTGATGACCTCGACATTGCATATAAACACGCCGTTGCGACCTGCTTGGCACTTCGTTTTACATCAGCAAGCGTCACCGTGCCGACGCTGAACGGCTCTCCAACGTCGAGCGAGCATCGCAAACACTCTTACTCAATTCACAAAGCACACAAGTATCCGGAAAAACTATTGTCCTTCTTCAAGTATCGAGCTCTGTCGAATGTGAGGCGTGGCTGACCCGAATGTATGACATGCCCATCAAGTCGTCGCAGACCTGCAGCACCTTCAACTCCCAGCCATTGCCCCAAGCGGAAGAAACAACAAAAACAACAACCACGACACGTAAGAATGTGAGTTGAACGGAGTGTATGATGATCATATCTGTAAGTCTAGAGTAGCCAGTCTCTGTTACGACAAACATTTCTTAATCACCAACAAATATTCGGATGTCGCGTCGCACTCGATCTGCTTCTCAGCAGCTGACCGGATTCACCGCCAAAGTCACTCATCAGCTCAATGGATATGTAGGTTGCATTCGCTTAACATTACTGACAGAGTTTGCCTCCAAACGAAATTTTCGCTTAATGTTACTTGAAGAGTAAGCCGAGGCGAGTCTGCGGCCCCTCGGCCCCGTCCCTGAATCGGAGCTCTCCCCGCGTTTTGCATCTCACGTTAACTTTTATATCTCGTCCGACCCTCGAGAAAGATTCCCATGATCATCATCATTACACGCACATCATAATGTCTTCACAGTACCAATCAGTGCATCTTGCTGCTCGTCCCACGAGTGAAATCGTTCCTGGAGAGACTTTCGAGGTCAAATCGAATGCGGCACCCAAGGAGTCCGATCTCAAGGATGGCCAAGTCATATTCCGTTCTCTGTACCTCAGTCTCGACCCTGCCATGAGAGGATGGTTGAATGGTGAGTTTGATTGAGTATACTGATGGTATTCGACTCCATTCTGACTCTCAACCATCAAGNACACCCGCTCATATGTCCCTCCTGTTCAGATCGGCGAGATCATGCGTGGAGTCGCTATCGGTACTGTCGAAGCATCCAAATCCGACAGATTCCCCGTCGGCACTCTTGCTACTGGCTTTGTCGGCTGGACCGAACTCGCAGTCGTTGACGAGAAGACCCTCGAACGTGTTGACCTGCCTTCCAACGGCCGCACCACCGACGCCCTCGGTGTCCTCGGCATGACCGGCTTAACCGCCTACTTCGGCATCATCAACGTCGGTGAAGTCAAGGAGGGCGACTTTGTCGTCGTCTCCGGTGCCGCCGGCGCAACCGGAAGTGTCGTTGCCCAAATCGCCAAACTCAAAGGCGCCAAAGTACTCGGTCTTGCCGGCAGTGACGACAAAGTCTCATGGCTGAAGAACGACCTCGGTCTCGACGATGCTCTCAACTACAAAGACGCTGACTTCACCACCAAATTCCGCGCCGCGACAAAGGGCTTGATCGACGTCTTTTTCGACAATGTCGGCGGCGAGATCCTCGACCTCGCTTTGTCGCGCGCAAAGCCTTTCTCTCGCTTTGTGTGCTGTGGCGCCATCAGCGATTACAACAGTGCTTCTCCCCGCGGACTCAAGAACTACATGATGATCATTTCCATGCGCATTCGTATGCAAGGGTTTATTGTGTTTGACTTTGCGGACCAGTATGCCACTGCCAGACAGCAATTGGCGCAATGGCTTAACGAGGGTAAGTTGCAGAGAAAGGAGACTGTCATTGAAGGTGGATTGGCCAAGGCGGAGCAAGGATTGAGAGACTTGTACAAGGGCGTCAACACTGGCAAATTGCTTGTCGAGGTTAGCAAGCAGAAGGACGGTAAAGCTAGACTGTAGATGATTTCACTATTGTTGAGCAGAATGAGACCAATAATTGCATGACTCTATTGGTTTTACGCAGGGAGAGGGGTGTTCTGTGCTGAGCAAGCTAGTAAGCACCGACAGGGTCAACCTCTTAGCATTGAACACGCTGGGATCTTTACCCCACCTCCTCGCCCCTCATTGCTCCCAAACACCGACAACAGCTGCATGATACCAACATCTTCATGTACAGATCTGGGAATGCGACGATCCGGAGCAAAGATGATATAGAAGTGGAAGGACACGAGGTCAGCCAAGGACGATTTTCCACGAATGGTCATTGTTCTTGCTGAGCCGTCCCTGATCGTCACCTCGGTGTCTATTCATCCGTAGTAGACTGCGGGGAAATGCTCTCTCGTATAGCAAGGTCCATCAAGATAGGTGTATATAATTGGGGATACGCAAGGTGTTTTTACTGAGCTATTGTTGCCTCACCATCTGCTCAAGATGAAGTACTTCGCTGTCGCATTGAGCTTACTGTCAATGGGAGTTGCTCATGCTAAACAGCATGGTTTTCTCAAGGACAATGGCGATGGAACATGGATCATCGGCAACGACGTCTGGAACATGACACAGGACAAAATCTATGGCTCCAAGCTATACTACAAAAACCAAGAACTTGTCGGTAAAGCTGCCGGCCACTATGTCAGTTACAGTACGCTATTTCCCTTGGCCGCAACACTATATACCCACACTAATACCACGTCATAGNACGGCGCAGCCAGCAATCTCGCCTGGACCAGTGCCAAAATCATCAAGACTGGAAGCAACTACATCGACATCCAATTTGATGCCCAAGAAGGTGAAATGCATTGGGTCATCTTCAATGGTCTTGCCGGCGCATATCAATACTTTGTAAACCGCGCTTTACCTGTCCTGGGAGAATTTCGCACGCTCTGGAGGTTGGACAATGAGACTTTTACCAGTGCTTACAATGCAGATAAGGATGGGGTATTGCCCGCATTGTCTGAATATGCGGTTTCGACCAAGATCCAGGATGAGACCTGGAAGACGCCCGAGGGAGATTATCTGACCAAATATGATTGGTCTGGGTTTGTTAGGGAGCAAGAGTATTGGGGTGTGTACGGTGAGAGGTTTGGCAGTTGGTATCTGGTGAGTGTTTGGATATGTTTCTATGGCTTGTATTTATCTAACAATAGCAGCNATCCAGGCAAAGACTACTTCAATGGTGATCATCTGAAACAGGAACTAATGGTAAGTAATTCCTCTCACCAGAAACTCACGACAATGTTGACTTTTTCCTCAGNNAATCACCGCGAATCCGCAACAGGAGATGCCGTCCAGCTCAACATGATCCACGGAACACACTTCCAAGCACTCTCCAATGACACGCTCCCAAACGGCAAGATCTGGGGCCCTTAGCTCTGGTACCTCAACGACGGCACAAAACCCAATGTCGCTCGCCGCTACAACAACGAAATAAACTCATGGCCTTACAAATGGCTAGACGACACCTCCTACCAATCTCGCATTGCCTCTGTGATAGGAAAACTCGTCCTCTCAGACGGCAGGCCAGCCGCAGGAGCTGCCGTCTTCCTCGGTGACAATCATCCCAACAAGACAACTCTGGATATGGGGAGTAACTATTACTACACCACCTACGCAGACAATGATGGTTCTTTCCGCTTTACAGACGTCAGGACTGGTGTTTATGCTCTACAAGCCTGGGCCAATGGTGGTAGTATAGCAGACCTCACAACCACATATCTCAAAAACGACATTAATGTGACTGGTTCTCGCACCAGCAAACTTCGTCTCGATAATCTTTCCTGGAAAATTCCTTCTGCACGACGACAAATATTCCAGATCGGCGCTTTTGACAGAAAGTCCACTGGCTTTGCATACTCAGGGGGCTTTGGAGCTGGAAGAGTGGACGATTGTCCTGCAAACCTTACTTATACAGTCGACAGCAGTAAAGACAGTGATTGGTGCTTTGCTCAAAACGCGATCGGTAGCTATCGAATCGCTTTTGCTCTACCCACTTCCAACGCCACCTCAGATGCTTTACTTACTGTTAGTCTGGCTGGCTATAGTCAAGGCACCACAGTCAACATCTTTGCCAACGATGTGCGTATTGGGAATTTGAGCAGCAGTGGTATTGCCTCGGATCCTAGTTTGTATCGGTCAGGGACTGTGGCTGGGGAGTGGCATCAGTTTGAGTTTCCGATCAAGAAGGGTGTGTTGAAGGTGGATAACGAGATTGATTTCAAAGTTACGAGTTTGTCGTCGAGTTTGTGGAGAGGACCGATTTATGATGCGATTCAGCTGGAGTGGATCTAGAAACACACACACACACACACACACACACACACACACACATACACACGCAGTAGACTCTACCTTCAATCTGCATGAACCAAACTCAGTCCCCATATTGCAGTCCTGATCCACGACCCAAACACCTTGAAGGCCACTTTTGCGCTCCATCCAACACAGACACAACCCGTCATTCCGAGCACCCACAGATCCCAATTCCCCGCTTTCCACACACTCATCCTCATATCCGCCGTCTCAAAAAACCTTGAACGAAGTTCTTGACCTTATTCCATCTTCCTTGCTCGTCAATCATGATCTGCTCAATGACATCTCCAGCCATCTCTTTTCTTTTCGCCGCAATCTTGGCTATGCCTTGTAATCTGTGCAAATCTGTTTTGAATCCGCCATCTCGATCTGCGACCATCATGCCAATCGTGGCACATGTTTCGTCAGCGGTGAATGATGTCTTTTGACAGTGCCAGTCCCACTGCTGCATTTGTCAGGCGAGAGGCATTTGCAAGTTGATCGAAGAAGAAGGCGAGGGTTAGGGTTGGTGTGGCGTGATGGTAGGATTCGTTTGCCGAGCTGCCTCCTCCGTGAGAGAGAAACAGTTTCGGCTGGGCCAAGGATGTGGCTTGCCGAGATGAAAGGGTATGCAGCAGTCCAAGATTCTTCTCCTTGTAGAGTGCCAAAGTCAACGGTGTAGCCTCTTCCCGCAAGCACTTTGCAGATCACTAGCACGGGTGCTGTCGGCGTTGGTATCAAGCCTAGTGTTCGATTGTTGAGAGTCACGTACCTGCATGCGTGAAACCCGCCAGTGGTCACGACTGCCAGAATGCGCTTGTCCGGCATCTCAGAAGGTGCCATAGTCGGATTCAATATGGAGAGAACTGGAAGTCATGATTGTGGGTGGGTCGGCCGTCTTGTTCATCTATTGATAGATTTGTTCGGCTGTAGTCGGCGGTGCTCGGCGACGTACCCGATGGTTCGAAGGAGTGAAGACGTCGGAGAGTCCTGCCAGACCCACACGGCGTAGAGAAAACGGATGACGATGGCAATGTTGGTTGATCTGTATGCCGACCAATTGTATATGCCAAGTACCAGAAGGAGAAAGCAGGAATATCTCCCAAAAAGTCCGAAAAAGTGATGCAAAAACGAGTGATTTTGATTAGATTAAATCTACAAACCAATGACCAAGAACCAAGGACTACTATTACATATTCGGGGTTTGTTAATATACGTAGGTAGGTGGGGAAAAAAAAAGAATGACTGTGGTTAGGATGATGCAAACGACAACAACTGAATCAAGAAGCAAATGCAAGTTTACACAATCTCAATTTCCTCCTTTTTTTTCTTGTTGGAAAAAACAATGAATACATTATCTTCTCCATCCTCGTCCTTTTTTCTCATTGTTCTTTTCTGCTGAGTCGAGGTGGACGGTCGGATGGAGCTGAGTGGTGGAAGGAAGATACGATGGATGGATGAATGGATGTCATCACATCCACATCTCGGTCAAACCATCATAGGCAAACCAAGGTCTTGGTGCCTTCTTCTTGTCGTCCTTGTCTCCCTTTCCCTCGTGCTATTCTCTAACCTTCTTCTCCTTCGTGGGCTTCTCATCTCTGTGCCAGATCGCCATGAAGCTCACGGGAGCCGCGTTCATATAAACAGTACTGATCCCAGACGTCACAGTCGACGAGCCGCTGCTTGCGATAGTAGCGACAGTGACCGTAGACATGCTGACCACAGTAGCCACACCTGTAGCCACGGTTCTCTCAGTCGTCTGGGTGACCGTGCTTGTACCGCCAGATGTAGTGACCGTAGTATAACCGCTAGGAACAACGACATCGGAAGTCACAGTGACTGCGCCAACGGTTATGACAGAGGGTTGTGAGCTTTGAGCTCTAGTGACAGTTGAGCGCCTCACAGAGCCTACTGTTCTGGTCGACGTGAAGACGGAGCTCACGCTGGTTGCTGTATTGAGGATGGTGACTGTACTACCGCCAGGAACAACAGAGTAAGATGTGACTACGGCACCTTGGGTCTGCTGCGAGACCACTGTTGCAACGCTGGGAGCCGCGCTGTTGACAGTTCTGGTTCCAGGTGCCACCACTCGGACTTGAGTTGCGATTCTCGCTTGAGCTGAGGCTGACGTAATCGAAGATGAGCTTGTTGACGAGGGTGGTGGAGGCGAAGCGGTCATCGTAGAAACACTGGTGACTGTGTTTCCAGAAGCGGTGGAGACACTGACGACTGTACTTCCGGGCGCAGTGGAAACACTAACAACAGTACTTCCAGGTGCGGTCACAGTGGACACGCTTGTAGAAGGTGGAGGAGAGAATGAACTAGTAGTTGTTGAAGATGGCGACGGAGACGAAGAGGATGTCGTGGTGCTAGGCGACGGGATGCTCGAGCTGGCGCTCGAGCTACTCACGGATAAAAAAAGACGACGAAGTGGTTGATGGACTCGATGTCGCTGATGCTGTGATCACCGAAGGTCCCGTGGGATCNNACCACAGATTGTAGTTTTCGAGATGGAGTAGCCATCGGGAACAAAATCAGAGGTTGATGACGACGAAGTGCTCGAAGTGCTGGAACTGCTGGAACTGCTGGAACTGCTAGAAGTGCTGGAACTGCTAGAAGTACTCGAAGCTGTCGACGTTGAACTGGAAGAAGTTTGACTCTGGACCTTGTATGCATAGTCCAATCCAGTAACAGGTTGAGATACATTTGTAGTGCTCATCAGGTAACACGTTCCATTAGTGGAATTGTAGCTGTAAGAGTTGCACTGCGTGTTGCTATCGCAATAAGGAGCACAACCTTCGAAGCTGCCTGACTGGACGGTACCGACGTCGCCATTCTGGCGAGGTGTCAGGGCACGGATCTCCAAGAGCATCTTCTTCTTGATCGCGCAGATCACAGCATATGTGACATTATTGGAATCAGTAAAGGTGTTTCCGGATGCTGAAATCTGTAGACAGGTTCTTGCTCCGACATGATTGGTTGGAGTAGCTGAAGCAGATGATGTCGTGTTTGAAGACATGGCTGATGAGTGACTCGTCGATGTGCTGTTTGCACTCGTAGTCATTGAATGGCTAGATGTACTGTTGGCAGTGATGGACATTGATCGACTCGAAGTACTATTCGCGGATGTGGTCATGGAGTGACTTGATGATGAAGTGGTGTTCGAGTAGGGTCCATGACTTGTCGACATGGTTAAAGATGAAACCGTACCAGTAGAACCCGCCGTCGGCATGCTACTACTGCTGCTTGAATTTCGATTTTGGACGGTAGCAAAATCGGTTCCATTCTGCTGCTTCTCACTGCTTTGATCGACCGAGCTGTAATATGTACACGAGCTCGAATTCTTGTTGTATGCAGTGCCAGAGCAGGCCGTATTGTTTGCACAATTGTTCATGCAGCCGTCGAGAGTATCAGCGGCGAATCTTTTNTTGTGGAAGTCGCGCCTCATGAGTTTGAGCAAGGTGCCGCTGTATATCGTGTTTCTCTGCACTCTGAATGTGACACCTCCAACGGAGTAAGGCCATGTTCTTCCCGTTGCTTGACTCAAGACTGAGGATGCGGCGCTTGCCTTATCTGTCGCAGTGGCAATCATGCTCACATCAGAAAGGAGTGACGCGGCTACACTACTTGGTAACACAGACGTTGGAAAGACCGAAATATCGCTAGCAATGGATGAGAGAATGCTAGGGTTCAGTGATGTCGCCCGAGTAATGTCCGCGAGGATAGACGATACGATAGAGGAGGCTACAGAGACAGGAGATGTGACAGCGCTTGCCACAGGCGAGAGGATGTTTGTTGGTACCGACTTCACAGTTGACAGCTGAGTCACAAGAGAGTTCAAAGCAGAGGTATCGACCGAAGCGCCTGTTGAGATTGCGGATACCAACGAGGACAGTTGTGATGAGACTGGGCCGGTGACTGTAGACAAGACTGACGAGATGACACTGAGATTCGATGATAATCCGGTGGCATTGATTGTTGGTGTAGTGAGAATGATGTTTGTGGGGATTGACGAGATGGTCGACAGCTGAGAGACCAAGACGCTCAGGGCAGTCGAATTCACAGGATCCCCTTTGGACATCTCAGATACAAGCGTGGAAAGCTGAGCTGCAACAGTTCCCGTAGCAGTGGCCAACGCAGAAGTGAGTGGCGAAAGAACAGTCGCGTTTTGCAACACCGAAGTCACATTAGTGGGTGTCAAAGTCGTAGCCGCGCTGATCAAGACCGAGGAGAACTCGGCAGGTGGGATGGAAGAGTTCTTCGCCAGATCAGAGACCAGGATGCTGAGTGCCGTCGAGTTCACGGCTGCTCCTGTTGAGATCTCGGATGCCAATACCGAAAGACGAGTTGATGCTGGGCCCGAGGCAGTGACCAGTGCAGAAGTCAATGGAGCCAATGCCAAGGTGTTGGTCGTAGCCAGAAGTTCGTCTGCCTCGCCTGGTGCCTTTGGAGCATATGGAGCAGGTGTGATCGCTGGTTGATCGAGGTCGTGAATAGCAGAAGCCGGAAGTGCGTCTTGTGGTAGTTGATCAGGTTGCGGCCAACCCCATACAGGCGCGAACAGCTGCACAAGGCACGCTGCCGCCAAAGAAGCATCAGCGAAATGCATTCTTTGTGTATTGTTTACTCAAGACTTGACGTTCTCAGCGGCGGTATCGATGAGTTGGAGGTAGCAACACAATTCAAATGAGAGAACATGGGAGTAGAGGGGAAAAAGGTCACGAAGAGTCTTTCTGCAAACGTCAGCGTGAGGTCGTATGCTTGCTTCTTGAGGCATGGGCAAAGCTCGAGAAAGCTTTCTTGGAGATGAACGTTGTTTGCTTGAGAGTACGAGCTTCGTAATGCTGTGGTCCAGTAGAAATCCGTGGTCTAGCTTGTGTGCTGCACGTTGGAAGGTAGGGTTTGCTTCTGGAGACGAGCTGTGGAGCAACTCGTGGTGTCTTCCGTGCAAGAGAGCCATGAAAGAGCTGATACACGGGTTGGGATAGCTGCTGGGATGAGAACTTTTCTCTTGTGGATGGCTGTGACGCGATATATAGCAGCAAAATCGATCCAGAAGGTGATCCGGTGGATGCAATGAAGCAGGACGAAAGTCAATGGCGATGGGGGAAAATCACTTTAGCTAAGCTGTCAGAAAATTGCAAACTGTTAGCAGATCCCAAGCTGTTGATTGGAGAAGGAGCTGCTTACCTGTGGAGTGCGTGGTGGAGCTCCAAGGAACCTTCTCCATTTACACTGCTCGCACCACCTTGACCGTTTCTCAGGAACGACACTCTATTCTGTTGAAACAATATTAAAATTCATTTTTCCTTCTACCTCGATTTGTAGACTGAAAGGAAGATGCTGCGGCGCTTTTGAACCCGCGGATATTGTGGTGCTGAAAAAATCGTCAAGATATGTGTGAGCGCATGCTCTGAAGATATACTGGCTATGCGTGTTATACAGAAAAGGAATAGATACCTATGAGTCTGGCGCATTCTCGTTGCCAGCTGCAGTGACAGACTCGTCAACCATCGAGACATCTCCACCAGTAGCGGCCGGAGTCTCGTCCTCGTCTTCGTCGTCGTCGTCGATCACACGAGCAGGCTTCTTTCTCCGCCTTTCAACAACGGTGTCCTCGTCCTCTCTTTCCTCTCCCATCGACTCGTCTCCCCGAGCTTCCTTTTGAGCGTCATCCTCATCGTTGATCTTCTCGGCAAGTCTTGCATTTTCGTTCTGGGTTGCAACAGCATCGTCGTCGCTATCGCTGTCCACCACAACTTCCGAGCTCTTGAACTTGCCCTTTGGCTCGGCAACCTTGCCCTTTCTTTCGAGCTTTCTGCGCTTCTTCTTCTTGGGCTTCTCGCCGTCTTCGTCGTCGGAGGCGGCCGAAGTGCTGCGTCGCTTGGACTTTTGTCGCTTCTCTCTCCCGCCGAATTCGGCATCAGCGTCGACATCGGAGGCTTCATCTTCGTCGTTGACGATGTCCGAATCGCTGTCACCGCCCTTCTTCTTTCTTCTTGCACCCTTGGGCTTCTTTTTCTCTCTTCTTTCGGCCACCCGTCTCCTCGTCCGTGGTGAGGTCGGCATCTTCGCGGGCTTTGCGCTCAGCTTCCTCCTCAATCTTCTGTTCGGCGATTTCGCGGTCCTGTTCTTGCATGCGTTGTCTCTCCTCTGTGATCTTTCTTCTGCGTTCTTCCTTTGCGTCCTCGAGCGCTCTCTTTTCGTCGTCACGCTTCTTGATCTCGGCCTCACGTTGTGAACGAGCCTGTTCGAGTCTGGACGCGTTCTTCTGCTCAAAATCGCGTTGACTTTGCAGGGCACGGTCCAGTTGCTTGCGCATAGTGTTTCTTCCCATGTTGGCACGCTGCTCGATGTCGTTCTTGGGGAAAGGTGGGTTTGGTGCGCGCGCTATAGCCATGAGACTCTCGATGGCTTCATCCAACCCATTGGCAGCAGCCTCAAGATCAACAAGCGTCCTCGTGGCCTCCGGTAGAGTGTAAATGAGTTGAGCAATCTGAATCTGGACAAAGGCGACGTTGAACTTGAAGTGAAGCTGTTCAGGCGATGACTCCAGAGCACGGTTCGAGAACTCGAGCGCAGTCTTCATGGCCTGCATGTTCTTTTCCTGCTTGCCCTTCATGAGCCAAACGCGACCGAGACAGGCGAGAATGCTGGGGTCGTGTGTGCGATCCTTGGAAAGGGCAGCCTCGTAGCTCTCAATTGCGCGGGCAAACTGCTTGACCTCGACAAATGCATGACCCATGTTGATGAAGACACTGGCATCTTTCAGGGTTTCCCGAACTTTAGTAAAGATCTGGATCGCTGTTCCGTAGTCCTTCTTGTCTTCAATCAGTGCAATGGCAATACCTTGAGCGGCATAGGCGTTACGAGGGTCAAGCTGCAGAGCCTTGTCGAAAAATTCAATAGCTCTGATATACGTCTTTGTACGCTTCTCCTTGTCCTGGTCGGTATCTCTGCGCATCTCGCGGGCAACCTGCAAGAAGAGGTTTCCCATACCAGTCAAAGAGTATCTGTCGTGCTTGTCGTGGTGTTGAAGAGTGTGCTTGTAGTGCCTCTGCTCTTGATCCTCGGCAGGGTTCATGGTTCGCTTCTTTGCCTTGTGGATGTAGTATCCATACAAAGCACGAATGTCGAGGTTGCCTGCTTCCGACTCAAGCAACTTCTTAATAGCCTGAGCACCTTCAGAGGGGTTTTCGCGGAGTGCAATGTATGCGAGTCTGATTCTGGCGTCTGTGTAATCGGTATGACGCTCGAGCAGACCCTGGTAAACCTGGTTGGCCTCGTTCAGCATGTGTTCGGCCTCATAAGTTCTGGCCAAGTTGTAACTGATAGATGTGACCAGAGAGTCGGTATCGAGTTCGCTATCCTTTGCGCCAGCCTTGACACAGGCATTCAGGGCAGTCTGGAACAGGTCTCTGGCTTGGCTAAATCGTTCGGCTTGGAAGTGGAAGGCAGCCATGTTGTTCAACAGTTGTGGTGGGAGCATTTCGCGAAGAGCGGCCTTGAGCTCGGCTTCGTCCTTGGTGTCTGGGCGATCTTCTTCGTCAATGTCGTCCATTTCCATCTGTTCCACTTGCTGCAAGCATTGAAGACTTCGCTCAGGGTTCTCGATCTCGTAAAGTCTGGCCAGGTTCAAGAGGACGTACGAGTCAGGGGTAGCCTTCTTTTGGGGTCCTTCCAAGTGTTGCGGACACCTTCCAGGAGACCAATAGCCTTTCTCATCTCTGACGACCTGTCTTCCTTGGATCCAGCATTTTGGTTAGCGTAGACTTCTTCGGCATACAGGAGACCAAGCAGAGTCATGGCCTCTGCACTCTTGGTGGACTGAACAATGCTCTCGAGACGGAACCTTGCGCCGGACCAGTCCTTGGAAAGGATCTTGAGCTGAGCGGCACCAAACTTGGCAGGCAGGTAACCTCTCTCATCACCACCTCTTGCTTGATCGGCCCTGTTGTAGTAGTCGGTGGCCTTGGCAACGTTTCCTTCGGTGTGTTCCTTGCGGGCCATGAGATACCAACCATCACTGGCAATAGCGTTGACATCTGTGGCCTCGATGGCTTGACGGGCAAGACGCTCTACCGTGGGCCAGGCCTTTCTGAGGATGAAATAGTTTCCGAAGGTGGCGCAAGTCAGGGGGAACTTGTTATCGAGCTTCCAGGCAGTTTGGGTGTACTCGGTCATGGCCTTCTTGTAGTGTTGCTGGAACTCGGGGTCGGTGGTGGGAAGCTTTGCGCTCTGGTCGAGGTGGTACAGGCCGAGCAGGATGTTGGCAATCTTTGAGGTCGGGTTGACTTCAAGGGCGCGTTGCCATGCGCTGTGGGCCTCATCCTTGTGACCCAGCTGCCAGAAACAGCAGCCTATGCCGATTCTCGGATCCGGATCTTGAAGTTGTGGGGCGCGCTCGAGAGCGGACTGGTAGTTGTGAAGAGCATCGGCGTATTTGCCGAGGGAGAAGAGAGCTCTAGCCTTGCCCATGACGGCCATCATGTTGCGACCGTGAGAAGCGCGTAGGGAGTCCTCGAAGCATTTTGCAGCCTGGCGGAGAGTGTCGAGGCGTTCGGACTCTTGAGCGGTTGACGATGACTTGGAGGGCTGTAGCGAAGCACGGAGGAGGTAGAGACGCCGCGGGCGAGGAAGAGGGGAGGGTAGGTGGGGCTGATGCGCGAGGCCTCGTTGAGGGTGCTGGTGGCCTGGTGGATGTAGTACTCCTTGTTGCGAGCCTCGGAGGCCAGTTGGGTGTCTGTAGGCGGGTCAGTCTTGTCGAAGGATTCTGCGTGGGACGGTCGGTACCTGGCTTCAGGCGAGGAGCCTCTCTGCACTGCCACAGGCGCAGCCAACACAAGCATGACAACAAGGACAGCTTGTCTTCGGGCTTTGCGTTGCGCGACAGAGAGCTGAGGCCCCTAGTGACAATGTCGATGGCGTGGTCGACCTTTTGTTGCTTGGCGTAGGCCAGGGCGATGGTCATCCAGTAGCCGCGAGCGACATTCTCGTTCTCGAGCAGGGTGCACAACTCGGTAGGGTCGTCCATCAGGTCCTCGAGATTGACCTCGACGGCCTCCTCGGCGTCTCCACTTGAGAGCGGCACATCGAGGGCGGCGGGAATGTGTGAGAAGCGGACGAGAGCGGTGGCGACGTCTTCGTCGTGGTCATCATGACCGTTGGGATGGCCGTTCAGCGCGGCAGCCATGGCGGAAGGAGAAGTTCTCCAAGATGGAGTGGACAGTGTTGATGGAGATGCGCCGAAATCAATGGGCCATGGATTGGCGCGACGGGGAATGCGAGGTCCGGTCCAAGTGCTGATTGAAGTTGGCGACAGCAGATGGAGATGAGGAAGGAGCGATGTGAATTGTCAAATAACAGGAAGGCGCACGTCGGGATTGCTGGTGACGGACTGAGGCCAGCGCGAGCTGTCGCAGTCGCAACTTCCCACGTTTGCTGCAAAAGGCAACTTGGCCGAGACGCGTCACTCCCGATGCGGAAGTTGAGCCGATCACCCGCCGTGTATACCATTGTTCATGCTCAAACAACCTCACGACGGCTGACTGACTCACTGGACTTTTGAAACACAAACATCCACTCCGGCTCGCAACTCATGGGTCTCCTATAATCACACCATGTCGTATATGCGCGGGCCATCGGCCACTGGCGACCGAGGATACACCAACGGAGACGGCTACCAGTTCCCACGCCGCTACGACCTCGACACGACCACCAGAGACAACAGCGCAGATGAAAGGAGTCGTTCAAGGGGCCCTGCCGCTGGAGGAGGCTACGGTGGACTGGGAAGAGCCACAGATGACTTTGTCCCTCGAGTGGGCAGTCCGGCGCGACTCGACCGCAGCAAGCGAGCCAGTGGAGAGGGCAGAGCGTTCAGCAGGAGCAGGAGTAGAGCTGCCTCCCAGATGCGCAATGCCGAGAACAGCAAGCAGGTCGAGGACATCTTGCGCTACATCGACCGTCACTGGGGTCAAATGGCAAACGAGTCGTGTGTGCCCGTCAAGGTCGCCCTGCAGCTCATGGACCAGAGCTCTCTCGGTCTGGCCGACCAGTACCACGGTTTCCAGGACACGCACCAACAACTGCAGAACGCTCTCAAGGCCATCGTCAACCAGCACCATCAAGGCTTCAACTCGTCCATCGGTACTTTCCATCAGATCCAAGCCAGCATCCAGTCATCGCAGCAGAGAGTCCGTACCTTGAAACACTCGCTCGTCCAGGCCAAGGGCAACCTTCGTACTACTCGTCCTGAACTCAAGGCCTTTGCGCAATCAAGTCAGAGCTACGATCACATGCTGCAGACTCTGGCTTACATCGAGCAACTCCAACTCATGCCCGCGAAGCTCGAAGCTCAAATCTCGGAAAAGCGCTTCCTCGGTGCTGTCGAGACATTACAAGACGCCCTCAAACTCATGCACAAGCCCGACATGGAAGACATTGGTGCTCTGAGTGACTTGCGTGTTTACTTCAGCAATCAAGAACACTCCATTACCGACATACTCATCCAAGAACTGCACAGCCATCTCTACCTCAAGAGTCCCTACTGTGAAGAGCGATGGAAGCAATACACCAACCGCTCCACTACCACTGGCTCGGCGTCATTCGAGATTGAGGGCCGTCAGCTATACCGCTTCCTCGAGTCCTTTGACCCTACACAGATCCTGACCGAAGACACATCCCGCAATCCCGAAGCAGACACTTTCTCGTACATCCAACTGCTGGTTGAAGCATTGGATCGCATGTCGCGTCTGGATCTCGCAATTGACCAGATCGAGCAAAGACTACCTGTTGAGCTGTTCCGAGTTGTCGAGAGATCATACACCGAAGTTGAGCAAAACTATCCCGGCATAATTCGTGGCGCTGCAAAACAACAACACTTCCAGCTTGACAACATCAATGCCGACATCAACCAAGACAAGAAGATGATCCTCGAAGACATGCTGTCTACCCTGTATGCCAAGTTCGAGGCCATTGCAGAAGGCCACCGTGTCCTGCATGAAGTCATTGGCGGTATATTGTCCCGCCAAGGCAGCGACGAACCCGCTCTGCTCCGCAGCTTCCGCGAACTTTGGAAACTGTATCAGAGCGAGATTCGTAGTTTGCTGCATGACCATCTGGCTGCTAGTGATAGCCCGGAAAACTCATCACACCCTGAACACCACCATGCAGCAAACATGTTCAAGCCGCATGTGAGAGATCGCAACAAGCGCTTGTTCAAGCTGGCAGACACAGACAGCAAGTCGACTGAACTCACAATCGAGAAGGAAGACCTCGATTTCATCCTCAAGTCTTCAGTTCCTGGCCTGGCAGCTACTGGTACAACGCCTGCTGCAAAGGACGCCGAGAATGAAAGAAACGAAGATCGCTCAGCGACTGGCCACAAGCTATTGGTTGAGCCGAGCGTCTTTAATATGGGTATTCTGCTACCTCCTTCACTGTCTTTCTTGACAAGATTGAAGGACATTGTACCGCCGAGCTCAGAGATCGTGTTGAGCACTCTTACCTCTTTCCTCGACGACTTTTTGATAAACGTCTTCCTCCCACAATTGGAAGAGGCACTGACAGACATGTGCATGGCCGCCTCTGCCGAAAGTGATGCCTTCCAGCAAGATCCCAAATGGCAGGTGCGAGCACAGAAACCAGTCTTTAGAGGCACATCCAACTTCCTCGACCTGATCAAAGCCTTTTGCATGCTGCTGGACAGCTTGCCCCACGATCAAGCATTCAGTCAATTGGTCATGGCACAAATGCGCATCTACTACGACAAGTGCTATAACTGGTATCGCGCACTCGTCATGCGACCACAACAGGACTCGAGCGAAGAGAGGAAACCCAAGCGCTCGGCCGCACTCGCAGAATATAACGCAGACATGCGGGATGCGGTAGCCACTCTCCTGGCCCACGAAGCTGAAAATGCAGACGATGTGCAACGCTTGATGCAAGAACAAACCACATCTCTGATTGCCAATGTCAAAGCCTCGCCTCTCACCGATGCAGATCTCATCCTCGATAGAAAGTGCATCGGTGGATTATGCGTCTTGTACAACAGCACACGTTGGTTTGTCGCCCACGCCACCCAGCTCCGCCACATGAGCAGTTCAATGAGCAACTCCAACACCTCCACCACATCCTCTCGCCATCAAACCCGCCGCTGGACAACACTGATATCGCCAAACCCCCACGCAGAGATCTATCTCCCTCTGGACACACAGTCATCCCGCGACTTTGACGCCATCACAACCTCAATGACCGATCTCGGTAGCTTGATCCTGCGAACCTTGCACCTCGAGCTGCGTCTCCAGATACTCGGTGGAGTGCAAAGAGCGTTGAACACCACTTATCTGCTCGGCCAACCCTACAATGACCCCGACCCCAGTATCTTATCGCTATCCAAGCAATTACTCGATTTAGACGAAGATCTATCTTGCCATTTGCCGTCCGCACAACATGGTCTACTAGTCATGCATCTAGCCCACCCAACCTCGACCGCACTGACCTCGTTCACAACCTCCATCCCCGCAATGGACGATTACGGAGTCGGCCGCATGCACTTGAACATCTTGGTCTTGCAACAGGTGCTCAAAGGCATCGAGGAAACGTCGAGTCTGCACACGGCAGCAGAGTTTTGGAGTTGGATGGAGGAGAGGCCGAAGATTGTTGCCCAGGCGGCATTGAAGGGGGAGATGGGCAAACCCGAGGCGAGGGAATTGGTCAGGCTTTGGGGCTCTGGGAGGGCGGATGCGGGGAGAGTCGAGGTGGAGGGGGCGTTGAGGGACTTGGATTGAAGAGGGGTGTGTAGAGGGACGTTGAAAGTTGTAGAAGCAAAGCAATTGATGGATTCTTGATGTCATGTATGTATGTGTATTCGGAATTTTCTTTTTTTTTGCTTTTTTCTTCGACACAAACTGTATCATTATTGCTCTCTTTTGTCTCTCTTTTTCTTTTTCCTTTTGAAACTCAAGAGTCTGTGTTGGACATTTTTGATCTAATCAAGGGCAATCAAGGGGCGCAAAAGAGAATCAAAAAGAGAATCAAAAAGTTGGAATGCCGAGAAAATGCAATCGAGAGGAAGAACAAAAGACAAAGCCAAAAAGAAAAAAAACATCTTTTTTTCCCCCTCGAATGTGAGCATGCAAAAACAAGGCCGCGCAGCAGCCTTTTTGTTGATGCGAAGAGTTCGATTCGAGTCTTGGATGTTTTTTCTTTTTTTTTGTCGTGGTCTTTTTCCTCTCTGTTTACGCTCTCTGTAGATATTAATGGAATATGTGGGTGGTTCTCTTATACAAAGGTCCTCTCTCTCTCTCTCTCTTTTTGATGACTCCTCTCTTCTTCTCGCTCAAGTGTAGCTCAACGTAAAACAGCAGAAACAAATGGCGCGCTCTGATCAGAGACTGCGCAAAATCGAGCAAAATGCAAAACGCAGACATGTAAAAACAGAAGATGAAAACAAAAGCAAAAATGTGCCGACAAAGACACAAGCTCTTTAGCGCCTCCTAGCTGCGACACGAAGTGATGCATCGACAGCGGACCAAAAACACACAACTCCAAAACCCCTGTTCCTGTATGTCCAGATGGAGTAGTGTAAGACTGAAGCAAAAAGAAAGAAAGCAGAGAACCCATGCCCGGAAACAAAAGAGACGCGTGAAAAGGTGTAATGCGTGTCGTTCTGGATCTGTTGTTCTTTTCTTTTCTCATTGGTACTCGGCGCCGGTCGAGACGATACCCTGAGGCATGGGATGTTGCATGTGGTGGGGCTCCATATGGTGAGGATCCATGTGATGAGGGTCCATGTGGTCGCGCGAGATATGGCTCATATGCATGTGTGGNGGAGGAGGGCCCATGTCGCCGTGCATTTCAGACGGCATGCCAGGCATGGGGATGTACGAGTCATTGACGTCGCCTTCGGAGAGGTCAATGCCCTCTTCGGGCTCTTCCAAGTCTTCTTCGGGGAAGGTGGTGCCATCGGGGTTTGCGTCGTGGGTGCGACGGTGCTGTGCGAGGTTGTCGGAGCGGGAGAAGGCCTTATTGCAGAGTGGGCAAACGTAGGGGCGTTCAGAGGTATGAGTACGGACGTGTCTGNNGGTCGAATTAGTATGGGAAGGTTCAGACCCAGCAAGTAGGACTCACCGCTTCAAGTGCTCTAACCTCTTGAAAACCCTGCCGCACATGGGGATCGGGCACGAGTGGGATTTGGAGGGGTAAGGGTTGTTCATATCCTGGACGGTGGCGCTGCGGGCGCGACGGAAGACACCGTTGGGAGTGCGCATGACGGCAGCCTGGGCGTAGTTGACAGGGCGGTACTGGTCTCCAGGGTATGCTTGTGCGTACTCGTCCTGGCCCATGGGCATCGAGTCGTCAACGGGAGTGGCATGGCGCGAGTAGTCCTTCTGCTGGCGCACGGGGGTCGCTCCTCTCGGCGAGTCGTGGTAGACGGGGTCGACATCGTGGACAGGGACAGACGAGTGGCGCAGATCGCTGGGACGGTGGACGGCGTGCGACGTGACGCTCTGAGGAGTCGAGTTGGGCGGTTGCTGGGTCAAAGAGGAGCGACGTCTGCGCTGCTTGTACGTGGGCGAGCCCTCGAGCGCCGAGGGGAAGTGGTTCAGAGGGCGCATCATCGAAGGATATTGGGGAGCGGCCATGGGCTGGGCAACGGGCATCAAGGGGTTGTAGTACTGCGACATTCCCGGGTCGGGCATGGCGGCGTAGAGGCCCGTCTCCTCGTTGGCGATATAGGCAGGCTCGTGGTGGGGCTGCTGCTGCTGCATCTGGTGCTGGGGCGGTGTGATGGGCTCGTAGCTGAGGCCGCGCTGGCTGTAGTCCTCAAAGTGCGACGAGACAAACGACGGCGCGGGCGAGTATTCCATGTAGGCGGGCATGCTGCTGTGGCGGGCGGCGGCGTTCATGGCGCGTTCGTAGTGCATGATGGGCCCGCAGCTCTGTTCACGCGTCTTGTGCACCTGGGCTGCCAAGGGCGCTTGCATGGCCATCTGCTGGTACGTTGGCATCTGCGTCAACATTTCCTCCGAGGGCATCGTTAGGGGCATACTTGTTGGCTGCATCATAGCCCCCACTGGTGGTCCCATCGACTCGGCTGTCGTTGCTGGAGGTCCCATGGGCGCGGGCGTGCCTGCTGCTGACACGAGCGTGTGTGCTGCCATGGGGCCAGACGTTGCTGCGACGTTGTTTGCGAAGGTGGAGCTGTTGGTTTGCTGGGCCTTGGTGAGCTGCTCGAACAGCGACTGGCTCGAGTCAAACTCGAAGGAAAGGGCGGGCTCGCTGACGGCGACGGTGGTGGCCTCCTGGCCCATCTTTTCGCGCTTGAGGTCGCGTTCCAGCGCATCGAGGAACAGACGGTCGTGTGGCACGCTGTACCAGTAAAAGACCTTTTGCTTCTTCTGGGTGCGGATGCAGTTGTTCTTGTACAGAAAGTCGAGGAAGGGGCTCTTGGGCTCTTCCAGCGAAGCGTCAGTGCCAGACTTGAGGTTTCGCAGGTCCGAGAAGATGCCCTCTTCAAACTTCTTCGAGTTCTTGACCGGACGGCCGAAAGCCTGGAAGCGGAATGACAGGCATCGTACAATATCGGTACCAGAGATGTGGAAGAGGTTGCTCCTGGACTGGGATGAGTTGGGCTTCGTCGGTCAGCGAACAAGCACGTACCATAGCACACAAGAGACGTATTCGCCCGTGGGTAGCAGGAAGCGTCTGATGTACTGATCCGGAGACCAGTCGACGGGCGCCGAGATCAAAAAGTACTTGACTNNGGGTCCGTGTCAGTATCGGCCATTGGAGGTGGAGGTGATGGAAGAGAAGGGAGAGATGCGACACGTACGGTTGTCGACTTGCTGCAGGGCGACTATCGAGTCTTGCGGCAAGCTCTGTTGGGCGTCCTGGTCGAGGAGGAACGTCTCTGGAGCTACCGAACGACCCTGAGGAGGGCCAGCCATGGCGCCGTGTTGTGTCGAGTACATTGCAATGGAGATCAGGGTATTAGAGTAAGGGGGGGACGTGTTAAAGATGCGCAAGAGACAGAGACTAGGGTTTTGGCGTGGGCAAAGCGAGTGTGGGAGGGGTATGGGTATGAGTATGGGACTAGGACTGCGACGGTCAGTATCGAGGGCCGGCCTGCGATAACGTGGTATGCCGTTGTGCTGTGCGAGGGAAGGAGCGCAGATGCAGCAGGTGCAGTCAGATGCAGTACGGCAGGTGCGAGAGAGGGAAGGCGCAACTGGACGAAGTGTCGCAGAGAGAGAGCTGGGTATTGATGGGAGTGTTTGAGAATGACAGAGGGCTGAGGGCACGAGAGGGAAGAGGTTGATGAGGCTCATGAAACAGGTGCAGCAAAGACTCGAAACCCGCCAAGCCCGCCCGTGCCCTGTTTGAGACTCTCTAGCCCAACGCCCCCAGCCCTCTAGCCTCGAACCTTTGGCTCTGGATATCACCACATAGGATGCTACCAATCCGCATCGAGAGATGGTCCGCGGCCACGCCGACACCTGCTTTCCTCTCTTCCACTTCTGTCCGCTACTCGAGTATTCGTCTCCAGTTTGGGTATAGCAAGCTACGACGATGCATCCTGGAAAAAGGCACGCTTAGTCGAGTGCCTACCGCTTTCGCTCGCGCACTAAAGCCACCCCAATCTCTAGCCGTTGATTCGATAATTTACTGTCTTTTCGAGAAGGTGCCCGCGTTGCCAACCACCGCTTCATTTTGCTTCTTCCTGTTGTCTACTGCCATCCTCTGTCATCCTCTATCATCGTGCAGCTTCTTGTTCAGTAGTAGACAATCATAGCACCTGCGTTGGTACCTGCATGAATATGGCGGAACGACTGCACACTGCTGGCGGCTGATGCACACAACGCTCTCCATCTGAAACACCCGCCGACCAAAACGGCCCACTGCACGCTGCCTCACCTTTTTGTTTGCAACCTTGAAATCCACAAGGCATGAGCCGCCAGCCGACAACATCTCCAAGAATAACACCCTCTTCCCACACCTCATCACACTGCCGCAGACCACTCTGGTCACTGCCGCTCCACGACGTGAAATGGCAAAGGAAATGCTCCCTTTTCCTGCACTTAGCCTGTCCAGCTGAGACCCATCTCATTTCCCGATCGCCGTCACCGCTCCTTTTTGCTTCTTCTGCGATGCTTCTTTCTCTTCCGCTTCCCGAGTCCGCATGTCCGTCCTCCATCAGTCCAAGCGCCGTGCACGCTTCCAATCCATCATCAAACCACCATTCCACCATGCAGCGTACTGACTGGCTAATAATGTCATCAATCTCGGAGCTTTTCGTAAGCGCCCGAATGTCAATCGTGACTTTGCAATCACCCACATCGTGGCGCAGCACGCCTGTATGTACCTCGCCATNNGGATGATAGCTAGCATACTGTACCTGGGCCAGACTTTTGTGGAGTCTGGAGTCGTGACCTTTTCCACCAACACTTGTTGCACGAGCACCCTCTCTTCCTTCGACTGCCGTCTTGTGCGACGCGTCTGCCATTTGTCAACCCNCTGCGCACATCTTCACGTCGATTGCTTCTCTTTTCCGAAAGCATCCAGGATTTGCTGGCCATGGAANNATCCTCAGAAGCCAAAAGTGCGCGAGGTTTGCGCAAGTCGATCCGCACATCNAGACGCTTGGAGCGCGTAATTTCAAGCCATCGAGAGAGGTGGGCGTTCAGCTGGCCCTGTTTGAGATTAATTGGAAACACGTCGATCACCCCGGCTGCCACTTCGCCGCTNGACTGCATGCCCCAATGCGCTGCGATATTTCCCGACCACCACCACTGATTTGCCTTTGTTCTCCTATCCTCGCATGTTCATTGCTCGTATATGGCTGGCTGGTTGAATGCCTCTTCGTGTCTCTTTAATTCACATGACGACACTGGTCTTCAATAGCGTCTTGTGCGATCGATCTCATAGTCGCTGAGATTAGATCGGGTCGACCAAGATTTAACACTGAATGAACAATTCAATGCAGTCGCTACCGTAATTGCGGTTTCTATTTCGACTCTCCATCCTTTCCAACAGGCATGTTGAATCTCTAAAAACTCAATTCACATGAATCGCTCGATATTCAAGGGCCAGCCCGTCCTCTGCTCTTACCCTTTCCACCTCTTTAAAGCATACGGCCGACATGAAACT
This sequence comes from Aureobasidium uvarum, assembly GCA_903853725.1. Classification (NCBI taxonomy): domain Eukaryota; kingdom Fungi; phylum Ascomycota; class Dothideomycetes; order Dothideales; family Saccotheciaceae; genus Aureobasidium; species Aureobasidium uvarum. Next base: position 57,207 of record CAINUL010000010.1, on the reverse strand, counting down.
CTTGACAGCTCTTTATCCTGCATAGAGGCATCATGTCCTTGGGAAGTCGCCTATTCCGCCGCGAGGAACCCTTTTCGGCTCACGCTCAGATGCGAACACCCACCAACAGTACCTTCTGCAGCCAAAGCGTGTTCGCGTCGTGTCTTGAACGCGTGCAGTCAAGGAGGGGTGCAAGGTCGAATCTTGCATCAAAGACTCGACCCATGGGCCTGCTGTTCGTCTCATGTGGATCGCTGAAACGAGCAATCCCCATCTCTATGATCGTTTTGTGTGCATGGCTTGAACTCTGCTTCGCTCTTCTGGTATGTTTCGTCGTGGTTGCGGGCCGGCCATCATTCGCAACGTCCTCCGCTGTCTGTCCGGCCCGGGTCGGTCGAGTACGGACGGGTTTCGAGAAGACAGCATGCCTTGGCTTCTAAAGGCTTGCTCGAGCTCTTTTGTACTGGCTCCACGTCTCAAGGTGAGTACTCTGGCAAGGCTGGACCTCTGCTCCTAAACGACTGTTCATCCACGCTGCTTGCGAAATACATGGCGTGCTATGTGACAACCACTTGACGCGCAAGATTCTATCGGTGTCTCTTTGCTACTCGGCTCTACGCGAGAACTTGGCTTCTTTCGTGGAGTATATGCGCAAGAAGACCACATCACACTTTGTTTCCTTGCTCTTGTTAACGAGCTTGGCGTACGCCGTGCGCGATTGATGGATGGTCGACAAGGTTCTGCGCAATGCGCATAGACGAGATCGGAGCAACCGTCAGACCATCTCGGCAGTCGAGATATAGCGATCATGGATGGCGTAAGGAGAGGTACGCGTCTTCTGCCACTCTCGCTCCACTCTTGCAGTAATAGCGGTCAAGTATCGAGTTGTCGTGATTGTGTCATGGAGTTTTGATATAGTGATGCGGTACGTAGGTGGAGTTGATCTAGGGGTCAAGCTTGAGGGCCGAGTTCTACTGGTATCACGAACTGAGAAGTGATTCCATTCTTGGATGCTGTATGATGGAACTCCAGTACGTTGATGGCTGGGATAGCGACCTCTGTAGATGAGAACTGCTTAGCTGTTTGTCTCCTCTAGACCAATGCACTGTGCAACGCAAATCAAACCCCATCAAGCTTAGAGTGCTCAATGCCCAATGTCGACATTACACGTTCCGCCCCTTATAACTGACTCATTTTATCCATATCACTAGACTCTAGACTCTAGACTCTAGCAATATGAGATCGAGATCTTGGTGAACGAAGAATCACTTTAAGCTCTACCAAATCAATGCCGTCGACTTTTCTTCCCTAAGCCGAAATCTCGAGAACAGGGTCGTCCTTGCAGCAATCGCGAGTCATGCACTCGGATGACGACCGTCGGACCGTTAGAGTAAACGCGACAAACAGTTGCAACGACGCGACTTTGTTTCTCAATGCACATTTCCCCATCACTGACTCTATCTTTCGCAGACCTGGAGGTTATAGATGTTTTCGCTGAATTGAATGATGAGACATGGATGGACGGGTCCTACATACCTCGGCCAGCTATCGGTCAAACGTCTTGATCTTATCGGTGCTTTGTCGACTCGATTGATGGTCGTAGGCACATAGGCACACGCATGCGTGAATAGATCACAAGATATACCGAGTTACGATGCATCGAGCTCCGAAACACGATTAATGTGCAATCAAGGCCGGGCGCTACACGTCTGCTTTTCTGCACACACGAACTCTCTTTATAACAGTCGTGCAGCATGTCGGGCGTCCCTTCACTGAGCCTGGTCGTCAGTTTCCACACAATCGATGTCTCTCACGGAGACGATTGAACATCTCTCGAGATTTTAGCTTGTGATGGCCCATGACTGCGGCCATTGGGAGCATTTCGGCGTCGATACTGGACAGTCTCGTACCAACTACAAGGAGGTCGAGCGACCAAGGGTCGGATACGTCGAGTCTTCGAGCGCAACCCGTTGAATATCAGAAGCGATGCAGAGTTCTGGAGGGCCGTTCCTGCTGTACCTCTTGTTCTCCGTATCCTTGGCAGAAGATTCTCACAAGAGCAAAATGCAAACACTCGGTCTTCACTGGAAGATCACTGGAGCAAATGTACTCAAGCAAGGTCGGAAAAAAATTGCCGACGCGAACATGTTCGTACGTCGGGAGAATAATTGCCGACAGCGCATACGATCAGACAAGAGCATTAATCAACCACCCTCATGAATCAGGAGAGTCGATGGCATAGACCACAGTAATGATTGATAAGCCGACTGAGCACCGCTGCCCTTTTCTCTCATCTTTTCTTGACTCTTGACAAACTCCAAGACTCTTCCACAACCAACAACGTCACTATTCGAGGAAGAAAAAAATGGCCGAGACGAAACTTTTCGAGCCGCTTGAGCTGGGCACGGTGCAGCTTCAGCACCGTGTGGTCATGGCACCTCTTACCCGACTTCGTGCCGACAAGGACCACGTCCAATTGCCTATTGCTGTGGAATACTACTCGCAAAGGGCATCAGCAGGGGGTCTTATCATCGCCGAAGCAGTCCTGATCTCTCCTGAACATGGTGGCTTCAGAAACGCACCAGGAATATACACAGAAGCCCAGATCCAGCGATGGAATGAAATCACTGATGCAGTTCATGCCAGAGGCGGGTTCATCTATGCTCAACTGGTTTCGGTCGGTAGAGTCGCAGACACCACTCTCTTGAAGGAAGAAGGAGATTTCCCTCTTCTCAGCTCTAGCGAAACGCCATTCACCGAAGGACCAGACTCCCTCCCTCACGCCATGACCGAGCAAGAAATCAAANAAGCAGCAGACACCTTTGCCCAAGCAAGCACAAACGCAATCAAAGCAGGCTTCGACGGCATAGAACTGCACGGCGCAAACGGCTACCTCATCGATCAATTCACCCAAGATACCTGCAACCGCCGCACCGACTCTTACGGCGGCAACATCCAAAACCGCTCTCGATTTGCCCTTGAAGTTTCTCAAGCTTGTGTTGATGCTATCGGTGCTGATCGTGTCGGTTTCCGCATCAGTCCCTTTAGCACTTTCCAAGGCATGAAGATGAAGNATCCTCTCCCTCAGTTCTCGCACTTGGTCACCGAGCTCAAGAAGCAGAAACTGGCTTACTTGCACATCATCGAGTCGCGCGTCATCAACAGTGTTGATTGCGAAAAGACTGAGGGTATTGAGCCGTTGCTAGAGATTTGGGATAACGTGTCTCCTGTTTTGGTTGCCGGTGGCTTTTCTCCTCAATCGGCGAAAGTTGCGGTTGATGAAGAGTATAAGGAGCACGATACTGCTGTTGTGTTTGGACGTCACTTCATCGCCAACCCGGATCTACCGAAGAGGATCGAGAAGGGATTGGGATTGAACAAGTATGACAGGAGTACGTTTTATGCTCCTATGCAAAAGGAAGGGTATTTGGATTATCCATTTTACGAGCAGAGTAAGGACGTAGAGATCCAGGCATGAGCTGTTTCGCGATCGTGCTGCTGGTAATGGAAAATTCTCCTTTGCGTTGCCAGAGTGTAGACAAAGTTGAGCCAGATGGATATCTCAATATCACATTGTCTGGAACTGGCAGTATCAGCCAGGCATGTCATTTTGTGGAATGCTAGGATAGTGCAATGTGGACGGACAGAGATGAGGTCGAGATCAGACTTTCTCAGCGATCACCCGAGGTTGATCCGCGGATGTGTCCTCGTCGCAACCTTCTGCAACCTTTGATCCGGACATTACCACAACATGGTTGTGGTTCAATCAGATCAGACGTCGTCTTCATGATCACAAGTAGGTAGCAATGTCATAGCTCAGGTGATCCCGATAGCACGGTCACCGCACTGCGCACGTGAGATCCAAGAGGCGATAGATGAAGCCAAGACCGATCGTCCATCGAAGGATTCAAGGACAGGTATAACAATTGCGATTCGGTAGAGAACACTCATTGTATGCAATCTCAGTATCTGTCATTAGAGTCCACTCATCACTCTCAACACCCTAAATAGCACCTATTACGTCCTCAACTACTCAACTACCCGACCTGCACTCTCACATAACCATCAGCAAGAAACAATTCCACAATGATGTCAACCAACCTCCAATCCGCACCCACCCCCATTTCCCTCGACACCAAATACACCGCAGCAAAACCCACTACACTCGGCCTCCGCTGCCACGACCGCCACTTCCGCGACGCCGTCGTCTGCGACGAACACGGTGACAAACTGTTCGATTTCACTGCCAAAGGTCTCGGTACATCATGGACACTACGCCGCAGTCTCGTCGACAGCACTTCAGGCGACCACATCCTGGACCTTCGTCACACGGCACTGAGCTACAAATCCTGGACCCTCGAAGACATTACCGGCAACGAAATCGCAAAGATCAAAGATGTCACTAGTGGAAGTGGGTTCACTGCTGTGAACGTACAACTCGGCAATGTAGCAATCGAGATGCGATCCTTTGACCAAACTGGCAGTAGAACAGCTTTCCAAGTGGATGGGACGCTTATTGCAGAAATGACTCTGACAGATAATAACGATGCTTCATTTTTGCATAAACGGNGGTTGGATCGCACGGCTTGGAAGCTTGAAGTCGCTGCAGGCGTGGATGTCTCTCTCGTTGTCGCATTAGCATTTGCGCGTGTCGAGATATCGCATGCCTGGCGCCGATGAGGTGGGGGCTGAACGATGGAGTTGGAGATGATGAAGGTCGTTACAAGTTCGTTGACGAGAAACAGGTCGTTACAAGTTCGTTGACGAGGTTCTTATTACGCTGGAAGACAATTCAATCGGTTATGATTACATCTACTTTCGGTATTGCTTGCTTTGGGACAAAGGGGTTTCCAGAGTCTTGTAAGTATTGATTTCAAGCTCTCACCCGGACAATACCAAATATACGCAACTAGATCTCGCATTTGCTTTTTTGGTGTTGCTGTCGCTGGCTGGGACCTGAGATTCTAGGGGCTTGGTAAAAGATTTATTACCGGGTCTCACTGACCGACACTGACTATTCCATCAAGGTTTTGCATTTTTGTTCTTGGGTACTACCCACAGTATGGGATGCTCATGAAGATGAGACTTCCATTCATCCTGGGCTCAGCTATATCATAATTTTCGCTACACATTTAATCTTGTAACTCTTCAGTATTGTCCTGCAATGAAGGCAAAGCCCTCTACATTGATTCCCCCGCTCCATTGAACCAAGCCAGTTCCCAGAATCCTTGTAGTGCCGACGCTTCAGAGAGTCTGAGAGTATCAATTTCTTCCAACAATGCATGAAGACGATAACGAGGATTAGTCAGATGTCAGGTTGTGTAATCAAAACATGAAGTGTTGGACAACCTCTCCAATTTCCAGATCAACTCTTACAAGGATATCTCTGAGTGCCTTGTTGAAACTGACTATCGAATTCACAAGCCTGGATAGCTAATCTCGCACGGAAATGTCAGCAACAGTATGCGTATCTGGAGACCAAATTCTTCTGATCCTGTTTGTGGGTAGTCTGCACCAAAGGCACTCTTTGTAAGCAGGACAAAAGGTCGTTTTGACATGTTTCTTTTATTGCTCCATGTCGACAGTCACAGCCACGATGATGGTCAAAAGCTGGGTGATGGAAGATGGCGACGGAGAGGGTTCGACTGGGACAAGTAATCAACGACGCATGTCAGTCTCCGCTCTCACCAGGACAAATCCATTGGTCGCTCGGTGTCTATATGTAGATAGACGACATTATGAACGATAATGAGGTCCGAATGGATGAAATGTTGCAGCACGATGATATGCCGAGAGGCGGTCGAGAGAGAAGTAAACGAGGGAGCCGCGGTACAACACGGCAATTCCTAATCAATTGTGATGAGCCTTTTAAAGGTTACGTACCTCTGTCTATGATCAAACAATAAGTCCTCCCACCAACCTGAAATCTCTACTGCTCGCACCCACCCAAAGCCCATACTGCCCAGACTGCAATTTCCACTGCTGAGCCACGACATCCCAGACACTTAGATCTCTTCTCGTCAGTGGAATGTTGATTCTTTTATTTTGTCCAGGCTGCAGAAGGACTCGCTCAAAGCCTCTGAGCTGCTTTTTCGGCGCATCAGGAATACCCACATAGACCTGAGGGACCTCATGGGCAGACACATTGCCAGTATTCACGACCTCAAAGGAAACAGAGAAGATCTCATCCCAGAGTTGGGGATGCCCGCCGGAGACGATTGCGACATTTGCGTCGGGATAAGGCGACAGATTTCCATCGGCAAGTCTAGCTGTTTGCAACTTGCTGTAGTTGAAAGTAGTGTAAGACAAGCCAAAGCCGAACTCGAAGCGCGGAGTGATATTGTAGTGGTCGAAATGGCGGTAATCGATGTATACGCCTTCCGAAAAGTTTGATTGGGGATAAGGGTCGAATGAGATGGTCGAGTTTAGGAGGTCACCATAGTCTTCTTCTTTCTTGGCAACAGTGTAGGGAAGACGGCCAGAAGGCGAGACATCACCATAGAGAATGTCTGTCAAAGAGTGTCCTGATTCTTGGCCGGGAAGGCCTGCGAAGAGCACCGCGGTGATGTTCTGATGATCAATCCATTCATCGACAACTCGGATGCCAGCACTGTGTATCACGACAACGGTATTCGAGCAATTGGCCGCGACATTCTTGATCAAGTTGTCACTGAACTCGTCTGCCAATGTTGTGCGATCGAAGCTTTCAGACGCATATGCGTTGACAAAGACTAAGCAAGCCTCGGAGTTAAGATAAGGCGGGTAGGGGTTCTCGGAGTGGAAGTCCCAGCGAAGCGTCCCTTTGTTTTTGGCGATACGTTCTTGGATGGCTTGGAAGGGCGAGATGACATAGGGAGGTGTACTGCCACCAGATCCTCCACCAGTGATCATGGTACCATTAAAGGTGTTCCAACCAAAATTGACCTCGTATCCACCACCATATCTGCTTGGGTTTTGCCAGGGGTCTGCCTTGATGGTTGCATCGTATCCATAGATTGACAAGAAACGAGGGTTCCTGAGCGGTAGAGTGTGATTGACGTTTTTGACAAGGACAGTTCCAGCAGCACCAATTTCTCGAATCAGATCAGAGTGATCATCCTGTACGTCAACAGGTTCCTGGATCTGGAGATTACTGTGCACGGCTGCAGCGGGAAAGCCTTCACCCTGGCCAACATAGAAGAAAGCCGCCAGTTGACGAGTGACCATGTCGTTCAATCTGTCAATAGAGACAGAGCCATTGTTGACTGCTTGAGTGAGGTTACCACCCCAGAAACCACCGTCAGGCATGACAAGATCAAGTCCAGCATTTGCAGAGGCAACACCCGAGTGCTGAGCTTCCCAGTCGGACATGACCATCCCTTGGAAGCCGAATTCAGTCTTGAGGATGCCGTTGAGAAGCTTGGAATTCTGGCATCCGTACGAGTTGTTGGCGCGTTGGTAGCTGCACATTACAGCGCCGACATTCTCCTTCAAAGCATTCATGAAAGGATAGGCGTAGAGTTCATGAAGAGGTTTGTCATCAGTGTTAGATGACATGGCTNNATTACATGTTAGCATCTAGATACAGTATTGGTTCTCGCTGGGAAACCTACACTCGCCCTGTCCAATCGCAGGCATGCGGCGAAACTCCTCTTCGTTGAGGAGCCAGTGCNNTGGTGTAGTGTCAGTTAGGGAGCTCGCATCAGTCACGTGCGCTCATACCTTTGCAGTAGCGATGACACCAACATCTTGGATACCTCTCGTGATAGCTCCCATGCCGGCACCAGCAAGGTGAGGATCAGCAGATAGGCCCTCCCAGTTCCGGCCGCCTCTCGCAACTCTCCCAAGTGGTCCAGCAACCGGTCCAAGAGCAATGTTGATGCCTTTACCACGGTACTCCTCGCCCAGAGCACGACCATAAGCATACATGAGGTCTTTGTCGAAAGTGGCAGCGACGTGAATGCCAGCAGGGAAAGCACTGACAAACTCTTGACCACGAATACCATCAGGCGCATCCGAAAGGCACATTGGCTCGATACCCAGGCGAGGGACGGCGCCAGTGTTGCCGACGCAGGTTCCAGTGAAACCACGGGTGACGTTTACCTTCTCCTCAAGAGTCATTTGGGAAAGCAGATTGCGTGCTTGGGCGTATGCATTGGCCCATTGGGTACTGCTTGACCCATTACCGGCAGCNTATGGAATTATCAGTAGATGGCGTATAGGATGTAGGGTATGATGGACCGTACGTGAAGGATAGACAGGCGGGCTCTGTCCGTAATAAGGATCAGACACATTGGTATAGCTCCAGGCTTGATATGCCGCAGCAGGGCTTGCCAATGCCAACAAGGCGTTGACGGAAGATCCTAACTTCATCCTGAGTATTGAAGACGATAAATCTAAGCTTCGAACGGCGGGCGACAAGCATGCTAAATACTCGTTGCCGGCAGATGGCAAACGTGATTAGAAGACCCATACCAAGAAGACATCCACATCTTGGCGGGGCTAGGTTTCCCGGGGTATACAGGTATAGCGGTGACGATCTTCAATGAAGTGGCTTAGATCACTGCAAGCCGTCGGAAGGTGTGCCATGATGCCATTGATGAGAAAGTCATGGCTTTTATGGTCATTCTGTTCGAGTAGCCATGATCAATTGTGAGCTATAGACGACTGCCCTGTTGGTCCGTGACAAGACCCGTCAATGCGGTGTAACAGGCATTAGGCGTAGCGGTATAGTGCGACGAACGCGACTCATACGAGAATGGAGGTGCGGAGGTTGGGAGGCGTATTCTCTCCGCCTGGAGGAAGTGGGGTGAGGTTGCAATGATGCGGGGCCGCTGTCGGAGACTTCTGGCTACCTATGGAGAGAAAGCCGAAGTGTTGTTTGCTGCATGACCCGGGCCTGATTCTTCCAAGGCTGCCAAATACGCAAGTCCATCACAATAGTGTTTCTTGATTTACGAGAGCTTGACCAGTTTTCTGTTCTTCTTCAGTCAAGACAAGTCGGCAAATCGGTGCAGAAATTGGCTCCATCGAACTACGCAGATAGGAATGTTCAAGGACAAGGTGAATGATCTTCAACAAGGCAAAGATAGTTGAGCACATGCCTCGCATCAAAAGACGTACGGTGTCTTCAAGTGGCCAAGTGTCTCTCACCTCTGTTCCTGATGATCGCGCTTCATGACGCATGTCGCATCTTCCAGGCATCTCAATGGGGCTTCTCCGTGCTTGTCGGTAAAACCGAGCTTTGGCAGCCTTATGATACGAATTCCCCGAGCACCGAGAAGGATTCACCGAGCGAGTCTCGGGTACGTACCCGAACGCGAGATTTATGCGTCCGAGATATAATGCGCCCATTCCTCAGTTCTCGAAGGGCATCAGAATAAAATCTTCGTCTCTATTCCACATCATACATCATGCTTCCCTCCAACTCACGTTGTCGCGCTGCTTTCCGCAGTTATCCTTATCCTCGTTATCCTTTCCCTCAAGAACCATCCATGCACTGGGCAAGGTACAGAAGTGGTCCTGGAAAGGGCATGGGCCTGCTCAAGATTGTTCTACTCGGCTCGTTGACCTACTTTGTCGCAAAAAGTTTTTCCAGTGAGTCTTTGTGAGCCTTTGTTTTTGTACGATTGGTTGTACTGACACAAAATCCGACAGAGACTCTAAGCCTTCGACAGGCGAACAGAACTAAAGCCAAGCAACACCATCTTTCTCCAAACCATTCCAGACGTTGAAGATACTTCTGCAGCTCTCGAAATATTGCTTTCGGCTCGCAATATCATAGGAAGAACATCTCTACTGCGAAGATACTCAGTATCTGTCCAGAGCAGCAACGCAGTTACAATTACAATGCGGCAATCATTACATATTTCCTTATTATAATGATAAATGTATCATAGACTTTTCTCTTCAGCGGTAGTGAACCTCAGATCGAGACTAGGAAGTCACAAAGAGAAGAGCGTCAGCATGAAGATCTGCTGGGTACGTGCTCATAGTGGTGCCTTTGAACCCTGCGTCCCACATATTAATGATGGCATCCGCCAACAATTTGATGCTGGGTTCTTTGTTGATGACCTGGTGTCCTATCCTCTGTTCCAACAACATAGCGTGCGAGCGAGAGAAGTGGCGGTCGAGTAACATCCGACTTTGAGCGAGAAACTGATCAAGAAGACCATGAATGTGGATCGTGGGGTTGATATTCTGTCCAGCGGACAGGACCCTAGACATGGTAACNATTGCAGGATAAGACCCGTTGAACAAGATTCCAAATCTCAGTGACGAAAAGTATTCGTGTCCTCGCCATGAGAGAAGACCAGTAGCAACTCGAGCACCCTGCGAGAAACCCATCACTCCAACGATTTGGTTTCCAGCGGCTGCGCATGTCTGAAATGTCTCTATAAGACGGGCGATGGTCTCATCTGGTAGTGTGTCGCCTAGTTTCGTGCCTGATGGCTCCCATGCGTAGTAAGGGCCACAGTCGGCAAAGACCGGAAGCACACCAGGCCCTGGCGGACTGGCATATGGACCATCGATAAACATAAAATTGAAATGATCCTGTAGAGCGCGTTGAACCCTGATGCTCTGACAGTCGAATATCTCCCCTGATGTACCACCACCGTGCAGGCAGAGGATAGATGGACGGTGGGTCCTCGATGCTGCACACATGATGGCTCACAGTGGAGGGAGAACGAGGTAAACAACAAGGACGAATTTCAAGGACCACGAGGAATCTGGACCTCCGGAGAGAAGGACATTATGGCCAGTCTGTCTTATGTTAGTCGTCTACAAATCATGCCGAAGATATTGTGATGTGAATCCGGACGTAGGAAGCTGCCTCGGAGAATTTTGATCATCTCCGGCCGGCAGCTCGGTGCAGGTCGGCGATCGAAGAGTGCCAAGACAAGATTACACGACGACGCGACAATCTTGCAATCAGAGGATTTCTGCATCCGAAGTGGTACTACTCGATACACCTAGAATTACTTGTGACCGGATGTCTAGGCATAGGACTTGAGCAACGCCACCATCCCGATCTTGATCGTTCGCTAGCTGTGTAACGGCATGCCTGAACTCGGTCAGCCCAACCCCGATCTGGCTTCTTCGCCACGGACGCGCAGAGCTAGGAGACCTCCACAATCTTGCGAACCATGTCGACGTCGCAAAGTTCGCTGTGATCTCGAGATGCCATGTTCGGCGTGTCGTCAAACGCGCGGCCGCGTGAATTGCACCTATCGTTCTCCTGCAAGGTATTCTAGCTCGGTCTCTAATTCTGAGCCTGCGATTGCTTCTGTGCCTGAACAGCAGCCATTACCTCAAGAGATTCCACAAGTCCTTGAGGTACGAAGACCGGCTATTTCTTCAGCAACATCAGCGACATTCGAGGAGCGTTTGCTCAGCACCGAGCGTCGTATGCACAGTATAGAGAAGTCAATCAGCTCGAAGAACGGGCCCCCTGCGANNATCTGCCCGAGCCGTCTAGGAGTTGCCTGGCGTCAAAAATGCACCATCAACACTTCCGGAAGCAAAAGGTCTGTCAGTTGTACCCACGACTCCGTTGATGCGCAACACGATAGAGAAGGTCAAGCTGTTCGGTTCGAGTCATTGGCTACACACTGCCGCAAAGGTATCATTGAATTTGCCATCTGAGCAACATTTCCATTCGTGACGAAGCACAAAAAAAAGCTGAACTGACTCGTCCCACAGTTCAATGTTAGTGACTTTGACGCAACAGAGATGGAACTGAATTTTGTCGACACTAAAGCAGAGCTAGTTGGTATGGTCCGCGAATGCCGAAACCTGCGTCAAAAGATCAAAAGAGATCAAGAACCCATGTTGGCCGATCCTGTACCCAACATCATGAACACTTTTCCGCCTCGCGACACTTGCGATCGACTGGTCAAGCATTACTTGCGGACTTTCGAGCTGATCTACCGCGTTGTTCACATACCAACATTTTGGAAAGAATACGAAGAGTTCTGGAAAGACCCTGCAGCCGTGCCATTTAGCTTCACGATTCAGCTGGGCCTTCTCATGGCCATCGGAAGTGTCTTTGACGCTGATCGTGATGGTACGACAGATCTCATGAGTCGGAAGTGGGTATATGCTGCACAGTGGTGGCTCGTGGGGCCATCAGCAAAAAGCACAATGAATCTTGCAGGGATTCAGAATTTCTGCCTGTTGCTAATTTCTCGTCAAGTCACATCATTCGGGCCTTCTTTGTGGTTGTCCGAAGCTTCCCTGTTAAAGATGGCCATGATAATGGGTTTGCATCGTGATACTGCCCTATTCAATCTTGACCACCTGCAATCTGCTTTGCGTCAAAGACTATGGACGACTATCCTAGAACTCGTTGTTCACGGGTCAGTAGATACATCGACACCCCTTCTTCTCACACTTACGGACTTCGACACTCATATACCTCTCAACATATTGGACGCCGATCTTTCCTCTGGCATAACTGAGGCCCCCATGCAGCAACCCCTACGGACCTTCACCGAGGCCTCAATCCAGATATTGTTGCGCAAGTCTTTACCTGTTCGTATAGAGGCTGCCAGAGTGATCAACAATGCTCGTGGTGAGCAATCATACGAGCAGGCAATTGCATTATCCACCAAGATCCAGGATATCTGTAGAGAGATTGCGCAGTATTGTCGACTACACTGGACAAACTTCCTAGGTATGCATCACAAGTTCCTGGATATGCAACTGCGAAGGTATATCTTGCTCTTGCATCGACCTTTCATGTTGCAGGCTTGCAATGATCCTCGCTTCTATCTCTCTCGAAAGATATGCCTTGAGTCAGCCATGATCATCGCCTCGTATGCAGCTCTGATCAACATACCTTCGGGAGTTCTTGATGACCTATCTCGCTTGATGATCATGAGTACCGGTACCTTTCGTGGTGCCTTGACATTGGACGTCATTACTGTCCTGGGTCTAGAAGTAATCCGCCAGATCGAGGAGTCCAACATCGGGACCTCGTTCGCACCAGGCACAGATGGCGATTTGATCTTGGATCCCCTTGCTGAGATGGCTCGTGCACAGCGCGAACCTGTCATGCGAACCTTGGAGCATCTAAAGGAGCAGCTGCTGCAGATCATCAAATTAGGTCATCCTCATTTGAAGCGTTATATCTTCTTGGCAGGTGTGATATCCCAGATCCGTGCTATGGAGACTGGTCAGGGTGTGCAGCCAGCAGTCGTTCGGGCTGCGCAAGAAAGCTTGAGGATATGTTACACTGCGTTGCAGTCTGCTTCAACGCCCATCGATCTGCAGGATCCGCTCAACAACTTTGATTTCAACGATCCTGCATTCTTGATGGACTTGGAGACCATGGTAAGCACTTTCATATGTGACTGGGTCAGATTCGAAAGACAAGATCTAATCATTAGCAGAACTCGAATCCTTCCTTGGACCTTTCCACGTTCATGTTCGCATCATTCTAAGGGAGGATAGGTAAAGCCCTAGAGACTGTACGCTATTACCGGAATCGTCCCGGGTAGATCTAAACCATACTTCACGATCATCGAGGCCAATGTCCACGATGTGAATGGCGCTGGTCATGGCTCGAAGCCCAGAGCTCAGAAACTGCCCTCTACGCGATAACCAAGGCTTGCTGTCCCACCATAGGATTCCTTACAGATCATAGCTCATATCTATAGATCCTTCTACTCTAATATTCTTCTGTAGTCTCATGTCCGGTCACATGTGACAACACCCGAGCGGCTCCCGCCACGTCAATCTTCATTCTGTTTGTTCGCCAAACCACAAAATCATCCGGACGGATAAGCACGAGGGATGAGCCCCAGACAGTCGAAGCGTGTATCTCGTTGGTCAGACATCTCGTTTGCAGAGGTGTCCCGCAGGTCTTGGCTGCCCACTCGAAGCTGGAAAACACTTTTTGGACGTCATCCACTTCGGCGTCGTTGTTCGCGAAGGCGATTAGAGTGAAGCCTGTGCCAAAATACTCGCAGAGAGCCTTCCCATCCGACAAGAACACATGAGGGGCTCGGTAGCCAGGATATGTGCTCGGAGTGTAGTTTCGGGAGTTGAATTCTGGGCGCGGGTGATCGAAGTCCTCCTGGGTGGAATAAAAGTTGAGGTCTGACTCGTAGCGATGTCCCATCTCGACTCCAAAGCTTTGGTTGTGGTCATCATGAAGCTGAACATACCCGTCAATTTCGCGTCGGAGCGATGCCCCGCGCTCATCAGGCACGTCGATGATCTTTGCATCTAGCTTGACGGCGCTGGCGAGTCCCATCAATTTCATCATATGGATCTTGCTCCAGTGTTGCATGAGTGCTGCTACGGGTCGTCGCTCGACTTCGTATGAGTCTAGCAAGCGACGTCCACCCCAGCCTTGACACGTAGCCGCAAGCTTCCACCCAAGATCCCATGCGTCGGCCAAGCCCATGTTCATGCCATAGCCACCCGAGGGAATGGTCTGATGGCAAGCGTCTCCAGCAAGAAATACGCGGCGATGAGGTCCGCTCCATGATTTGGCAAGGGCGACGGTGGGCGTGAAGATTGACGTTGCGAACACTTCATCAATTGCGATTGGGAATGGTTTGCCCATACCTCCAAGTACACGGGCAATCGTCTTTTCAGCAGTGACCTCGTCCGGGTTATAGTCCGAGCCCAAATAGTCGTGTACGGTCCATGTCTCTTTCCCGTCTTGGGCGATGATGGCGCCACCGACCGAACCATTGTGCGTGGTTGGGTCTGTAGGGAAGAAAGTATGCCAGAATTTGCCCTGACGATGGAGGTTCTTTAAGTCATTCGACCTGAAATGTACAAGTGCAACGGCACGATGCCTATGCAGTCAAGGTCAGCAAGTCATACCCTTCAAGATTGCCGCAATCGACCCTTTCAGAAGGATCTGCTCAACATACATTGGTCCTCCTTCCATTTCAATCCCCAGACTTTTCCTTATGGGACTCCAAGCACCGTCACATCCGACTGCAAAAGAACAACGCAGCGACCTGGACTGGTTCAGCTCCGTTACAAATGCCGTGACATCGACTGAGTCTTTGTGCTCCAAGATCTCCTGGACTTTCCACCCATATCGGATGTCTATCAGAGCATTCTGGTCACACTTTTTGCGAAGCCACGGCTCCATAATGTTACTTGGAATGCGTTGCCATGCTTCGCGCGGCATGGTTCCATCGTTTTGGGATTTGATTTTCTCCTGGAAATCGGCAGCACTGGGGAGGTCCCACGAGCTGATGGTTTGCTCGGAATTTAGACCGCTCGAGAAACGAACCGTGAAAGGTTCCTCTTGAGAAACGCCTAGTTGTGGCTCCGTTAGGTATGGTATCCTGCGAGCGTACAAGTTGATATGGAGGGGTGTAGAANNTTTACCTAGTGATCTCAGTTCCTCTGCCAGGCCCAGACGCTTGAAAATTTCCATGCTGCGAGCGATGACCAGATGCATCTTTGGGTAACTACATCTTGAATCAGTGATCTCGAGTATGTATTTTGCATGATGACATGCAGCTCACCGGGTTGCTTCCATATTCTGTTCAAGAAGCACGCTAGGCTGGCCATGATAGGCAAGCACTAGTGCGAGGAGAAGTCCAACAGGACCGCCACCTGCGATGAGTATATGCCCATCAGGAAGATGCTCCCGGCTATCTTGAGAGTCCATTTTCTGAGCGATTGACGAGTGGATTAGTGTGGAAGGTTCAAGAGACAAGAATATACAGACCAACTTTTGAATATTCTATGGGCATGATATTCTGGAGCGCCCAACAGACTGCTCGTGTTCAGGTACTCGGTATTGCTGGTTCGCCGTGCCGCCACCTATCGGTCTTCGGGCCGGAGATAGTGTCCGGGCTTGGGGCCCGGGGGTCTCGGGGATATTCACGATCACCGCACACCACACTTTGTATGGTCTCGGCACTCGAAGCATTCAACGTATATTGATCGCTTGGCCGCACAGCCTCCTAGGATACTGCTCAAGATATAGCAGCTAGCCACGGTGTCACTGTAGTTCGACCACGCTGTCCAACCTTGCCGAAATCAGACCTCGCACGACAGTCCGTAAGCACGATGCAGTCTTCTGTCGCAGAAGAGCTCTTAGAGGCACTCTCAGCTCAGGTCTTGCGACCCGAGAGCCTGATACTTGCCTTATTACTGTTGTGCATTGGTTCCGTAGGCGTTTGGCACCAGAAAAAGATCACCGGATCAAAGGGAAGGACCATGAAGGTTTTGGAGATCAAAGACTTGCGACTAAAGTTGCTGCGCAGGTCAGTAAGAATGACTACTGTCATTCAAACATCAACTGACGCGAACAGTGCTGAGATATCGAATCAGGGTCGCGAATTGGCAGGAGACAACCCTTACGTGATTCGTTGCGGACCATACGAAGAGTTGGTGATCAGTCAACCGGACCAGATCCATGATTTCTACCAGGGCGATTACAAACGTAAGGGCCCATGATACGTTGTTCTCAGAGAGTCGTCTACTCACACAACATCCCAGGTCATGGCAAACCGCAAAACTTCAACTTCGGAGAACTCTTCGGAAGGTAGGATCATTGGGATGGACATCGATGCTTGTCTTTTCAGCACATTGTGACTGACAATGTGTCTCTAGATTCATGGGCACGGCCGTTGGACTTCGTTATGGTGAGGATTGGCGCAAGATCCGCAAACACTTTGATCCTCCTTTTGCCTTTCACGCCGTGGCACAGCGAACCCCGCGCTTCCAAAGAGAGATTGGCCTCTGGATTCGTGAGCTGGCTCAAGATAGTAAGGAGGGTGTCAGTGATGTTGCCGTCGGGGAGTCTTTCAGATTCCTTGTGCTTCGTCTTCTTGCGGTTCATCTCTACCAGGATGCCTTTGACGATCGAGTGAGCATATATCATTCTTGCACCATAGCCAACGACACCGCTGACTGTATTCTCAAGCTTTACTGGCAACTGCTTGAGTTGAGCGAATCACATGATCATGTGGTGCACGCATTGATGACCTGCAAAGGGCACGACTCCAAGATCTGGAGCAAGTTCCCGACGTCAACCCGCAGACTCCTCGATAGATTCCTGAATGGTTGGAAAGACTTGAATCGAGAGGTCATTGGAAATGCGCGTGAGGTTCGTGAAACATCCATCCCAAGAGCACTGTAAACTAGATGTACTAAGGCCATTCCTCAGGGCAAATGGGAATGTCCACTTGAAATTACCGCGCGTGGCTTTGTCGAGTCGGATGACATGACTGAAGAAGAGGTAAGTATACACAGCTTCTGTCGTCGCATGTCTACCAAAAGCACACATCGCTGACAGAGAGTTGTCCCAGTTCTTGTCCACCCTTGGTGAGATTCTCTTCGCCAATGTCGACGTCAGCGCATCTGTACTCAGTACAACCTTCAGAAACCTTGCCAAAAACACGAAGATCCAGGACGAACTCCGCGCCGAAATCACACAGTGCAAGTCTGACGCAGACTTTGACATGTCCAAATACCTGACCAACTCGAAAACTCTGCTGCATCGTGTGACCATGGAGAGCATGCGTCTAGCTCCCGCCTTCTGTGAGCCTCCCCCAAACCCATGCCTGACGATGATCAGACCCACTGATCCACATTCACAGGGTTTTCCATGCCGGAAACAACAGCAGAAGACAAGACAATCGGTGGCTTCGCCATCCCAGCCAATACTACAGTGATCATTGACAACCAGCGTTTGAACGAAGGATCGGTGACCTGGGGCTCAGATGGCGATCAATTCCGACCTGACAGATTCTTGGAAGTGTCTCCTCAAGCTCAGCGCTGCGGATTCATGCGCTTCGGTACCGGTGCAGCATCTGGACGCTGTTTGGGTAAGAATGCCGCGGATGTGGTGTTCAAGCTGACTACAATTGCGGTGGTCGAGAGATTTCAAATGGAGACTTTGATTCATGATGGAAACGACAAGGCGCAATCGAAGCGTGGCGTACCGGATGTGCGGTTCATTGAGAATTAGTGAGATGAAGAGATTTGTTGGTCTCGAGGATAACCATGTTTGACTGTAGAAGTGGATATAGAATTCTGCGAGACCAGACCCGTTATATCGTGAGCCTGCGCTGTGATATTGTAGGCTCAAACAGGCGAGAAATACATTCGAGCAGTAGAAAATGGTCTAATGATCAATCTCTGCAATAATTTCTCGGACGCATTGCCTTATTACGGAGATTGCTCCCTGGTTGGAGGTCGATGGGATGGTCGAAGAAAACGCAAGACTTCAGGTCTCAAAGATTTGCTACACATAGAATGTGTGTCGTATACCTCAAACGTCATCGCGTCGAAATTGCCGACATGTCGTTGTGTTCATGACCTTGGAACCGTTTGAGCATTGATTATAGTACAGTCTCAAAACCACTTGAGCACTACTAGGTTCGATCCACATACCCGATGAGAAACACCAATGTATTTGCATTCAGTATGATGGTAGATTGGGAAAACAGACGCCGTTACTCATGGTCTACATAATGTGCCTCTCATCCACCGCTCTATTGTCCTACTTGTAAAATGCAACCAAGACACCGGTCTTGTTGCTGGGCCCGATTCTCATGAGCGCAGTGTATGGGTTCGAATCCCTAGTCTCGACTCTTCGGTACCGCAAAAGCAGACGAGCAACCATATACGCACCTTCGGTCATCACCATCATCTGTGCAGGACAACGACGCGGGCCACCACTAAACGGCACAAATTCCCAGAAAGGCTTGAGGCCTTCAAAGCGCTCGGGGCGGTACACATCGGCGTCTTCGCCCCAGTACTCTGTGTTGCGCTGCTGCACTGTCTTGGTCACTTGGACGGTGTCGCCTTTGCGGATAAAGATGGGTTGTTGGCCGTCCGAACCGCCGCCACGGGGAAGCGTGGTGTCGTTGACACAAACGCGGACTTGAGTGACGTTGTTTGGATTGAGACGGAGGGTTTCGTCGAGACAGGCGTTGAGATACTTCATACCGCGGAGGGCAGCAAAGGTAAGCCCCTCTTCTGCCCCGTCGCCCTCGCCGACGACCGAGATGACCTCTTCACGGCACTTTGCCCATTTGTCGGGATGGCGAGAGAGATGCCAGATGGCGTTGCTGATAAAGATTGAAGTCGTATCGTTGTTGGGTACCAGCAACAGAGAGAGTTGCGAGCGTAGTTCTTCATGGTCCGGGCATTCGCTTGCCATGTACCAGAGGAGATCCTCTCGTTCAGGTCCTACATTTTTCTTATTGGCCACAAGTTCTCTTCTAGCTGCGATTTCGGCATAGGTTGCGTTGATGTGCACGTCAACAAAGTCGTGCACCTCTTGGACGGCCTTGAGCCACCAGTCCCAGTTGATCCACTTGATGATGCGGACTAGCTGCATACGCTGCCTGCTGCCCCGAAGAACATCAAGCATCGCCCAAGTAATCTTGGCTCGGGTGGGATGCGTAAGTGCGCCCATAGGTTCGCCCAAGATAAAGTCAGTAGTCAGATCGAGGAACNNTGCAAATAGGGTCAGGTCCAGCTGCGGAATGGAAGAGAAGTCATGGTTACTTACCCATCGTTGCATCAATGGCTGAATGTTGAAAGTCTCTCCATCGGGTGGAAGCAGGGTAAACAGCGTGTCCACAAAAGGTCTGATTCTCTCTGTGTTGGTATACATGTCTCGGTTGAAGAACGGCTTGATAAGATGACGAGCAAAAACCCAATCTTCACCGTCCACAGTATTGACACCCTTGTCTGCAAAAGGATGAAAGGCTTTTGTGTGTCGACGCAATGGACTGATGCCAAAATCCTTCCAATTGATTGCAGTCATGGACTTGAGATTCTCCGTTTCGCTGGTGAAGATCTGGCGCTTTCCAAGGAAACGCACAGTGAATGTAGAAGGCTGTCCCTCGTGCATGGCTGCGAGCCATGGGATGAATGTGTTGTTGCGGAGAGATTTGAGTTGGCTCAACGCAAGGTCAAGGCCATAGATGCGATCCCATTGGGGATACGCTGCGATGGGACCGCATCCGTGAAGTTTTCTCAATCGGTTGTATTGGATTGAATGCCAAAGAGCATGAAGAAGGTACAGAACGAGGCCTGAGGCAACCAAGAGCCAGGGGGGAGAATGAAGTGATGAACATGCTGCTCATCGGTGTTGACCAGCACTTGCAATCACAACTCTCCTGCAAGTCTGTCTACTTATGAGCCCCATGGCTCGTTGACTGCACCACATGGAACCATGTAGAATTGTCCGAAGGACTGATGAGTGTTGTCACGGACACAGGAATTGCAAAAAGATATATCCGAGTCACAGTTCCCCGGCCTTCGGGTTTAGAGGATGGTGCGAAGGAGCGCCGACACAGCCCGGATCACCCCGGCCTGATAGGATCGCCGTGCCGCTCTCTTCGGACCTCCCGGAGGCTGTTGGTCTCTGAAAGTCACACATGATAGTTGCGGGTTGATAGAATGCTCGACTCAGGCACTAGGGTCGAATTGTACTGAGAAGCACATCTCTGATCGGTCGACACTTTGCACTGACATAATCAATGATTGGTAGGTACGAACCAACGAACTTAACAGTCGCATAGAACTTGAATCACTGGAAGTGATTGTTGCAGAAATCTCAATGTTCGACTCTTCTTGTGAATTTGGTGGCCTGGAGAATCTATCCAAGCTTTCGTCTGTCTCCAAAGTCCATGATTGCACTTCACAAGATTTGCCATCATATACGTCTACACATTCTTGTTCGGGTTACCTAGAACGGATCATTATACACAGCAAGATCTTACCAGACGCGAAATCAGGGTCTTCAGTAAAATTGTCCACTTCTTGATTGATACATCTATGCAACTCATCTACGTGCTGACCGCGTCCTTTCCAATACATTCCCTCTCAACAAGCATCATGACAATTTCTCTTCAACTTGGCTCAGCACCCAAAATGCTCAAGCTACAGTCGTTGGCTTCCATCCAGCAACCTGGACTCTCAGCCAGATCAAGAAAGCGGTAGCAATCATAAAGTTCACACCACTGAAAATGGTCGAGTTCTCATACGATCCTCCGCTCTTGCTGGCAATGGCACCAGCGATTGGCGGGCTGGTCAGTGCCGCAACTCCAGCAATCGCCAATGCCGTGCCGATGCGGAAGCCTACTTCTCGGGGTGGAAAGATAGTCATGACCAGAGGCGGTGTCAAGCCGATGCAAGTGCCGGAGGTAATGCCGAAGATGGCAGCATAGGCGATGAGAGCGGCGTTGCTGTGGGCGGGCAGCCACAGGGCCAGTGTGATGACTCCAGTGAAGAAGACCATGATGATCAGGACATTGAAGCGACCGTATTTGTCGGCGAGGACGTTGGGGACAGTGCGACCGATGAAGCTGGCACCGTTCATGATAGGGATCAGGTTGAAAGCCATATTCAGCGACATGCCATATTTCACGGAAGAAATGACAAGATAGTTGAATGGTACAAACAGGCCCCCTTCGCTCAGTCAGTATGCGATTTCTTCGAGAACAGCAGATGATCGGTAATCATTTAACTTACAGTAAAGGAAGTAACAGAAACCTAATAAGATAAGGAACTTGGGCTCCGTGAAAGGACGGGTGTAGTTGGAGATGTCGAACTTCCTTCCGCCATGAGGCATATTAGAGGCAATGGTCGCCATAGTAACCAGCCACAATGCCAGAATTAAAAAGGCACAGATGCGCATCGTCCATCCAAAGCCAACTTCGGGTAGAAGGTATTTGACCATGAGCGGAAAGACGACTCCGCCGAGAGACGAGCCAGCAACTGTGATACCACCTGCTAGTGCGCGGCGCTTCTTGAAGTATGTCATTGGCTGTTGATTTTGTCTGTCAGTGAACGCTCTGCCCTGACGTGTATGTATTCGTGAGGCAATGCTTACCGAAGTCATGGCTGGGGTGAAGATCAACGACGTGCCGAGACCTGAACAGACCGACTGGCTCAGGAAGAACTGGTAGTATTCCTTGGACAGACTCGTCATCATCAAACCAAAGACGTGCAAGATACCGCCGATGAAGATGGGCAGTCGTGGCCCATAATTATCAAAGAGATATCCGGAAAGAGGAGATGCAAACAGCATGAAAAAAACNTAGGTAGTCTGGTCAGTTTCTGAGCAAAGGTAATCACCGGCACAGCTCTTACACTCAGACGAAGTAATCCAGGAGATTTCTGAGCTGGAATAGGTCTTAAGTTGGTTGGTTTCATACTCTGCTTGGAATACCGCGATACAATTGACCCATCCGAAGGAGATAAAAAGCCCCAGCGAGCCGCCAAGTAGCGAAAGAAAGGCTTTGCTTCCTCCTTCTGGCGCTTCTGGTGGTGATTGTGGTTTTAATTCTGCCGGGTCGGAAGACACCGAGGGGCTGTTTGGAGACTTCTCAGAGTCAATAGGGCCATTCTCGAGGTTGCTGTCGGTTCTGTCGCTCATGTTGTTGCTTGATCCTTTTGTATGGGAATTGATGAGCAAATACCTGTGATGCAGTGGAAAGACGACATCTCGAATACGCTGGGTGCTTATATGTCGTTATGAGGCACGATGGAATATTACCTCCGAAGGACTCGGGGCTACTCTGTTGAGCCCGAAGATGGCGGCATTGCCGCAAATTTGCAGCAAGACAAGAAAGATCTACACTCGGGCTTACCATGCGTGTAAATAGCCGAGAAACGAGGCTCGGTCATACCGAACGAGAAGATATTCCTCGGAGTATGTGGCAGAAGACCTCGGTGAGTCAGGGGCAACCGAGCGGAAGTACCGAGAACGCGAAATGCCGACCTTCGTAAGCTCGGGCTCATCGAAGTGCACGTTTCGCAGCATCACAGTATACGCAGGTTATATACAAAATCAGGAAGGAAGAGATGATTCTATCCTCGATTGATGTTCTACTAAAAGCTGACTGGATAAAATAAGATCAAACCACATCCTCAACTCATTCTATCACTGACTAAAATAACAACTTCCGCTCATGCCTGCTCGCCCAAGAACGGGAATCGCAAGACCTCTCCTTTCTCCACCATCGCTTCCAGATACGCAGTAATCAGAGGATCAATACCAGCCTGCAGCGCCTTGTCTATCCATTCCGCCAAATGAACTTGCTCGAATGGCAGCTTATGCATACCCTCCATATGTTCTCGAAGTTGTGCCATGGACACCCGGATACCGCTGGAATGGTGGCGGAAACGTACCGAACAAGTTTCGCCTTTGACTGGTCGCAGAGCGAGCGCATCTTCGACAATTTCGTGTGCAACCTCGTGCACATCCTTGAAGTCAAAGAAACCTTCGACGTTGCCAAAGGACGGAACCGTCTGTATGAGAAGTGAGTAGCGAAGGATTGCATTCAGCGCATCGGAGTTTGGTGCTTCAGTGCCGACGACGACGCAAGATCTGCTGATCTGAACAGGCAACGAGAACTTCTCTGCAATCTTCTCCAGTATCACTTCACTGGCCCATTTGGTGGCCGTGTAGCCTTCGCTTCCATCTTTTGGTGGCTCATACGCCGACAGGGACAGAGGCGGATATGCCGTCTTGCCAGAGAGCAGACCGACGCGATTTGACGAGACATACAGAACAGGTATCGATCGAGGAAGAGCCAAAGCTGCCAGGAGATGAGTCGACTGCAGGTTCGGTGTGCGAAGAGATTGGTAGGCATTGAGACAATGACCAGTGGCGCCGGCGTGGATGATCAGATCAGTGACAGATTCCAGGTGTTCGAACTCGCTGGAGCTCAGTCCAAGCCGCTTAGAAAAGAGACTGCCTGAGTAGTAGATGACAGAGTCCGAGGCCGAAACGACCTTCTTCTCATCTGGCAAGACTGCGATGCAATGTATTTTGCTCACGTTTGAGCCGAGTGAACTTGTAAGAGCCTTGAGGATGGCTCCGCCAAGGAAACTCGTTGCACCTGTGAGAAGGATCTCGATCTTCTTAGACGCACGAATGGTTGGTGCGCATGACACTTGTATGTGAGTTGCTGCCTCTTGAACAACAAGAGGAATCTCTGTCTCTTTGTTCCAGTTGATCAATTGATCCACCTCATCTTTCTGTCGCTGATTCTTCTGGAGCTCAATGGCAGCAGCCATCTGTCGGAGGTTGCTCGCTTGGTACAAGACTCTTGTCGATACGGATAAGCCCATGGACTCTTTGATTGCCCCCTGTAGTCGCATCAATGACATCGAGTTTCCACCGATATGGAAAAAGTCGGCTTCAGGCACAATCGCTCGATTGGGTCCGTCCAGAACACGTTCCCACAAAAGTCGAAGCTCTCCTTGCAACAAGGTGAGACGAGCTTCGTCGCCACAAGAAGTGTCGTCAGCTTCTGAGAAAGTCGTATCCAGGGCTGTCAGTGCTTCGACGGCTCTTCTGTCAAACTTTCCTGTGGGTGTCAAAGGTAGCACCTCCAGGATGGTCAACTTCGCCGGCCACATGTAATCGGGCAGCGGCAAACAACTAGATATCAACAGTTGCTGACGGTCCTTTTCGTTCAACTCAACTCCAGTGGCCAAGGTTGCATATGCTAACAGGCGATCAGTCTGTACGGTGACAATGACAGCAGAGAGTTTCTGCTGCGAGCCAGCGAGGATTGTGTCTTCGATCTCCTGCAGCTCCATTCTGACTCCTCTGACCTTCACTTGCGTATCGCCATCCATGCGTCCCATGAGGAGTAGCGTGCCATCACGCAGAAGTCGACCTTGGTCTCCGGTGCGATACATCCATGTAAATGGCCAATCCTTGGGGTCCGAGCTATCACGTATGAAATTTTCGGCAGTCTGCTCTGGAAGATCGCAATAGCCGAGAGCCACGCCGGCGCCTCCGATGCAGATCTCACCAAGCACTCCAATGGGTAGTGGATTGCCTGACACGTCCGAAATACGAATGGAGTAGTTGGGAAGCGCCTTGCCCACCGTCATGGAACTGTCATAGGAGTCACGCGTTGCGCCTAACGGGACGTTTTGGAAAGTAGCGGCGGCGGTGATCTCCGTGGGTCCATAGCAATTCGTCAAGGAAAGATTGGGAAGTTCGAGAAGCTCAAAGTCGCGCCTGAGTTGGTCGGGAACAGGCTCTCCACCCAGACAAGCATGACGCCAGAGAGCTAGTTGTCCGTGCTTCGAGTTCTCTTCTACGCCGTAACGGAGCCACATCTTGTACTCTGAAGGAGTTGCTATGGTCAAGGTGACTTCGTTATTGCGCATGATCTTCATAATCTCAATAGGATCTCTTCGGGACTCTGAGGGGACGATGACCAGCTTGCCACCATTGAGTAGAGCAGTCAGGGTCTGAATCATTGACATATCAAATCCGAAAGAGCTCTGCTGCAGAATCGTCTCCCGGCCCAGACTAAGGACGTCTGTCTTGACGGCGATATGGTTAAGAAGATTTGTTTGCGTAAGGAAGATACCTTTGGGTCGCCCTGTTGAGCCACTCGTGAACAACAAAGCCGCAGGGGAATCTTGGCTTGAATAACCTGATGTATGGTCTGGTTGCTCGTCATCGCATATCTCAGGAACGGATTCTGCTATGATCAATCGAGGTGTGACGGTCAAGTCAGTGTTCGACTCTATGACGTCTTGTACGTAGCCAGAAACTGAGTTACTGCAGATTATGACGCTTGGCTGTGCAACACGTATGATTGATGCATGCCGACCAGCGGATAGACTGACGTCTAGTGGAAGGTATACAGCACCAATTTGCAGGACTGCAAGCATGGACGCCACAAAGGCGGGAGATGGCTCACACAGGATTCCAACGCGGGATCCGGATACACACCCATCTTCACGAAGGCGTTTGGCAATGGAGCGTGCGCGAGCATTTAACTGGGTGTATGTGAGCATCATGTCCATGTATACAATAGCGGTATCGTCCTTGTATGCTTCGGTCACTGAGGCAAAACGATCGTGTACCGTAGTTTGCCATCCAGAAGAGTTCATGCGGGGTCCCATACCAATCTCAATCGAGCGTTCTGCTTCGACTGGATCGTACAGCGGAGGTCCATCTACGGATACAAGGGGATCTTTGGCATATGCCAGAAGGAGACGCATAAAAGTCTGCATGAGTACTGACGCACCCTCGAAGTCATAGAGATCAGAGTTGCAAATCATCTCAAGCAGCGTTGAGCCCTGATGAGACTCCAAGACACCCAGACTTATATCGAAGGGATTTGTAGCATCCTGGCCATCAATCATGCTCAGTTTGCAGTCGCCTAACGGGACCTCGCTAATTGCTCCCATCCGGTAATTGATTGAAGCTTGGAAAAGCGGCGTATGCGCCGCTGATCGCGGTGCCTTCGAAACATCAAGAATGCGATCGAACGCCACACGAGAATTACGCAAGCCATCGAGGGTCGCGCGCGATGTGTTGCGGGCGAGCTGGCCAAAAGACTCCTTCATCGAGACGCGGAGACGGATCGGCAGCAGATTCATGAAGAATCCAATGGTCTCGCCATAGCGTTCGTCGTTACGATTTGCATCCGCGACACCAATACAGAGATCTTCGACATCTGCAAAGCGAGCAAGCATGATCTGGAGAACAGTCAAGTGGAAATTGAAAGGCGTCACTCCCAAACTTCGACTGGCTTTGACAATGGTAGCCCACTGTGTCTTGTCCAGACGTTCAGAGACATAGACACTCTTGTTCTGGATACTTGCAGGCCGCCTCAAGACTCGAGCCATCGGGAGAGGTGGTAGAGTTGTTGGGTTCGTTTCGAATTGCTTACCCCAGAACTTGAGCATTTCAGCCATCTCGCCATCATCGGAACTACTCTCTGCAAGTTGTTGCTCGTGATCGACATAGTCCAGGTAACTTGTTGGGCTCGGTTGCAGCGCACGCAGTCCATAAGCCGTGTTAAGGTCTTTCAGGAAAAGATGGAGACTGAAGGCATCCATGATGATGTGGTGGTACCCTAAAACGATGGTGTGCTTCCTCAGACTCTGGGAGACGACGGTCATGCCGAAAACAGGACCTTCTGCCAGGTTCCAGCTGTGACTTTTATACTCTTCGGCAACCTCAGACACCGTGCTTGGGTCTGCATTCCTGATGTGTTGGAAGATATGTCTTGGTGCAGACACGACTCCTTGAAGCAGTTGATTGTCTCCAGGACGCATGTAGAAGCAGCTTCGCAGAGCATCGTGACGTTGCATCACTGTCTTCAATGCGTACTCCAAGCGAGGGACTTGTAGTGCTCCGTCAACTTCATACAGGAAAGTCAAGTTGCATACTGAAGAGTCTTCGGTATTGTTCGACAGAAACCAGACCCTGGTTTGTGCTTTAGAGACGAGTGATTCACGAGTTATACTCGAGACTTTCGATTCATTGGCCATCCTCGAAGCCTGAAGCGTGAGCGAGGTTCTTCCAGGCAGGCATAGATTACCTTCCTTGGCTTGGTCATTCGTAGATGCTGGCGTGGCAAGACCAGGACTGGTAGGAGCAGATTCCTCGGCTTCGATGGTTCCACTGCTAGCGCCGCTGCTCATCGCTGGAGTTGCAGTGGTAGGAACAGCCGGAGTCACCTCTTGGCTCTGTGTGACTGTGTCTTTAGCCGCCTGTTCCGCCTGCAGGTTTGCCGCCAGGAACTTCTTGGTCGCACCTGTGCAGAGTTCACCAATGGTGTCTCCNCCGAGAATCTTGACCACGGGTACTGGCACACCAAGCTCCTTCGTGAACCAGTTTCTGATCTCGACCGCTACGAGCGAATCGATACCAACATCCATCAAAGGCTGCTCTACTGTGATGCCATCCAGGGAAAGTTGCATGATGGAAGCCAGTTTGCCACGGAATGCTTGGAACACGCACTCGACGGCCTCGTCCTCGGAGGTAGCTTCGCTGATTTGCTGCTTGACATTTCTCCCGCTTTCTTGTTGACTGGCTCGCTCTACAACCTCGATAGTAGGGGGATTGAAGTGAGCAAAGCGAGGGTTCGAAAAGTAGTAAGGCTGTCTCTCCTGAGGAATGCGTTGTTTCGACGGACCCATACCCATAATAATGTCAAATGAGGAACCTTCTTGATCCGGTCGACCAGCGACAATGGCTTCGGCAAATGCGTTGTGGATGTCTGATGCGGACAATGGCTGGAAGAGCAATCTTTCCAGACGCTCTCGCATACTTTGAGCTTGTCTGGTAACATATCCCACATCCGCAATGTAGCCAAGATGGATCACGGAAGCGGTAAGACCCCTTTGACGTCTCTGAGCCGCCAGACCTGCCATGAAAAGATTGGCCGCATGGTAGTTAGCCTGCCCAGGATTGCCAATGGCTGCCGCACAAGAAGAAAGGAAGATGAAGAAGTCGAGATCTATGTTTCCGAGGACTTCATCCAAGTTCTGACTGCCCTTGACCTTGGGCTGCAGAACAAGATTCAGATCTTCGACGTCCATATCGAGGAATGACTTGTCGCGAAGTACCATGGCACCATTGCACACGCCAGCGAGTGGTGGCAACTCATGCTGGATTTGCTTAATCACACTTTCAACGGAAGCTCTTTCGGATATATCCATGGCCATGATTCGAACGTCCGCACCAAGGCGACGTGTTTTGGCAAGCCAGACCTGATCAGTCTTGGGGCTTCTACTAGTAAGTACGATTGTGCGCGCCCCATTCTCTATCGCCCATTGACAGAGGGTGATGCCCATGGCTCCAGTCAGGCCAATCATGAGATAAGTTCGGTCCGAGCGGAATAGATGCTTAGCTTCCAAGGGACGAACAGTCATCGCAACAGAAGCATCTGTGGTCCAGTCTGTGAGCGTGTTCAAAGTCATTGTCTTGGCGTCGGCTCCGGAGAGGTCTGCAGCCCTGAGAAGTGTGGGCTTTGGCGTCATCGATTCTGATTCTCTATGCTCAGCCAATACCTGTTGGGTAGATCTGATAGCTGTGACAAGCCAGTCTTCTAGACTCAGTGTCTCACGAGCCTGCTGCCACAGCTCCTTCTGGGTGTATCTCCGGCACGTGGAAGGAACGGACTTGCCCAAATTTGCCATTACCGCTCCTACATCAGAGCAGTCCAACAGCAGATGAATTTCTCCAGGAAGGTCATTGCGAATGAACCGAACCGATGAACGACTATGGATACGGATCCAGTTCTCGGGCGCCTCAACTTGCGACGTAGAGAACAAGATTCTGTCTTTCCATACTTGCTGGAAGACTCGCGCCGTTACTTCATCTGTACCATGGACCAGCAGCTTGTCATGGTTTCCGACAACCTTTGCCAATGCATAAGCGATCAGGGAAGCTCTAGTGGTGAGGAGAAATTCTGGAATATCCATCTTTGGATCGACATAGACCACCTCGTTCTGTGACAGGTAGATGTGGGATTGGTTGGATCGGGAAAGTATGACGACGTGCTTTCCAGATGCTTCCGCCACTCCAGTACACAAGAAGATTTCTGTGCCAGGAGAAAGGTCACAAGGAAGAGCATGGTTGATCTTGATCTTAACCTTGATGTCCTGGTCTTCCGGGTGCGAAGCCACGACGGGTACTTCAACGAGCATGAAACCACGTCTGCCTGACCTCAACTCCACGACTTTGTGTGTAAGACTGACTTGCGACTGCACCGTTTCTCTCCTCGAAGCATTGAAGCGCTTGTTCATGGACTTCACAGGAAGAATGCGAGGAACAAGCGTTTGGCCATTCGAGATGACTGTTTCGCGCTCGAGTGTCCAGAGAAGCTTATCCCCATCGACCGCTGCTTGGTCGGAGGTGAGCGTGAGTCTGACGAACATCTCCATCGTGTGTCGTGCTATCACACTCGGTACGTCCCTGTCTTCTAAGTCGAGCATCTGAATTGTAAGATGAGGCAGCTCCTGTTCAAGGGCACGAGCAATGCCAACAAACATGCCAGACTCAGGACTACTGGTGCGGCGATTTCTGGTGAGCCAGACTACCCGCTTTGAATTGAGTAATAGAATCTGTAGATTACTCCAACAGGCCGCAGTCATTGGTCTGGAGAATAATGGACAGTCCAACTCTTGCATGCAAATGACATTCGTCTCCGGCTCAAGAGAGGAAACGTCGAGCGCATCGATGGAGTTGACGACTTTGCACCGAGCTTTCCAAGCAGGTGGCAACATCTTTTGTATTTCAGTCCTGACCTTGGCGATCGGTAAGGTTGAACCACCAATCAGGAGCAAAGGTGTGTCTGCTGACAACATCGGTAGTGCAGTCAGTGGTTCACGAATCTGCTCGTACGCAAGATCTACAGATCGGCTGACCAGAAGGGTGTTCGAGTGGATCTGGTCGTCCTCCAGATCGTTGAATGTCAGATCTGCGCCAGAAAACCCAGTTTCTTGCAGAAGTTGGTCCCACTCCACCACAGAGATGCAGGGGTGGAAGCGACGACCCTCCCCGCCTCCCAGCCACCAGCCTGGCAGTCCACCCATGATGAATCCATAACGGAGTACGTCAGTGTTCGTAATCTCGCCCAAGATCAAGTAACCACCAGGCTTGAGCAAACTTCGGACATGACGCATAGTGTTTTGCAAGTCATGAGTAGCATGAAGCACATTGACGGCGATGATGACATCGTAAGCTTCCTGCTCAAATCCTTGGTCTACAACTGATTTTTCGATATCAAGAGCTTTGAAGGAAATACGCTTATCGTGGGCTTCAAGCCTTTCACTTGCTTTCTCGAAGAATCCGGTGGAAATATCCGTGAAGGTATAAGAGTCGTACGAGTTGCCAATAGCGTTCAAGATTCCTTTTGTGGTGCCACCGGTGCCTGCTCCTACTTCCAGGAAATGCGCACGAGGGAATTTCTGTGTGATCTTGTGCAAAAGAGTTTCGATCTCTTTGTTGATCACGACGAATCCGCAGCCGTCGACATAGAGTCGACTCAGCATGTTGTCTGTCAGCATCACTTCAAGTAGCTGTGCCTCACCAGTGACAACCTTGCTCAGATTCTCACCAATAGCCTTCACAAGCTGCAAATCCACCTGTTCGGGCTGATTTGCAAGCATAGAGTGAACCAATTCTAGCGTGTCTTGAAGCCAAGCTTTNTTGAGGACGACATGTTCGCCTTGTTCCACAAGCGAGAACGTTCGCTCGAAGGACTCCAGCATCCGTTGGTGATACCACAGGAAATCCGATCGGTTCACACCGTTGAGCTCTTCCAAGACCTTCCTCAGGTAGAATAAAGATACTCTTTCAATGGTCTCGGCCAATACCATCTGCTCTGAATCGTGATCGGTATCTCGCGACGGCTCGACCAACTGCACTGATGTATCCGGCGTCCAGACAGTCTCGCAGAAGATCTCTACATCGTCAGACTCTTCAGGCTCGGCAGCGATTTTCAATTCCAAGCCTTCTACCTCTAAGAAAGTCTCATTCGTGCGGCTGTATACATGCATGTCGCTCGAGATAGATGTGGGAGATTTGTGCGTGATGAACGAGTCGACCTGGACAGCCGTTCTGTCTCTAGCTTCAATGGATACGCAAGGATTGATCGCAACACGGTCTATCTTGACCGGGAGCATGGCTGATCGTACCAAGCCATTGGCTGGATACGACTTTGCGATGAAGGATGTCTGGAAAACCACATCTAGCAAAGCTGGATGGACGAGGTAGTTGTGACCAAGGCTCGATGTGTCCCACTCCGCTCCGACCACAGCATGGTCAGACATGCGCTTGATGTCAGTCATACCCCTGAAGATGCCCTGGTAATTCAAGCCTATGCTTTGGAGGACATCATAAGCTTGATCCACAGACACGTCAAGGAGATCTTCAGGTACGGGGCATCGCGGTGGCAGCCCATCTGTTAATGCTTCTCCTAGATATACCTTGATACGCCCACTACAAGCCTGAATGACAGAGGCGTTGGTTGAGCTGGGCCAGTAAGAGTAGTCGAAATCAGCCTCGATGAGGCTCGATGTGGCAGAATTTCGAATCCGGGCAGTGAATATGGTCTCGACTCTGACTGATTGAGCTGGAATAGCTACGGGGTGGTGGATCTCGAAATCTTGAGCCTCCAAGAGCTGTATCGCGCGACCGCCGGCAATTCTCTTACCAGCTTCGAGAGCGATAGAGATGTAGCCTGCACCGGGCATGAGGACTTCACCGAGGATTTCGTGGCCAGAGAGCCACGGAATCTCTTCAAGAGTGAGGAAATTCCTCCATCGATACTCGTGTGTGCTGTCGTCTGGCATCCGGCGTCCAAGGAGCTCGCAAGGAGTGTCTTGTTCGAGACGATATCGTCTGGAGACTCGCGATTCGCGCCAGAAGGACTGGCTGTGGTCCCATGAGTAAGTAGGAAGATTGGTGAGCATTCCAAGATCGCTGTCCCCAGTCTGTCCACTGCATGCAGCGCGGAACGCAGCAAAATCAACGGACTTGGCACCTAATACAGACCAATAAGAACCGAGAGCAGCTGAAAGCGCATCTACATCGTCATGATTACGCTTCAACACTCCAGCGTAGATGGGAGCAGAGCCGAATGCTGCCTTTAGAGTTTCTTCTGCAGGACCCTTCAGAGCCGGGTGCGGTCCAATCTCGAGAGCTACATCAAAGGGACCACCAGATGTGAGAGCCGACTCGAGTGCTTGCGAGAAGAAGACAGTTTTTTCCATGTTCTGAATCCAGTAGGGCCCCTTCAATGACTCGAGCTTACCTTTCAGAAGCTTTGTGTCTCCTCGAACACTTGAACTCCAGACACAGTCTGCGATTGGTCGAGACACTTGGATATCGCAGGCCGATAGCGATTGAAGATACGCGTCTGAGCAGCGTTGCATATGGTGCGAATGGTAAGCGGTATCCACCCGCAGAGGTCGTGCAAAGATGTCACGAGCAACCAATTCTTGTTTGGCCTCTTCAATCGCGTCCAAATCACCAGAAAGAGTGACACTCGTGGGAGAATTGCTGGCGGCAACAGACAGCCGGCCATTGAATTTTGGCCGAGCACAAAACTCGACTGCCTCATCGTACGAAAGGCCGGAAGCGATCATTCCACCAGCCTCACCGAGGCGGCCTTTGGCAAGATGCGCATGTACGCCACGGTAGTACGCGATCTGCATAGCTCCAGGCAGAGTCAAAATGCCTGCTGCATAAGCAGCAGCAATTTCACCAGACGAATGACCGACCACGGCATGGAACCGAACACCAGCAGCTTTGAGCACATCCACCAACGCAATTTGGATGGCAGTGCAGAGGGGCTGGCTGACAGCGGCTTCTGCGAGACGGGAGTCAGTACCTACAGCCTTGAGCTGATCGAGAAGCGACCACGAGGGTGCATCAGGAAGGCTGTTGAGTACTGTCTCGCAGCGGGTGATGCTCGTACGGAACAGTGCGACGTAAGACAAAAGTCCACACCCCATAGTTGCCCACTGAGCACCTTGACCAGTAAACACACCCAAGACACCGGGCGCTTCGTTTCTGTTGATGAGCTGGGGTTGGAAGCCAATGTCGGATACTGCGCAAGACTGATGCTTCATGATGAACGCTTGCATGTCTTCTAGCATATTAGTATGATCTCCTCTGGCAAAAACCGCGCGGATCTTGTGGGTTGTTCTTTTGGTCTGTAAAGTCAAGGCGAGTTGTGCCAAGCTGGTCGAGGGATGCTCCAGCAGATACTCATACAGGGATTCAACGTTCTTTAGAAGAGCCAGCCCCGTGTGTGCAGAGAGCACTAGAGGTCCAACGGCTCGATCCTCTTCTGCATCATGTTTCGTGTTCTCGATTTGGGGCAGATATTCCTCGATGATGGCATGGGAGTTTGTGCCTCCAAATCCGAAACTGTTTACGCTAACACGCTTGGGCGTGCCTTGGGCCAAGAAGGGCCACGGAACCGCAGAGACAGGAATTCGTAGCTGAGCATAGAAAGGCTTCAAAGCTGGGTTGAGCTCCTTGAACAACATGTTTGGAGGAATTGTTTCGTTCTTGATGGCCAGGATAGCTTTAATCACACCAGCGAGGCCCGCGCAGCCTTCGGTATGACCAATTACAGTCTTGATGGATCCCACGTAGAGTGGCGTCTCTGGTGATTCAAGACCACCGGGCGAGAAGAGTGCTTGACTGATAGCTTGTGCCTCCACCGGATCGCCGGCCTTGGTTCCTGTGCCATGACATTCAAAGAACTGACATCGATCACGTACCGGATCAAGGCCAGCTTGCTGGTATACGCGGCGAATCAAAGCAGCTTGAGCTGCTGCAGTGGGCATCGTAATTCCCGGGCTGCGTCCATCAGAATTGACGCCAGTGCCGCGCACGATAGCTTGGATGGGATCACCGCACTTCAGGGCCTGGCTAAGCGGTTTGAGTAACAATGCAGCAATACCCTCGCCGCGAGCGTAGCCGTTGGCTGATGTGTCCCACATACGGGAACGGGAATCTGGTGATAGCATGGAGAGTTTTGATTCGGTGATGTACATCAGAGGGTCAAGAATCAAGTTGACGCCTCCGACAATGGCAGTGTCGCATTCTCCGGCTTGCAGACATTGCACTGCCTGGTGCATTGCGACTAAGGAACTCGAGCAGGCCGTGTCTAGTGTAATCGAGGGCCCGTGGAGGTCGAATACATAAGAAACACGGTTCGAGAGAATGCTTCGTACCGTACCAGTGGCGTTGTACTTAGACATGGTTTCCGCATCGCGGTTCTGGATGTCTGCATAATCCGCATTCATGACTCCCACATGAACTGAAGTCTGGGAGCCTTGAATGCTTTCCAGTGGGTAGCCGGCAGCCTCCATGGCTTCGTATGTCACTTCTAGAAGCATACGCTGTTGCGGGTCCATGCTTTCCGCTTCGGGAGGGCTGATGCCGAAGAAGTTGGCATCGAATACCTTTGGGTCCTCCTCGAGCAGATAGCTGTAGTTGGCGACATTGGTTGATCCGTGGGTGGTGCCTTGTTGATGGTAGAATCGTTGCAAATTAAGACGGTCCGCAGGAAACTCCTTTAGAACATCCCGAGGGTTCTTGAGCAAGTCCCACAACTTGGAGGGAGTATCACTGCTGCCAGGAAATCGACAAGCTGAACCAATAATGGCGATGGGCTCTCGTGGATAGGAAGACATTGTGCAAAATAAATAGTGTTCTGAAAACCGAGGTCGGAGCAGCTGTAGATTTCGAGAATTGTGTAGCTTACTGATAGACACAATCACGTTTGATCCGCAGATAGCGCCTGGACGGGGGTCGTATATAGTCGTTCAAATGGCATACCGGTGTGTGCCTGTCGCCACGAGTTTCGCTCGAGATTCAGTCTGCGAATCCTTCGACGCGGCCGTGCAGTGGCACGGCAGCATGATTGGAATCCTAACATGCCTCGTAATCCCCAGCTACGCTCAACCAATGGAACTTGCGATATGTAGTCGGACAAGGATTCAAGCTGAAAATATGTCCGGTGGCCGTCCTTTGAGCTGTCGGACGTTCTGTGCTGAAATTTTCGGCGGTCGGGGCACGGTCGGGGATAGCGGCCGCGGGGCTCGGTTCTCGGGTACACGGCGAAGAACACGGGCGGCTCATGTTGCAGCATGTGTGTGGACATTGGTCTGCAACTACCGTACTCTATAACTGACACGACATCTCCAGGATGTCAGGTAGTGTGCCAGACTACGGTCGTTTTGAGCTGCCAACATGGCTATCCAGATCGACGATCCTTCACGACTGACCGCCCCACCTCCTGCCCAATCTCACAATGCTTTGAAGGTATCACACGATGGCCGAGCATATCTTGACAGCGACTGCCCACTGCCCAAACTCAATGCGGAAGACATTCTGGTCAAGGTTGCCTACGTCGCTCTTAATCCGGTCGATGGCAAATCAGTCGACATGTCTCCTACAGAAGGAGCTGTTATCGGATGCGACTTTGCTGGCGAAGTAGTTGTCTCGAGCACATTACGAGACGACATCGTCGAAGGCACACTAGTTTTTGGTTGTGTCTTTGGAAATAATCCCATCTATACCGACAATGGCGCCTTTGCCGAGTACGTCGCTGTCCCGGCTCGGCTTGTCTTTCGCGTTCCAAGCGGTATGCCTCTCCAGAGCGCTGTAACTCTGGGACTCGGACTGGCAACCGTGGGACTAGCATTATTCCACGGGATGGATCTTCCCGGCAAGCCTTGGTCTCCTGCCGAGAAAGCAGT
The DNA here is from genome assembly GCA_903853725.1 of Aureobasidium uvarum. Taxonomy (NCBI): domain Eukaryota; kingdom Fungi; phylum Ascomycota; class Dothideomycetes; order Dothideales; family Saccotheciaceae; genus Aureobasidium; species Aureobasidium uvarum. The sequence goes on along the minus strand of CAINUL010000010.1, from coordinate 21,246 downwards.
TTCTGTGCTCGTATCTGGTGGTGGCANNCAGCAACAGGGTCCCTAGCAATCCAGATACTGAAAGTGTGAGTGAGCATCGATACACCTTTCCCAGTTTCGCAACTGATGTTACAACAGTGCTGGGTTCCGACCAATCACTACCAGCTCTTCTCATAGCTTCGGACGCCTGAAAGACCTCGGAGCTGTGGCGACTTTCGATTATCACTCGCCCACATGTGGAGCAGATATCCGGGAATTCACCAATGACAATCTCGCTTTCGCCTTGGATTGCCACTCGGATTCGGGCTCAATGGCCATCTGCTACGAGGCGATCGGATCACAAGGAGGCCAGTACATGGCTCTGAACCCATTCCCGCTGCGTGTGCATAGGAGAAGGAGCATCCGTCCAGACTGGGTGTTCATGTTTACTCAATTCTCGCAAGCGATTTCCTGGAAACGTCCATACTATTGCGACCCCCAACCGGAGGACAAGGCATTTGCAGTCATGTGGTACGAGCAGGTGCAGCATCTCTTGGATGGCGGGAAGATCAGTCCACCTTTGTACAAGGAAATGAATGGTGGGCTTGCTGCGGTGGTGGACGGTATGGAGTCGTTGATCAAAGGCAAAGTCGCAGGTCACAAGTTAGTTTATGCCGTTGGTCGCTAAGATGCTGCTCAGTAGACCGATGAGGTCACTTCAGCTCAGAGCAGTGCTGTTTGATCCTGTCTACACTTGCTGGGTCCTATTTCAAGCATTCGTATTCAACTTTTCTGTCTCAACGCATACAAATTATGGATATTGTGCTTCAATGTGTTGATTTTCTGAAACTTAGAGACCCGAGAACATCATCGTTTGTGTTTGCTAGGGATGCCTATGAAACCAGTGACATTTGCCATCCTCACGGACTCCCTTTAACCAACGAGTGGGAGGGAGGAACGAGTGGTTCTATCCGCCAAGCTAAGGTCGGATGTGACACAGCATATACTTTGGTTGTTACATCAACGTGTGACCTTCTCATTCTTGTGACATCTTCACACCCTTGAGGCCGAGAGACGGTATCTACTGGAACGCAGGCATGAGAAGGGGAGCTTCAAGCCCACCACATGACAACCAGTCCTGCAATTCATTTGCCGACCACGAAATTCCGTCAAGAGTGAACTGATCCGTCAAATCCAGGCTAGGCTCAATCATCAAATCAGGCTGAGCTCGGTCCTCCAAGATCTTCTGACAATCCATCAAGCCCTCCTGCATCGCAAGCTCAATGGCTTTGTCCACCGAGCGTCCACTGTGCGATGCCTCAATCTGCGCAATCAGCCCCGAGAAGAGCAAAAAGAGTTGAATGTCTGGTTCGGCCTGCATGACACGTCTCCGCAAGAGATTGATGTAGTCATCCAGGACTTTGCAGAGGACCTGGCGCCCTGCAGAGCCGGGAGAAAGTGTAAACATTGATATTTCTTCTTCCATCTGACTGATGAGTTCTGCGCAAACAATGCTGGCTGCTTGGATGGTGGGTCCGGCAAAGAAGCCAACGCCGACCAGTAATGCTCGAGCGTATTCGTCGTCGTCGGTACAAAGAGAACGATCAAGTAGCGTAAGGGCTACTTGGAGGCTGACCTTGCGGGAAAAACACAGTGTTGGGTCGGCCACAGCTCTGAAAGCAAAGGGAGCATGCAGCGCGAGGAGAAAGCGATGCATGAACAAATCCATCAGTCGCATTGAGAACCGATGTGCTTGTGGCCTCGTATCTCGCTGGAAACGTTGATGGTTGGACTTGCAGAATGAGCTGAGCCTCGAGGCCAGTTGTAGAGTCTCCTTGTAGAGACCTTCCCTCCTCGGGTTGTTCACAAAGGCAGCAATTTCCAGTCTTACCGCAAAACATTGTATGAGAGTGATCTGTATGGAGGTATGAGTAAATTGGTCCATTGGTTCCGGAGTCGGAGGAGCCGTGGTGTGTTCGTCGAAATGTTCATCGGCAATGTTGCAAGGCAGTTCAAGGTCGAGCTCGTGTGCTAGAATCGAAGGTGAGCCTCCAACTTCCAGACAGTGCTGTAGGTAAATCTCGATTACAGTTGCCCATAAGCGGATACGTATCTGCTCTTCGTAGAACGACATGGGAGGTAGTCGAGATGGGGTGATGTGCAAGCCAATGTGCATGGCTGCTCGCAANAGGCCCTCGGCCGTGATCCACGACAGATTCTTCTCGGTGGCATCCGGATTGATTTGCCGCGCGAGCAGTACCAGGCACAAGATTTGCACACCGGTCACGGATGCACGCTTTTCCGAGTCAATAGACCGTAGTCCGACTTCAGCTGCATAGATCCATGTCGAAGGAGTGTAATCCTTCGCCAGCTTTGGGGAGAATCCAGCTCCGATGGCAGCCACCATGAGTAGTTGGAGAATGAATTCCGGCGATGCATCATCCGGGCGGTGCCAGAATCTTTGACACTCGCCGAGAAAATATGGAACATGGAGGATGCGTAACACCGATTCGAATGTCCGAAGATATGTTTGGACTAATTGATCAGTGATTTCCTTGGGCGGCAGTAAATTGCGCAAGTGTGATGCTAGCGGATGAGGTGTGCTTTGTTGCTTCAAGATCTGTCCAGCCAACAGCTTGCACTTCCCGTACAANGCTCTCTTCAGGTCCCTGTTCGTATCTGCGTTGCAAAGCGTAGACTTGCTGGAACTGATTCGTTAGTGACGAATGTCAGCTACGGTCGGCTTGTTCAAATATGGATGCCCAATCGTACTTACTTGACTGATACTGTTCATCCAATGACTAGGTCCGAAGAACTGTTGTCCGACGAAGACACCGCGCACAGGCAGTGGGCTAGACATTGTCTCGCTACCATGAGAATAGTCGTTGAGGCTCCCGTCCTGGATGTCTTCGCCGTAGTTTGAATCTGTCGAACGAATGCTAGCCGGAGATGCGAGCTGAGTATCACACGTCCCAATATCATGCTCGACCGTCAGACTGGGCTGCTGTTGACGGTGACCGGGGTAATTCTGGCGTGCAGGTACCTGGCTCTTGAGCGAACAGCGAAAAGACTCTACGTGAGCAGTACCATTCTGCAGATAATTGCAGTACTCTGATTTCGAACGGACGCATTGATCACATGGCACCTTCCGATTACATCTGTGTNNTGTACAATGTGGTCAGTTCCCTGTCGATGGTAATTTGAGTGGACATGAGAATCCTTCCAACCTGATTTTCTTGCGCCGGCAAGGCTCGCACGCAAATGTCGGTCGACGACGTCTGTGAGATGCAGTCAAGCCTTCCGAAGACATGGCGTTTTTCAGGGTCCGACGGAATTTGGTACGGCTGTGTGACAAGCCTTTGCGAAAGCTTGTCGATGCGACATCTTTTTGCTTATAACGACACGCTGGCCCTCGAAGGATCATGCGTTGGGGCGTCATGATGAAGCGCAATCCTACCACATACTCTTTCCTATCGTGGCGGGCCTCGCCATCAGCTACGAAGGTCGAAGGATCATGCAGTCTAAGTTTCTTATGGCTGCAGATGAGGCGTTTGTCAAAGGATAATATACTGCGTTGTTGGTGTCCATGTCGCTGTGGTCGCGCATTGTAGTTCATTGGCGGGGCATTACGACACACTATTGTTCCTGATACAAAAAGCCCAGGAACACGTTACCTCCGACACCTTCAGCTCGGCGATTACAGCTGAAAAATGGCTCGGTCATAGGGTCTTCCGGTCAAGACAAGCGGCACAGGTGATGCAGTAGTCGCCGCAGGATTCAGACCCAGCGCGGCAGATGTCGCCAGCCGTGTATTTTTCCATTCCTTCTGATGAACGACGCGTAAACACCTATGTAGGTGTTCTCTTCTCGGACTGCCGTTCGCGATAGCCGTTGCTCGAGGGTCGAGTCGTGGAGAAACGTGTCTCGAGAAGAAGCTGGGCTGCTATCGGAAGTGTTCAGGTTCTCCCGAGAACCCCGGACTGTTGTTTGTTGACAGACCGTGGAGACTTCGCCACGTACAATGAATGGTACATGTCAAGCCCCAGAAAGAGATATCAGGCTCGACATGTTGACAAAAGATGATGTCTCGAAAAATTCGCGTGTATACGTTACTGTATGTGCTCGGTTCTATGGTTGAGGCTAGTTTTGACCCCACGCTCTTGACGAAGCAAAGTTTTAGTAGCATGAGGGTTTAAGTTATAGACCACTCGAATAACTAAGAGTATCTTAGCGAGCTTGCCGTTATCCATTAGGAATATCGCATGTCTTATCTCGGAGCCATGGAGTGCTGTGCGTTGCAATCAACAAAGCTCGGTCATTCCGAAGTAAGAAGATATTTTTCGGGGTATGTCGTTCAAATCCTCGGTCTTTCACGCAGGGACCGAACGGCAGCACCGAGATAACCTGTTGTCGGAAGTGTTCGGATGCATCCTGTAGGAATCCATGAATTGCGGATTCGAAGACGAAGATGAATAGACCTTGAATAGCATCGGTGTTTATTTCACGTCCAATCAGGTCTTGACTGAAACGCATGACATTTTAATCAGAACCTTTTGGTCGCCTCAACTGTTAATCAGATCATCCCCCCCTCTCAAGGTACATGGCACGCTACATACACTACTTGACCTCCAGTCTTTTCCTTGAGAGTTTGGCTGCCGTAAGTATCAAAGCACCACCCACGATCGCAGAACCTCCAAACATCTGCGCAAAGAGGTAGTGCCCATGATCCCTCTCAATGAGCGCTCCAGCTATAGGTGGACCGCTCAAACAAGCAAGCGACACCACCGTAAAACACATTCCGGTACGGACACCCATNTTCTTGACGTCAGAAGTGAGACTGGCGCAAGCGGCGGGAAAANNAAGACTTTGTATGCCGGCGCCAAAAAATCCATACACGATGCAGAAAGCAAAGAGACCGCCTAGAGATGTGACCGCGGACCAGCAGTAAAACAGGAGACCAGCGCACAAGGCGACTGGGATTAGAGTGTTGATGGGGCCCAACAAGCGGTCTGCTGTAAGGCCGCAGATTAGACGGCCCGGTATGCCTACTGCGTTCATGACAAGGAGTATCGTCAGTGAAGTCGAAGAGGAGACGCCGATGATCTTCTTGCCAAAGGAGCTNGATCTGTGATGGTGTTAGTCAGCTGGTGGCCTCAAGACCCAAAAGACGATTTCACTCACGTAGAAGTAGGCAAAGTATACTGCCCATAGGTTGAAGAACATGCCTACGCAGAACAGGGTGTAGGACAGTTCCTTAAAAGCGGCCCATTCCACCAACGGGCCTGTCTTTCTTGGTGGAAGACGAACACGAGCAAGCAGTGCGGCTGCCACAGCGTTGAAAAGGACAACGAATCCCATGATTCTGACTGTCCAGCCAAATCCTAATCGCGGCTCCAACTGTTGGAAGATGAGAGGAAAGATGATGCCACCTGTAGCTCCACCGGAGGCAGTGAAGGCCATAGCCAGAGAGCGCTTTTTGGAGAAATAGGTGGCGACCAGGGACACGGTCGGACAGAACACCAGGCCATCACCAAGGCCTTTGCAAACGCCCTGTGCTAGGAAGATCTGCCAGTACTCCGTCGAGACCGAGGTCATGAATATGCCAAGGATTTGGAGGAAGGATCCTGCTGCTTGCACCGTGTGATAATACCCAGCGTCCAGCGCTCTTCCAGAGAATGTTCCAACCACATAGACGAGAAAGATTTGAACGGAGCCAATCCAAGAAATGCTCGAAGGTGACAAGGAGAGGGATGTTGTATAGTAGGACTCGTACAGGCCGAAGGAAGACAAGTAGCCCCAGCCGTTGATCAATATGAGGTGGCCCATGACAACCTGTGCCCATGCTTTGAGGCCACCATCAGGTGGCGGTGCAAGAATGACAGGTGGGGATTCGTCCTCGTCACTGTGCAAATAGGCAGTAACCTCTGGGGATGACGTTCCGTCACCCTTGCCATCGACAAGTACCATTTCTGCGTCGAGGGATCGATCTTGGCCGGAGGCAGAGCCACGTGCAACATGACCAGACATGGCGACAGAGAGCGAGGAGAATTTCAAGAAGGTCTTCTGTGCGAAAGTGGAAGACTGTCGAAAAGCACTTGTGTGTCTAGTGGACTTGAGAAGTGCTGGGAGCTTTATGTGGGCGTAAGGGGGTTCCGCGTTATGGGCGTTGCCACTCATGAATCTAGTCGAGCTGGCACGCCCGGGGGTTATCGAACAAGATCTTCGAGAGATCATTACGTGAAACAACAACACATCCTGAGTCGGTGTCATGTCGCCGGTACTGGACCAAACAGTGAGATTAATTGTGTGAGGCACGAAGCGCCATGCTCAACCCGGGCTCGCAATCCAGAAGGATGGATGGACCCTGCGCAAGTGGATATTTGGGGTCGGGACACACCGACAGCTTATGCACGTCTAAGCTTTATCTAGCTGCTCGGCAAAACTCACTCTACGGGAAAGGTTCGGCTAATTAGCAGCGAGCTTTTATCAATTCTGACCAGTTGAATCAACGAACTACGGCACTCGGTGACCTCCAATTCCTACTCAATAGAAACAAAAGGAACTCGCTTCACAAACGGGCACGAGCCAGGCTCGGGACCATGCAGTATACGCCCTTTCCACCTTCCATGTCGGACATGGGCACCGGTTCTACGTCCGAAAGTGCTTCCTCCACCAGCCCCAGCACATCTGAGGCACATCCAAATGACAAGCTCCACCCGGCACCACCCTGTCCGTAGGAGTGAATGATACGACTGAACTGGTTGCCGAGCTTGCGCAATTCGCGCTCCACACGCACGTTCTGTGCGCGGAACGGTCGCAGTCCCTGCGCCAGAGGATACTCCGGATCCAGGCGCGCATGCTTGAGTGTAGGTAGAAAGGCCTCGCATCGCTCTCGCATGCGTTTGATGATGGGTGAATCCAAAGTGAGGTCGAGGTCCCATTCGTGAGACTCTGCAATGCCTCCGATCAACAGGATGTTGTCGTTGCGCGGCACAAGAAAGACAATTTCTTGCGCGGAATGAGCTGCGTCGGCTGATATGGTCAACGCGGCTTCGACTTTTGGGAAATCTACGCCGTCGTTGATGACGCGGATGAGTCCTCCTCGTATGGGATAGCAAGACGAGTCGCCAGCAAGTTCAATGCCTGCCAGTCCTGTTGCATTGACGATTGCGTCCGCGCCAAACCTGCGGCGAAGATGTTCTTCTTGCTCCAACAAGTCACCATGCAGCGTCTCGGTCACGAGTGTCGCACCTTTCGCCGTGACCAGCTCCATAAGCCAAGCCATGGACTGGTCGGTGTCGATGATAGGTGCAAGATGCTCATAGGCATCAACGGCCCCGTAAGAAGGAGCAACCCCGTGCTTCTGAATAAGGTCTGGCGAGCGCACAAATCCGCGAACCCCAGATGCCATGATATCCTCCATCTTGAAAAGCTGGGCGGGGTCCTGCTCAACAGGACAAGGGAAGAAGAAGCTTGCTGGCCTCATGGACACGCCCGAGGCAAGCGCCAGCTCAGGGCTGGAGGCTAACTGATCCCAGGCATGATAGGCTACCATGCACCAACGCTTGGAATTTGCCAACGAGATGGCGTCGGTATGTTGTCCACATACAGCGGGTGGGAACTCCCAGAGAGCACCGGCGATTTGGGATGTTAGACGCTGCTTGTGGCCAAAAGACGCCCACTCTTTGGCGATGATGGTGACTTGGTAGCCCTTATCAAGCATAGCCCAGGACGTGATCAAGCCCGTCACACCTCCACCCACGACGAGGACATGAGGAGAAGAAGGCGTACTGGGACGTAGCCGATGTCCATATGGGGTGATGTCTCTCCAAAAGACCAATGGAGGAGACTGATGCTCAGGGAACAAATGCTGAGTGTCCATGGCTAGTACGGAAAGGGAGAACGAAGAGAAGCACTTCGGTATGCAGTGATGAGCGACTGATCTTGGTCCTGAACAGCTCGACAATCTTGAATTTATATCCGGCCTTGTTCACAGCCCGATCTTCTTCAACATGCCTCTACGCTTCTTAGATGGTATCAACACACCCAACGCCACAAGCCCTCATGTTAGCTCGACAACCTCATGCCGGCTCATCAAACTACTTCCTTCGTGTCTCGTCGTCTGAAGGACGAGTAAATTGTTGGGAAAGCACTGCGTGTCCTCAGCAAAAGTCATATATAGGTTGGAGTAATTATAACATCCGAAGGCAATTACGGGGGTTCACCCGCTCCAGAGCTTCCCCCTGGTGGTCAAGCGGGTCCACATGGACAAGGCCCGGACCGACGAGACCCTTGGGCAGAGATGTTGGCAAAGCTTGTTTTGATGTCGCATTGTATGCAGCGCTACTGCATTGAACCTCTAACGCAGATGATTCCCGCGGTCGTCTCGTTAGGGCTTCATGACCACGTTTGGCATATGTGTGGAAACGAGATTGACAGTGAATCGGTGAATGGTGTTGTCTTCTTTGCAAGAACACGTATACGTGTTGTGGGTCTCGCCTGTAGTAGTTACGAGACCCTGGTCGGCACTTGCGGAATGTGTTCCAGCATTGGACCCTTCCCAAGACCTATCTCTGTGTAGATCAACGCCAAGCCATTATACGACTATATACTTACACAAAATGCATGCGTGTGAGTCCACAACTTCAGTATGACCTGGAATTGTAGTCTCTTTCGAGATTTTAGGCAGTGAATCGACAGCGCACTGCCATTCGGCCTAAGCAGAGCGAGTCTCGAGATGATGCATAGGCCCGTGCTTGCGAAAGAAGGATTTGGATGTTGTCGCGTCTCCGAAAGGAATATGGTGCAACCAAAGCTCCAACATCAAGGTACCCACCTTCCTGGTCCGACTTAGCCCGCAGCTAGACGGATCGATTCAGTTCTTCAAGTTCCAGTCCCAAGTGATCCTGCAGTCCTGCAGTCCAGCACGACATGTATGCTCAACGACCTCATGCACCGTGCACACAAATGCAGGAGAGCCGACCGGAAGAACTCACTGACAGGACATTGTTGTGAAGGGTCAAAATAGGCGAGAGGAAGGATCAGGATTCAAACGAGACATTCTTTCGGCCTTAAGCTGGCTACAATATAGCTCAATTGTACCCAGCAGTGTGGTTGCGTACGAGTAGGCGTCAGTCGGTCGTCCGAGGCCAGAATCCACTTGGCAACGAGAGTCCGAGCAGCGCACGGACACTCGGCCATTGCTCGGGTGTTGTTTTCCCGCGAACTGCACGTCGTACTTTGGCAGGGTCAATCTGGACGAGAAAAAATTGTCTGGGGGCTCTCTGAGCAACGACTTGGGGTCATTCATAAGCGGATGAGTTCGTACAAAGTAACTTACTTGCAGTTTTCGCTTTTGTCGGGCATCTAGAAATTACAATGCGTCGTCCTACCATTGCCTCTTTGCCTACCTGGTGCAGCCATTGGCTGGGTTATCGTACCGACCCTGTCAAGCCTCCGCCGAAATATCTTGTCCACCTCTGGTCCTTCATTGGCGCCTTTTGTGGTTTGTCCCTTTTGTGCGGCCTGTTCAGCTACAGCGAGTACTTTCTCAATCATGGAGTGCCCATCATCGTCGCATCATACGTGAGTATATCCATCGTCTACTCATCATCGGACATGGCAACTCACACATTTTGCAGGNGAGCATCAGCCGTCCTCTGCTTCGGCTCGATTGAGAGCCCACTCGCCCAGCCGCGAGCCCTCATCTTCGGCCACTTCTTCAGCGCTCTAGTCGGCACCTGCGTCACCAAACTCTTCGAACTCCTGCCCGAGTCGAGATTCCACAGTCTGCGCTGGCTGGCTGCTTCTCTCTCGTCGGCGATTGCCGTGGTGGTCATGCAAGTCACCGATACCACTCACCCTCCTGCCGGCGCGACCGCTTTACTTCCCGCCACGAATGAAGAGATCCGCGAATTGTCTTGGTACTTTNTGCCCATCGTTCTGTTGTCGTCTGTGTTGCTGCTTGCTGTTGCTCTCATCAACAACAACATACAGCGACGCTACCCGACTTTTTGGATTGCGCCGGCAAAGCCGCAGGCGGTAATCCCCACGACCAATCCTGGAGTTCCTTCTTCTGAATCCAGTCAGCAAAGCAGCAAGCTCTGATTCTGGCGGAGACTTTGACGATGAAGCATGCTGGGATGTGTATTGAGCAGTACGGAGATGGCCATGAAATGAGCACAAATATATCTTGGGTTTCAGATAGTCTGTCATAACTGGCAGGCATGCTTGGATGATCGGTGTTCACGGTAGACAAAAATTAGTATACATAGATAGATGTTAATCAGTTGGCTTTTGAGTCCGACCGTAGCTGGCAATACCGAGATAATGGAGCACAATACCACCCTTGCTATTACAACGAATCCTGCAACGTGGCTGTGTCAATGGTGAATAACAATGATGGTATATCAACTCCACTCCAACAACACATCCATATCCACTTGTATACGAGATCGGCTCGCGTTATCACCACATGAACAAGCATATAGACTATCCTTCAGACCATTAATCTGGGCCCACGCTCAGACTATCCACACATTTTAATTTGACTTTGTTGGAGTCGGAATCCTTCGATGCTTAGCGAGCGTGCTGTATATGTGCTCTCATATGAACACAAGTTGAAGGGTTCCCGAGGTCAACGGCAGATTTGTGGCGCTGAAGATGGGTCTACGTAAAGACATGTCTGACTTCTCTGTCTGCTCGGGGAACATGCAATGGCGAGCGCTAGCAAGGAGTAATAAAGCTTTAACCCACACGTGTTGATATCAAGGGATATCAACGAGGACGGTGGAGCAAGATGCTTCTTGAAGGATTTTGGTGCATTCAACAATTTTTTTGGGTTGCCTTCGCTTGGAGAGGTTGTCCTTGGGTGCGAGTATAAGATTTGGAGGCTGCCTTTTCCTTTTGCTTGGACGACTTATCATTGAGCGCTTTGCTTGTTCCAGTATGGCTACAGAACTCAACCAGACTCTGGAAGAGATGTCTGCGAAGGTCTTCGACATGCCTTCTTCTTTTTCTTCGGTTGTCGAGGCCCAGCTTCCTTATATCGTTACTCTTGCTTTTGGTCTTGCTCTGTATGTTTGGATTGGCTCCAAATCCAAATCCAGCAAGTCGGCGGGTGTCTCTATCCCAGCCGGCCCGCGTGGTATACCCATACTCGGTATGGAACTTTCCGCGCTTCCAAAAGGTGTTGCGTCGACGATGACTGCTTACACTTCGTTCTTCAATCAGGCTCTTTCCCATTCTTGACCAACTACCCCGAAAAGACACTTGACCGCTGGGCGAAAAAGTTTGGCGATCTCTATTCAATCTGGCTGGGCAATCAACTCTTTGTCATTATTTCCGATCCACAGGTAGCCAAGGACTTGATGGTGACGAATGGAAATGTGTTTTCTTCGCGCAAGGAAATGTACATCAAAAGCCAGACTGTGTTTGCGGGTCGTGGTATCACGGCTACACCCTACAATGATCGCTGGTAAGTTTGGAGCTTTTCTCTGTCATAACGGCTGAAACTCATTTGGGAGACTAATCTGTGGGTAGGCGCAAGCATCGTCGTATTGCGAGTACTTGGTTGAGTCAGAAGGCTGTGGATACTTATTCTCCTATTCTGGATCGCGAGTCGCGGTCTTTGATTAAAGCACTCTTTGATGAATGTAATGGCGGCAAAACGCCAGTGAACCCTCAGGTATATCTTTCGGACCCTTTTGATACTGTTGGTGATAGCTAATGTTTGATGCTAGCCCCATGCCGGTCGTTGCTCGCTCAACAACATGACTACGATTACATTTGGTATCCGTGCCGATAGCATCCATCACCCTCTCGTCAAAGAAGCACTCAGACTCAGTCGCGAGTTTATGTAAGCGACCCTCGCACTTTTTACTCAAATGACTCTGACAAACAGAACAGGAATTGTACCGGTCCCATGTCCAACTTGGTCGACTTTATACCTCTACTCCAATACCTGCCTACACCCATGCATCAACGTGGCAAGAAACTGCATCAGGGGCTTGTCAACACTTATGGCGGACTCGTGACTGGCATCAAGAAAACCATGGACAGTGGCAAAGATGTCCCCGAGTGTCTTGCAAAAACCATGTTGCAGCTTCAAGATAAAGAGCAGCTCGATCACTTGGACATGTCAATCCTCGCCTCCGCCTTTATGATCGGCGGCGTTGAAACCGTAAGTTGGAAGCCTATTCTCTCTCTTTGCACACACGGCAACTAAACCGTCCACAGACCGCAGCCATTATGCAGTGGTTCTCAGCCCTCATCCCCGCCTACCCAGAGATCCAGAAGAAAGCCCAAGCCGAACTCGACAGTGTGGTTGGATTGGACCGCATGCCCGATATTGAAGACGAAGCCAATCTACCTTACTGCCACGCCATCATCAAAGAGGTAGAAAGAGTGCACAATCCATTCTGGCTGGGCACTCCGCACGTCGCCACCGAAGATTTTGTGTATCGCGGCAAGCTGATTCCCAAGGATACTGTTTGTGTGCTCAACACATGGACCATGCACCACGATGCCGACAGATACCCAGATCCTGATAAATTCGAGGTAATGTCGAGATGAGGCGATATTTCATCTTGTTCCGACGAGTACTGACACATACGACTTCAGCCCGAACGCTACATCCACGATCCCCTGACATCAGCAGAAAGCGCCAATGTCGTCGACCCAGGAAAACGCGACCACTGGATGTTTGGAGCCGGGTAAGCTTCTTACTTTCCCCCAAAGCTATCGGTTTTTGCAACCATCGGCTAACGAAGAGGAATCCTACAGACGCCGCATCTGTCCCGGCATGCTCGTTGCAGAGCGCGAGATCTGGTTGACCATCTCGCGTATGCTGTGGGCCTTTGACATGGTCGAGATTCCCGAGGAACCCATTGACCTGAATGAGTACGATGGACTTTCCGGCCGCTCTCCTGTTCCTTTCCGCGTCAGATTTATCCCGCGTCATGAGAATGTGGCCAAGGTTCTCAAAGAAGTGGAGCTTTGAACGTGTGTGGCATGAAATGTTCTGATGGAGAGCGATGAGAATGACTTGTTGGCGATGGGGGTTGGATAAGAATAGATGGTGGCTCGAGTCTTTGCTAGAACACTGCTGATGACTACTTGTTAACATTCTTGCGTGGCTCGATGAGGAAAATGGTCATATCATATTCTGAGATCGAGAAATGCCTATTTGTGTAACACCCAAGACCCTCAAAGCTGATTCGTCGTGATTATTTTCTATGCGTACGTCTTCCTCACCAGGATCGTTTCTCTTCTCAACACCATACGATGAGTCCAGTTGGACATGCTCGATCAATGAGCCACTTCACGGGGACGGGGACGGGGACGGGGACGGGGACGGGGATAATGTGCCACCCGTATGCTGCAAGGTAAGAGCAGTCCTCAGCAAATATAAGTCACGCTCAACCTCTCTCAAAAACTCGAACCGGTTCTTATTCTTCTTTCCAACCATCACGGAACACACCTGACTGATCAAGCACAAGAGTGAGTACAGGTGTCTCAACATGATACCCAGTTAAACTGACAATGCACGAAAGTGGTACAACATCACCCTCTCTTATCGCCCAACCTGCTTCGCTACGAGTATCCAAAGGTTCGTCTGCTTTCCACCACCTCTGACTGGATACGCATACTGAAAAGCATTCCCAAAACGCACAGTCAGAAGCATGCGCAAAAACGATCCACAGTGGCCGAGCCGACGCCATCCGCATCCTCAATGGCGACGATCAGCGTCTCTTACTCATCATTGAACCCACCACTCTAGCCGACTTTATATCTTGCGTGCGTCTCGAGCAGCAATTCCCAAACCTGTGCGTCATGATCCTCTGCGGTGTAAAGTTCATGACGGCCTTCAATGGATCCGCATACGGCGACGAGACGACCAACACAGGCATCCACAAAACAAACACGTATCTGCGTACAGCAAGAGCTCTGATGTTGTCGCTGAGTTGCTCTGGTGTGCGACTCGCTCTCCACGCTTCTGATACTTTGGAGGCGTGCTTTATCGAGGACCTGGGTAGTGTGGTGTTGGCGAGTGGCAACACGGATAAAGGCGTCGAGATGGCGTCTGGGCTGTCGTGTGCGGTGGGGATACCGTTTACCGCGACCAAAGGTTGCCAGCCCATGACCAACATGCTGGATGCTGTGAGCAAGAGCCACTGTTTTCTCGGCATCGGTCCTGCAGGTCTGGCGACTATCGTGCAGACAAGTGGGAATGCGCATGGTTTTGCTGTGGTCAAATGCAGAGATTATGATCAGGAGATCAAGTTCCTAGGCCAGGAAAAGCAAAAGGCGATGAATGTGGTACTCGACTGTCGACACGACGATGATCATGGAAGCCAAGGAAGCTATGTCCAAGCTTTGAACACCATCAACAAGCTGATGAGCGATGACACGGCTGCGTTGAGGGGCGTGGTCTTGAGCATGGACATGAAGTCTGCAAAATCTTCTGGATCAACGGATGCCGAGGGATTCCTCGAAGAGCTGTCCCAGCTGGCTCGTCGCCGGGCAATGATTGCATCGAGGGGTACTCCTTGCCAGGTGCCAAATAGTCTTTAGATAGTCTATAGCTGATCACTCTCTCTTTACCCCCGCAATCATAGAGACGAGCCCTGGCTTGAGTTTCTTTGCGAAGTTGATAAGAAACTGACTCAATCCGACTGTCGACGTTGTATGGCCATAACCTTACTACTCCCTAATCAACAATTGTATACCTTTATCAGAGAAGTCATGAGTGGAATCGTGGCTCTCCCAACCAGAGTTCTTGAGAGACGCCGTAGTGGTCAGAAGAGCACTCTCAAAATCAGTAAGGTCATTTCGATCATCGCGCTCACAGGAGACAATAATGTAGGTTGTGTACGTCAAAGGTAAGGTTGATTTACAGAAACAATCCCAGCACCTTTTGAAGACACAAGCAGCAGTGAATTTAGAATCGCTGCAGCATAATATCGTCGGACGTTCGGCAGTTACATGAAAAGGGTGCAACCCTGACCCGAATCATGATCAGGGATCATGATCACCCATCTTGAGAACGTCGTCGAACAGATCACCAAGTGTAAATGGTCGAAGGTCTCGGGAAGAAAATGGCAAAGCTAAGGGGTATCAAATTGTGAAGATTGTATGCTACAGCCATTCTCACAGACGCAGGCTCCAAACACTGGTATGAACAGTGGCAGGTCATCATCTTCTGCGGGGCATCATTCTGACCTTGGGGAAGTCGAGGGGAATCTTCAACTTGGCGACTCTGCGTTGTGCGGCGACGGCCTTGTTGGGGATCTTGAAGTCTGCTTGCTCCTTTTCGGTGGGGTTGTTGACCTTGCAGCCCAGCTCCATGAAGTATTGCGACATTNNCTGTAACAGCGTTAGCGGGACAAATTGTGAGTCGATAGACATCGAGGCGTACTGCTTGTTCTCCAAACGCAAGTCCTCACGAAGATCGTGCGTGTCGGTCTTGTAGCCGTCGATGAATAACGAGATGGCGGCCATGTGTGTGATGAGGTTGTCCATGTGCCATTTGTTGAGTTCGTTATTGTCGGAGAATCTCCTCCTGACACTCTCGATCAGAGTCTCTGGCCAATCCTGCAATTTGGCTCGTAGTTGGTCTTTCTGTGGCACCTTCTTGCCGGCCTTTCCTGCTGGTTTGAGTGCGAGATTGAACTCAATCAGCAGCATGAGGTATTTGAGGGCCTTGAGTCTTTGGACGTCATCACGAACAGCGATGGGATTGACACGCTGGGCGACGAAGCGAGAAGACAACTTGAGGTCCTCGCCTTGGCTGTCCTGCCACTCCTTCACAGCCAGGTTGCGCATGTCGGCTGCAGGGATGAGCATGCCGATGGGGTAGACGTTCTCGGCCTCGGTAGCATTGAGGTTGGGCTTGGGGATGGGCTTGTTTGCCAGGATTTCCTCCTGCTGAGCCTGTTTGGCGGGCATGGCATCCGAAGCCTCCTTGACGCTGTCCATGACGGCAGTCTCGACGTTATCGAGCTTGGCTCCGGTGCGATTCCTGTCGGCGTTGGATGTGATGGCGTTCTCAACCTTGGAAGCAAGAGCCTTCTTGGCCTTCTTTGTACCGAAGGCCTGGCCCAGGTCCTCGCGTTGTTGAGCAAAAGTACGGACGGCATTCTGAGCGGCGACTTCCTGGGCTTCGGCGCGGAGGGTGGTGCGCAGAGTGACGGCGTGTGCGGGGAGGACCTGGAGTGAAGAGGATTGGGGATCGTAGACGGCGACGTAGTGGGTCAAGTCTTGGTTGGATTGCTGTTGGGCGGTAAAGTCCAGACGGGCATGTGATGTCGAGTGCAGCAGCAGCGAGTGTGATGAGGGCGCGGGCGAGGCGTTGTCCTTCTTGGGGTTGGTGACCTTGACGAAGGGTTTGAAGGGAGCGGCGGGCACATTGAGTCCAGGCGCGGCGGCTGCATACATGTGTCAGAATGTGAAGAATGATGGAAAAGATGGAGATGGGCGCATACCGATGACGGGGTAGAGCTCGTCGCGAGGGGCCGGGAAGCGCACGTTGATGGCGGCNGCTCGAGGCC
The DNA here is from genome assembly GCA_903853725.1 of Aureobasidium uvarum. Classification (NCBI taxonomy): domain Eukaryota; kingdom Fungi; phylum Ascomycota; class Dothideomycetes; order Dothideales; family Saccotheciaceae; genus Aureobasidium; species Aureobasidium uvarum. Next base: position 4,738 of record CAINUL010000010.1, on the reverse strand, counting down.
TTTTGTTGGGGGCGTCTGCGCCTTCCTGGCCTCTCTTTCTCTTCTTGTCGTCGTGTGCAGCCATCGTGGTGGAAGTGATTGAAAAGGGAAGGCACGCAGATGCAGACTTGCGCTGCGGTCAGGAAGGCGCCCAAACTTTTTACAAAAGCGAGTCGAACTTCTCCAGCTTTCCGAGCGGTCCAGAGTCATGCAGTATGGCCCGTGCCGCCCGCAACTGTCACCCGGACCGCTCATGAGTGACGTGCGCCTGCCTTCCCTGTCGTCTGAAACCCTGCTTTCTCTGCCGTCTGGCTCAGAAATGTGGTGCCGCCCGTCTTGTGTTGCGTAACAGGCAGTTGCCCTATAGTCTGTGAACTCTCAGCTAAGTCACCGTCGCTCTTTCCTGAACATACAGCAGAGTCGTCAAGCCTGCCTCCCTCTCGCCAACCTGAGACACTTCTCCGCCCTCTGCCTTTCCTAGTCTCAACCTTCTTCTCGACCTCTAGCTCGCCAATATGTCTGGCATCATGAGCACCATCGAAGGCCTGGCAAACACCGTCACCACCAAAGCCATGTCTATCCTTGACTCCGTCTTTCCGCCGGAGCGCCGTCAGGAGCTCCTCACCAAGCTTCAGCAGTTTGCTATCAAGAACCCCAAGCTGTCGGTTCGTGCAGCTCCCATCTCCCTCAGGCTAATCACAGCAACTGACAAATGCGCCAGGNCCTTCCTTCTCACCAACATCGCCCTGACGGGCCCGCCCATGTTCCTGTTCATCCTCTTCACCCTGACCGTCTTCATCTTCTCGCTCGTCGTCGCCTTGCTGGTCGGCCTGCTCGTCGCCATTGGTTTCACCCTCTTCATGGTCGTCATCGCTCTGGTCATACTCTTCCCCACCGTCTTTTTCACCAGTCTCGCCGCATGCTTCTTCTTCCTCTGGGGCCTGGGTGGATACTACCTCCTCAAGTGGTTCAACAAGGGCGAGACTCCTGCAGCAGAAGGCGATGCCATCGGCGACAAGATCAATGCTCTTACCGGCGGGAGACTCGACTTCATCATGGGCGGTGCGCGCAAGGAATATCCGGACCACTCTGACCAGAATGGCAAAGACGGAGCAAGCCCAAGGCAGAACGGCAAGCCCAGAAAGCTTCAAGACAACCCGGCCAAGTCGAGTGGGGTCGATATGGGCAAGCAAGCAGACTCAATCAGGAAGAACCTTAACGCGGGCAATGCCACCAAGCAGGCTAACTTGGACGGAGTGACCAAACAGGCTGGAATTGATAACGTGACGAAAAAGACAGACGGAGTGACGGGCACGGCCAAGGGGTTGGCCGGAGGGCTTGTGTAGACTGCGCTGACACAACGGCCTCTACCTGAACTTATGTGGTCTGCCCTGACTGAATGGCCTCTGGTTGATTGATGTTTGATTGATTTTGGATGGCATAGCGATGGGTTTTGTTATAGCATTTTTCTCTCATTTCAGTATACCTCGCCGTGAGGTGGACGGGAAAGGACTCATATCACGACCTCGAGTACATGTAGCTTCAGTAATGCTTGGTATTGTTTCAATCTGCGTTCCAACAAGTGACAATGTGCTTAAGTAGTGACAAGTGAATAGACCAACAGCAATGACGAATTCTGGTATTGAGCACAGACCAGGCCCAGTAGGATGCGGCGATTGAAGATGCAAGATGGAAGCTTGAGAGTTTGACCGACGACAAGAAGGAGCGACCCACGCGCTTTCCGCACATATTCACCAACCGCCCAACGCGTATCTCTTGCTGAAATCTTGGACTGGCCGAGTCTCGCAAGTAGAGTGACGCGCAACGTTATAAGACTGGAAAGTGTGACCAGGCACCCGCAGCAAACACTCGACCCATGAGCAACACACTTGTATCTCTCCATCCCGGGTACTGAGCGCGAAGTGAACGATGGCGCCTGCTCAGCAAAAGAGGAAGCGCCCGCAGGACGACCACCAGACGCGCGCCTCGCCTCACCGTCCCGAGAACCTCAATCTGGCCCAGCAGAACCAGCGCAACAACCGTCGCAACGGAAATGGAAACCAGAACCGCTCAAACAACTCGACTCCCACCCACAACCGCCATGCCAACTTCTCTCAGCCTGCTTCTGCCAGAAACTCGCCTGCCCAACCTCCACACACTCCGCAGCAGAATGCGCAACCGCAACCGCAACCGCAACCGCCGCCGCAACAGCAGCAGCAACCCGAGCCCGCACGCCCCGCCCTGACCTCAACACCCTCTGCCACGCCCGCTCCACCTCTCGTCCTCCCTCAGTACCCGCCGACGCCAAAGGAACCCCCGGCTCCTTATGCCTACGACTACTTGACAGACGATGCCGTGAGTGCCTGGCAGTCAAAGGGAAAGCAGTCGGTTCTGGACGCTCTGGAGAAGGCAGAAGACCAGGATATGGTGTCGAGCACAGTCATACAAGAGCTGCTGAGGACAACGCTGGATGGCCGCTTGTCTGCTGGAGAGTGCGCCGAAGTGCTGAAACAAGTTGCTCCGTCCGATGACCTGCAGTCCGTCTTTGCCGACACGCTGGCTCTGCTTGACGAAGCCGACTGGAAGAATCCCGTCCTCAAGACACTCATCCACCACGCCGGGCTCTCTGCCCATCTCCTTCGAAACGAGCTCGACATTGAACCGCTGTCTGCCCTTGGTCTTGTGCGCAACACCTTTTCCACCATTCGCAACCGCAAGACGACAAACCTCATCTACCGTCAGGCCAACTTCAACCTGCTGCGTGAAGAGTCCGAGGGTTACTCCAAACTCATCACCGAATACTTCAATGCTGCCAATGCTGGTTCGACCTCGGATCTCATCGCCGAAGACACGTTCCAACGCATCAAGGCTCTCGTTGGATCCTTCGATCTCGATGTTGGCCGCGTGCTGGACATTACTCTGGATGTCATGGCAAACCTTTTGATCAAAAATTTCCGCTTCTTCATCAAGTATTTACGCTCGAGTTCGTGGTGGCCCGAACAACACGTCCCTGAAGGCTTCCATACTCGAGGCCAGGGCTTTACGTCTCTTCCCGCGTGGGCTCTTCCTCACTCTGGATCCTGGGGTCAAACTGCAGACCAGCGTGCTCAGCTGGCCGCTCTCAAGGAGGCTCGCGATGTTGATTTCTGGCAGCAGGTGCGCAAGGTAGGTATGGATGCCTATTTCGAAATTGGCGCTCTCCACATCACAAACCTCGATGCACCCGCTGTTGCCGATCTCCTGAATACCGAAGTCAAACCCGAACTGGATGGCAGAGGTCGTGAAATGAACATGATCCGTCGCCTTCGTACCAACAACGCTCGCAAATGGATGCGCCAGACTGGTTGTGTCGTGCCTCCTGGCAACTCGGACGCCGCTCAACTACTTGGCTTTAAGCTCGCCTTCTATTCTTCCGCTGCACGCGACAAGCATGACGTCCTCCCTGACAATCTCATCTACCTCGCGGCTTTCCTCATCAAGATTGGTTTCATCTCCCTCAGAGACCTCTACCCTCACTTGTACCCGCCGGACGAGAAAATGGGCGAGACCAAGGAGAGGTTGGAAANNAAGAAAGGCTCGAAAGAGAAAAAGGCCGCAAAGCCTGGTGGTGGTGCTCTCAATGCTCTCGCTATGGCAGGCGCCCTCGCAGATGACACTGCACCTGCTCCGCATGCTGCTATACGCGGCTTACGAGACAATGCCTCCGGACGAGCTACTCCGAAGGCTGAGCCAGATGCTGCCGAAGCCGCTGCTGAAGACGGTGAGAAAGAGGCCTTGCCTGAGCCTGCCAACCAAAAGGTCGCTTTAGTCAAGAGTCTACTCGCTATTGGTTGTCTACCTGAGGCTTTGTACATCCTTGGCAGATTCCCTTGGTTGACCGATCTTGTTCACGAACTACCCGACTACATCCATCGCGTTCTCCACCACATGCTTACCAAGGTCTACGAACCTGCCAGACCTCTCGCCGATAGACCTGGCATGAACGACGCCAGACCTCATATCGGCGACCCCACCGGCTTGCCCAAGGGCCAGCTCAATCTTACTCCTGCACCGCCAACCAAGACTCTGAGGTGGGCCAACCTCGACCGTCCTGATCATGGTGATGCAGTCGAGTACAAGTTCTACTGGGATGACTGGGTGGACAATATTCCCATTTGCCAGTCGGTAGATGATGTCTTCCAACTTTGCAGCACCTTCCTGAACTTGACTGGTGTCAAGATTGGTAGAGACTCTGCTCTCCTGATGAAACTTGCTCGCATTGGCAAGAAGAGTTTGACTGATGACCCTTCAGAGACCAACTATGCTCGATGGATTGATCTTTGCAAGCGTCTTTTGGTCCCTGCTCTCAGTCTGACCAAGCACAACACTGGCGACGTCAACGAGATGTTTGAGCTTCTCAAATTCTTCCCTACCAGCACCCGCTACTCCATCTACGCTGAGTGGCACTACGGCAACACCTCCCGCCTTCCCGACATCAAATCTGCCTTTGACCTCACCAAGGCCGAGACAAAGGATGTTCTTAAACGCATCAGCAAAACCAATGTGAGAGCCATGGGTAAGGCACTGTCCAAGGTCGCCTTTTCTTCTCCTGGTATTGTCATGCAAGTTGCTATTCATCAGATGGAGTCCTACGACAATCTTATTGATGTTGTCGTGGAATGTGTTCGCTACTTCAGCATGCTTGGATACGATGTCCTGACCTGGTGCTTGATGAATGCGCTCGGGGGTGGTGGCAGAAATCGTGTACAAGCTGATGGTA
>CAINUL010000009.1:600000-769657 GCA_903853725.1 Aureobasidium uvarum | reverse complement strand
TAACCCTAACCCTAACCCTAACCCTAACCCTAACCCTAACCCTAACCCTAACCCTAAACCCTAAACCCTAAGATAAGCGACGGATAAGCGACATATAAGCGATAGACGAGCGATGCATAAGCGATAGACGAGCGATGCTAGCCGTATATAAGGCTTTACTCTTTAATAAGCGCTTCTAGCCGTATATGGACCGCTTTCTAGTGCAAACGACGCTAGCTAATTAGTGTCCGAATAAAATCGAACATAGAACGCTCCCTAGTATAGACGACGCTAGCTAATAAGCGTCTAAATAAAATCGAACATTAAAAGCTTCCCTAGAAATCCAGGCTTACCACTTAACCCTAGGCGTCTAATAACAAAGACGCGACTTGTAAGATAAACATCGAACAATAACATTTAACCAAAATCTAAGACAGTTTAATAGCACTTAGGTGTTACCCAATAGATCCGACCAATTGGACCATCTGGGAAGGAAGCAAAAGTGTTTAACCAGACAGCTCAAGGGATCTACCAAACTCTGTGGCCAGACATACTTTCAAACCGCCAGGGATCTTGTGCTCGTTAAAAAGCGCATAGTTTTCGGAGATGTTCTCGAACTTGTCTNNGCAGATTTGTCAACGTCAACGACTAGGACTACCACATCCTGCATGAAGTGAAAACATACCGGTATGGGTGATAACGAATGATGGATCGTACTCGCCGCTGACCACGATATCGAGGAGATAGGGAAAGTACTATGCGTGGAACGTTAGTTGATCCTACGCAAACGAATATCGAGTGACTACCTTTTGTGCCATGAGTTGGCCACCACGCAGAGTGATCGTCTTCTCCATCAACATACCAATAGGAAATTGATTTGTGTTGAAGAAGAAGTCACCAATGAGGGCGATGTTGCCACACTTCCTGGTGGATTTTATAATGGAAGTGACGGTATCGCCTTGATCGCCTTCAAGGCCAACCTTGCGCATCAGCGTGTGAGCAACAGAGGTCTCGCTTCGGAAACCGCTGGCTTCGATACCTCTGTCCAGTCCATGAGGTTCTATGGAGAGGATGTACTCGGTAACATCTGTATGCTCGTTGATGTTGATGGGAATGGCTCCTAGAGATCGGGCTATGGCGAGACGGTGAGGATCCTTGTCCATCGCATAAACTTTCTTCGCACCACGGAAGATGGACAATGCCTGGATCGAGAGTCCAATCGCGCCACAGCCCCAGACGCCAACGATGTCTCCCTTTGAGACCTCGGCAAGTTCACAACCATGCCATGCTGTGGGCGTAACGTCGGCAAGGGCGACCAATTTCCTTGCGTCCACATCCAATGGAGCCCGGACACAGGTCAAGTCAGCGTTAGGCACGCGACACCATTCTGCTTGGTCTCCAGGATATCCTCCAGTAAGATGAGAATAGCCAAAGATACCAGAGAGCCGATGTCCCCACATGCCCTCCATCTCTTTGCTAGGGTTTGTAGCATCGCACAGAGAGTACTCCTGTCGTTGGCAGTAGAAGCATTCTCCACATGCGATGACTGGGAGGATGATCACCCTGTCACCTCTCTTGAGCTTACTGACCCCGGAACCGATGTCTTCGACAATTCCGATGGCCTCATGGCCCATGATGTCACCTTTCTGCATTGCCGAATTGAGCTCGCCAACATACATGTGCAGGTCAGATCCGCAGATGGTACAATGGGTGATGCGGACAATGGCATCTTTACTTGCAGTGATGGTTGGCTTTGGGACGACCCCGATCTCAATAGTTTTGGTGCCCATCCACTGAGCTGCCCTCATAGTATCGTGAGGATGCGGCTTGTACTTAGTGGTAAGAACATTGCTGCAATTTTCTCAGATTCTAGCCAAAGTATTGTGAGAATGCTGGGACTTACTTGGCAGCTACCTCGGGCATGGTTGTTGATGGTTCGTTGTTTGATGAGATAGGTTGATGATTCTGGAGCTGGCGCAAAGGAAAGGGCAGCTGACTTATATGCTGCTAGTCTTGTATACCGTGACGACTGACATCGGATGTAAAAGTGATGCGTTTTTGTGCTCATCTCTCGATCCTAGATCCCTCGTTCATGTACACGATCAGGAATGTGGCAGTACGGTGTCTCGCTATTCTCGACAGAGCCAGGACCCTGGGGAGCCATCCCCGGACCTTCTTCCAATGGTAAGTCTCGGTAGGCTAGGTGCGGTTATGTTTGGCGTGACCGACAGTGGACTGAGCAGAGCTCGAGCCGTACATCGCCAGAGTGACAGAGAGCAGGGCATCCAATTCGCATCGTATCATGTCATGCGTGGAGTTGTGCAGCACTTGATCTACAGAAGCTGGCATAATCTTCTTACAATGTCAGCCAATACTCAGTATGAGACACTGTAGTAGTGAGCGGGCCTCGCTGCATCCTTCTGCAAGCGGATATGTACATGCGTATTAGCTGATACGGTCCTCCAATAGGTCAGCGTCAGGACGTTCCGACCCACCGCGCGGGGTATACTTGAGTACATGCACGTGTAGTGTGATGGACGGTACTCGTACTCGTACACGTGTGGTCAATGCCCGGAACACGTCGAAATCGGTTGATGCCTGCCCCTGCTGCAGTCATACAGCGGGTATCGCTCGTTCAAAAGTCATTGAGATACATCTATCGATATCTGTCAATGAGTCACTCCTTGATCATACACTATACAGGCTCATGAATATCAGTTCTTGTACGTCATCATGGTGGAATTAGCGTCGCTGAGATCATCATTAGCAGCAACTGTGTTCTGATGGAATGCGAGCCTATTGTGGATACCTATGCAGGCCTGGGTCAGGTTCAGCTGGCGTAATCGTCTCTGATGAAGCTCGAAGCAGCCAGTCCTATGGCGAGAGACTTTTGCCACCCGCATATCGGCCTCAGTTCACGGTCGTGCTAGGGTTCCCGTGATCGTTGATCGTTGTCGTTTGTCTCGCTCACATCCTGACTGCGACTAGAGTAACGTCTACTGTATGACGCATGTTGCGCAGTACAAAAACCTGAGAGCGATGATCCAGGCGCCTTACGATTAGACAGTCGCTCTCGCTGCAGTGCTCGATACCTGCTTGGAGCGATGAACGTAAATGCAAGGACCTCTAATGGTCTTTAATTGTTGCGGCAGGTAAAAATGCCCCAAAAGCTTCGAAGCAAGGCGGAGCGTGAAGTTGTGTGTCGTCCAAGAACGATCAAGAAGATTTTGAGCTATCATGCTTGCCGGAGTTCGAGTGATTAGAGACGATGGCGGTGGTCATCACTTGCCACGTCTTTTCATTGATAAAGAAGACAATTCCTTCTTGGTCCTATTCGTGTTGTCCATCCACTCTTATGAAGGAATCATATCCGCATCTTGATATCATGTCGCGCTCATCTATCGATTCATCCACTTCAATCTCCACTACCGACACCTCGGTCATTTCTCTCGAGAGCCTAAGATGTCGTTCCATGCGGGTGTTCCTTGTACAGACTGCCCGTGGCCTGTTCTCCTCGTCAGGAGGCTACAAGGCTAATCTCTGCTTGCTGCGTTATCTTGCCTCACGCGGCCACTCTGTTCGACAACTCTGCTACACGCACAAAAGTGAAATTGAAGGTTATATCCAGGAGATGGTCCATGGTGGCCAGCATGATCTGCGCCTTAAAAGAAAGAAGCTTCACCTGAGAGATCAGGATGATGTCCCTGGCATCGTTGTCGAAGTCGTGGAGCTGACGATGGAAGATGGGGTGGAGATAGTAGCACTCGAGATGGACCCGTTCGACGCTGCATTTGGAGTTGTCGGGATCCACAGAGCAATGGCCATAGAAACGGCGGAGTACATTGAGGTAATGCATTCCATCATATGAGACCTCCAGACTGAGAAATATTGTGCTAACGAATGATCCGCAAGGGAGGGAGACNCATCAGGACGCTTGAGCGATTTTGTAACCTTTTTGCAGAATGAGATGATCAAATATTCGCCCACACATGTCATCTCGAACGATGGCTTATCTATGCAGGCCAGCAGAACTCTGGAGCTTCCGGACCTGGATGTATGCCGGATTGCAGTTTTACATACTGCCGAGCAGCTGCCTTTTGGGCCTTTTGCTGGAGGCCTTCCTGGTCATGCGAACTCACCACGCGAGTCGGATCTTCTTCGAGAGCTTGACGGGATCTGGAGTGTATCCAAAGCCTTACAGAGTTACGCGCTCAAAAATGGGCAGCTACGGACAAGCTTTTTTGTGCATCATCCCTGGACCTATCTCGAAGACAAGACGCACCAGATGCCAGCTCAACTGCACAACTGGGACNAAAAATTTGTTGGTATGATCAATCCCTGCCCAGTCAAGGGTTCTGGCATCCTCGTTCAGCTTGCCAAAGCATGTCCGCGTCTTGACTTCCTAGCATACAAAAGCTGGGGCTTCAGCGATGAATTAGACAAGCAGATGGAGTCACTGCAAAACATGACGTGAGTCTCGATTCACGGAGTTTCAGCTTACATGTCTGACACATTCTCATACACATAGCNNATACGCCCATCGTGCACAAACATGGACGAGGCCTGGGAGGTAATCAAGGTCCTCCTTGTGCCCTCTGTATGGTACGAAGCATGGGGCATAGTGGTCATCGAGGCTCACCTTCGCGGCATTCCTGTCATCTGCTCGGATGCTGGCGCATTACCGGAGGCATCGCGGGGTCTTGATCACGTCATTCCAGTGAATGCTATCAAAGGTGAACGTGATGTCAATGGCGTCTATCTTGTGCCTGAGCAAGACATCAAGCCGTGGGCAAGAATTCTGAACAAGCTTATGAGCGACAGGGCGGCGTATGAGAAGCTATCGTCAGAGGTGCATACCAAGACAAAGAGATGGCTGAGGGAATTGGACATGACTGCCCTGGAGAGTTGGCTACTCGGCTTGAACAAGGATTTGGAGAAATGCAGCGAAAGCTAGGGACACGATCGACCGTTCAGACACATGAACGAAATTGCGACCTAGATTCTTCGGAGCCAAAATCAACGCAGAAAGTGTTCACTCCAAAGTATGACGTTCAGATTGCCGGGCTATGACGGGTGGGCTGCTGCGAACTTGCATGCGGAGCAGGACGGGCAGATTGAGTTCAGCATGAACGAGGGGCCCCGCAACAAGCGAATCCTGAACGCATACCTGCAGTGAGGTCTCGTCATCTTGGTCCCAAAATGCTTGAACGATGGATAGATCTCGATATTCGTTCCAGGTCGTTATGTGATACTGCTTTGACATGGTGGCGTGCAGCTGATTTGATGGTCAGATGGGTTTGAGGATAAGTTCAAAGGACCAGCCTGTCTCGATGCGGCAAAACATAATCAATACTGGCTGCATCTCCTCTCATCGATTCCTATCACATGAGAGTCTTTGCCAGAACATCCGCTATCTGCAGTACTCGTCGAATCCGAACTAGACCGTTCTTGTCAAGAGCTCTGGATACAAAAGTCTGTCAGCGACGTGCTTGTGGAAGCAAAGTCGCTACCAGTAACATGTCCAATACCAATCAGTTTGGAAAGAAGCGCGCTTGGTGGAAGGAATGCGTGGTTTATCAGGTTCGTCGCTTACTCATCCTGGATTAAAGTAAAATGCTTTACAAACGACATTTTGNNCAGATTTATCCCGCGTCGTTCCAGGATACCAATGACGATGGTCACGGAGACGTCAAAGGGATCACAACTCGATTGGACTACCTCAAGTCTCTTGGAAGTAAGTAGCTTTGTCTGTGACCGTTTGCTAGGCTGATCAGTTGTAGTTGATGTGATCTGGATCTCCCCGAGTACGTTCTGAATATGCTTGGAAGACGTAAGCTTACCTCGATCANNGTATACAAAAGTCCACAGATCGATATGGGCTATGACATCTCCGATTATATGGACATTGATGGTCGATACGGCTCGTTGATCGACGTGGATGAGCTGATTGCCCAATTGAAGAAGCGCGACATGAAGCTCATGATGGACTTGGTTGTCAACCATACCTCTGATCAAGTATCACGTTGTCTCGAGCGAATGACTTGCCAGCGCTGACGCTGTTTACTACNNCAGCATTCCTGGTTTCTCGATTCGCGCTCATCTATCAACCACCCAAAGAGAGGATGGTACTTCTGGAAGAAAGGCAAGATCGATACGGATGGCAAGCGTCTGCCTCCAAACAACTGGTGCCGCATTCTGGACACCACCAAATCAGCATGGCAATGGGATGAGGAGACACAAGAATACTATCTGTCTCTGTTCTCACCGGAGCAGCCTGATCTGAATTGGGACAATCCAAATGTTCGAGCTGCAGTACACGACATCCTACGATTCTGGCTAAATCGGGGTGTGTGTGGGTTTCGGATGGATGTCATCGACCATATCAGCAAAGTTCAGAGCTTTCCGGATGCCGACAGGACCATTCCTGGTCAGTACTGTCAGCCCGGTAATGCATATTACGCCAATGGGCCTCGACTCCATGAGTTCCTTCATGAGATGAAGGCAGTACTTGATGAATATGACACAATCACAGTTGGAGAGATGCCTTTTGTGAACGATGAGGATGAGATCATCCGAACCGTTGGTATGCAGGGATCGCTGAACATGATCTTCCTCTTCAAAATCTTGAACATGGACAACGAACCTGGTCAATCAAAGTGGTCATACCATGAGTGGGACGCTACTGACATGAAGCGTATTCACGATCAGACACAGCGACTGATGATTGAGCGTGGTGGCTGGAACGCGATCTTTACCGAAAACCACGATGGCCCAAGATCTATATCACGATTTGCTGATGATAGTGATCAATGGAGAGACTTTGCCGCGAAGATGCTCTGTACCAAGTCGATCACACTTGGAGGAACCGAGTATATATATCAGGGCCAGGAACTGGGCATGCGGAACATTCCTTCTGACTGGTCCATCGACGAGTACAAGGATGTAGAATCTCAAAGCTACTGGCGAGCGTAAGTCATGATGTTTACTGTCAACTCCGACCGGGTATTGATCTATTCTGCAGCGNCTCAAGCGCAGTATGCCAACAACCATCGAAAACTGGATTACGCACGCAAGCTCCTTCAACTCAAGGCTCGAGATCATACCAGGACTCCCATGCAATGGAGCGCCGCACCAAACGCAGGATTTAGCAAGTCACACGTCAAACCGTGGATGCGAGTCAATGACGACTATCCCAATGTAAACGTTGTGAGACAACTAGCAGATCCTGATTCGGTGCTCTCGTACTGGAAGCGCTGCCTAAAGTTTCGCAGGGAACACAAGGAAGTCTTTATCTATGGCGGCTTTGAGATTTTGGATCCAGAAGACAAGGATGTCGTAGCCTTCCGACGCTTTTCTGAGCATGAAAGTTTCGTAACTGTTACAAACTTCACCGGCAAACATTTGAAGTGGTCGGGCCTGGGAGAAATCAAGATCAAGGAGTGGGTTATTGGCAACTATGAACTCGAGTCTCACAACGAGAGTCCAGGTAAGATAGTCAAGCTACGACCATGGGAAGGTATCATCGGAAGGTCTTGATACTGTTTTATAAAATGCATCCTTAATAAGGCACGATTTCTAAAAAGACTTAATCTTGTCCTAGCGCCATGTTCCACTGGAGATGATGTTAGGGTTTTTTCAGGTTTCATAGGGGTTTAATAAGGCTTTCTTAGCTATAGAAAAGTAACCCCTTTTTTTTGAAGTAGGGAATAGTCATATAATATAAGATAAAATCTATAATAGTATTTTTACAATACACTATAGTCCTTTTGATATTCTTTATATATAGAGGTTCTATCTATAAAACAAGTCGATTTATGAGGATGATTTCGCTACTGCTCGGTTCTTTGTCGGCAATGCATCGGCATGCTTCTCGACTTCGATTCCACTGCTGATCAACGAGGTCGCATACCCTTCTTACCGTGGTATCCGCGGAGCTCTGTACAGCTGTAGATGGGTAAGTCTATTCTCCTCGTTCTTCTGATTATGTACTCACGACCTTCTAGNNTACGCTGGTGGACCCATCGCCGCTTTCCTCACGTACGGCACCCGCAACATGGACAACTCCTGGTCTTGGAGAATCCCCTCGTTATTCCAGATCTTGGTACCTTTCCTCACTCTCCCTGGCCTGCTCATGGCGTCTCAAAGCCCCCGATGGCTTGTGTCTATGGACCGTACTGAGGAAGCCCGTCAAGTATTGGCCAAGTGGCATGATGGCGGCGACGAAAACTCACAGCTCGTCAACTACGAGATGATTGAAATCACCACTACCATCCAGCAAGAGAAAAGCGCAACCTCCAGTACCAGCTATGCTGAGATGTTCATCACTCCTGGATACCGCAAACGTCTGTTCATCTCTGTCACTCTCGGTATCTTCGGTTAATGGGTAGGCAATGGTGTCATCTCTTACTATCTGGCTATGGTCCTAGAGACTGCTAGCATGACCAGTGTCACCGACATCACGCTGATCTCTGGCTTCCTGCAGCTCTGGAACCTGATCTGGTGTGTCGCCGCAGCGTTCTCAGCCGATCGACTTGGTCGCAGACCTTTGTTTCTTACTTCGGCGGTCATCATGGGTGTCTCTTACGTCTTGGTCACCGGTCTATCAGGCGCTTTTGCATCCAACCAGATTCCTGACGTCGGTATCGCAGTAATCCCATTCCTGTTCATCTTCTTCGCCGGCTACGACATCGCCCTGACGCCTCTTCTCATCTCATACCCTTGCGAGATCTGGCCATACCGCCTGCGCTCCCGCGCTCTGACAGTCACGAATGTCACGACCGTACTTGCCATCTGCTTCAACACTTTTGTCAACCCCATTGCCTTGGAAAGTATCGTGTGGAAGGACTACATCGTGTTTGTGGTCGTGCTGATCGTCTACGGCGTCACGGTCTGGTATGCGTATCCAGAAACTCGAGCTTTCTCGCTTGAGCAGATGGCTGTGGTGTCTGATGGTGATGCGGCTGGGGTACCTCATCCTGCAGAGACGGTCGAGAGATCTGGTAGTATGGTATCGAAGGGTGAGAAGGAAAGCGTTGTGCGAGTCGCAGAGGGTCTGGGGGTCCGTGAACCGTAACATCTTATTTTCGATCTTTGTCTGTTCCGCGAGATTTTCATCATTACTCATCGCAACGGTTTCATGTCATTCCCTTATCGATTGAAGTGGTCTTCTGCGGAGGCTCCAGAAGAGATGATATTGTGAGAAGTCGAAAAGGAGCAGCAATTGCGATCTTGACTAGGGTTAAACACTTTACATAAGTCAAACTACCTTCTTTTGTACGCTTGTTCTTGTAAAGATGTTTCTGTAGGAAATCATCAGTTAGATCCCCAAGTACATTGAAGAGCTTTCTTTCTTGTCCCTCGTCTATCTGATAACATATAACTGTTTGCGATTTCGTTGTGATCGTCCCATGGCTTGTTAAGCGGATAGCCTGGTACGCGGACGGCTTAGTAAGCAGACGGCTTGGCAAATTTCTCACTCCGACTTCTTGCGAATGATCAACATGAACAACGTGACTAAGAGACAATGACAAGATGCTCGCAGCCCATACAAGTAACGACGGAATTCAGCCGGCTAGTGGCAGGACTAAAAAGTAGGAATCCACAGTACTCGCTCCACCAACTCTTCCTAAGATTCCTGACGCAATCGTTATCACAGGACCGACAAAAGGGTTCGTAATCGAGTCGCTCAGCAAGCCTTTCGAGAAAGACAAGCTACATATGTTCGAGATCTCGAAAGGCGCCTGGAGCAGGCTAGCCGACCAGAAGACGAACGGCTGGCCAAAGTGTTGGCCGAGAATGCTATGCTTCGATCACTGTTGANNTCCAGAACCCGCGAAGGTCTCAGACAAGCAACAAACACTCAGACTCGTACTTTGGAATCACTGACAGCTGCTCTACTCGACTGCGACGTCTCAGCCACAGATACAGAGGATTCTCCGACCGCAGCCGCTCGCCACGAGGATGGGGCAGGTCCCACTATCGTGAAAAACTTGCAGAGTGTAATTCTGCCTACGGCAGTTACGAACGCAGACTCGCGAATTGAGACACTCAAGATGCTGAACATTCAGGGAGAGTCTCAGGCAGATCCATTTGCGGTGAACAACAACGATGCATGGATGCAGGGTCTTTTCACGAAGAACCATGATAACACTGGCACACCGGGTATCTCAAGCATCACGACGTCTCAGGGCGCAATTGAAGAGCAGATCTCTTGGTTGAGTCAACACGATACAGATAATGCCATGTCGACCCCTCATCCTCCAGACTTGACGATAGTCCCATCTACGCGTGGTGTCCAACCATCTTGGGCCTCGCAACGCCCACAGGAGATTCTTATGGCTGGCTTCGAATGCGAACGAATACACCTCCGCGATCAATTTTCCCACACCTGGTCGCATCAGTATCAAATGGGTACACCGGTCTATCGTAGCGTCCTCGCGAATGTTCAACAATCCGGTCGGAGTATCCCTCTTACAAACTCTGGCTTTTCAGACCACTTGAATGCCATCAAAGATTGTTTTGGTCCTTTGAGGTATTCGCAAGATCTCATGACCTCTGATTATGCCCGGTATGTGAGTATTGAGCCCCCAACCGCCTTTATAGCTGATGAAAGTAGGTTTTTCAAATCCGTTTCGGTGACCTTGTCATTGTTCAACAGTCTTGCAAGACCAGAAGTCCTGGGTTGGTATGCGCCAACCAAGTATTACCAACACATCGCCGGTGTGGTTATGTGGCAAATCCGGCCCTGTCGTGACACATATGATCGGCTTGCCACGCGATACAGACCGACTGCCCTTCAAATGATGGAAAGATACCCTGCGATTATCGACTGGTGCCCCTTCGCTTCTGTCCGAGACCGACTTATCACTTGTCACGCTGCTAATCCTCGGATTGATGAAATCATCTGTAACATGGCGACCTCTTATGTGGTTGAAGCTGACTTGCGTGACCTTGTTCAAATCAACGGGCACTCGCTTAAATGCTACATCAGGGTCTGGGATATCATACAGTCCATGGATCGTAAAGCAAGCGATGAACAACATACGGCTCAGCCGAAGGGACATCTTCCAGCACCGACTGCAGCATCGTTGTTCACGAAGCCATACGCGTCACAAGTTTTCCAGAAGTTACATATGGATGAGGGCATCACATTTTACAAGCTTGATCCTGCATTCTTCATGCAGTACCCCGAACTCATCGGTGACGATCATTGAATAATTGGCCAAGGTACTGCGATTCTGCCCGACATACAAACTACGCTGCCCGGACCCAGTGAGCTAGACGAAAGAATGACTACCACCTACAGACACTTTACTTCGTGGTCAATCGACGTCCTTTCGCAGGATTGAGATTAGCAACGCAAGAGTTTGGTCTGAATGCTCATCTTGCATGCTGCTGCGAGGCTTGACAAAATGGACTTCGCTGTCTAATACCAGGGCCAAACGCTATGAAAGCAAAAGGAACTGGAAGCAACATCACGGCTGCGAAGCCAAGAATGCTCGTAGCCCAGCCAATGCCCAAATTGGTGTACATGGTGTTCTGGGCCAGAGGAAGGATCGCTCCGAGGATACTCCTTGTGCAGCTAGCAGCCGCGAGGGCACTAGCGGAGTATATGCCGTACGAGTCTGTCAGATAGTTGAAGAGAGCTATCAGGATCAGGTTGAACGCAATGCCGTACGGCAGGCCGGACATCATAGGTATGATCCAATGGAAAGACCGCGATGAAGTCCAGCCCAGCCAGAAAAGCGATGCCACAAGCAATACACCACCAATGCACGCGAGTGGTAATCTGCGATACTCCTCCCTTGTTGCCCATTGTCTTCCCCTCCTCTTGCAATTTTCTCGAAATACGTCGTAGGCCATACATAACGGCATGGAAAGGATCGTGCCTACTCCGATAGGTAAAAAGGACAGACCTGCAGTCCTGTGATCCATACCGTAGACTGTGCGAAAAATGTATGGGTACGCCGCGAAGAAGACGAACAGGATGCCGAAAACAAGTGCGCAGTACAAGGATGAGAAGAACACGATCGCCTCGGTAGAGAAGAGCTTCGGTGGTCGCTTTACGGCTTTCAAGAGTATGGCACCGAGGCTTCTTGTGTCCTGATCAGTGTCCGACACGAGTGCTCGGCACGATTTGCTGCAGCGCGCCTTGTTCATTCGTGATCGCTCGAGGACTGGAGCATAGGTCTCAGGTAGGAAGATGATGCCCACGAGTGCGATCGCTGCAAGAGTCGTGGTCAGGACAAAGGATATGCGCCAGTCGCTGTACGCAACAAATCCAAAGATGGTCGGGCCCAGCACTGTGCCTAAGGTAGTTCCCTGAGTCNNGCAAAGTCAGTATGCTGTACATATTTTGATCGTTAGACTGACCATAGTATAAGCAGCTGTGGCAGTGCCGCGTGACGAATGGTTGGGGTAGATGTCCGCATAGACCCCACCAATGATGGAGATTGGTGCAGAACCACCCATGCCCGCAAGTGAACGAAAAACCAAAAGTGCTGCATAGCTTGGGCTGAAGATACATGCCAGGGACATTGTGAAGAACAGCCCGCCTGTCGCCATCTATACTTTTTTNCGCCCAAAATGTTCACTCAGCGGTGCGAACAGCAATGGCCTAACGACGTACCCGATCAGGTACGTCGTGGACAACAGTATCTGTTCTTGCGGCTCAACAATGTCAAAGTACGAAGCGACGTAGAAGGACGAGCCACCTGGAAGACTGGAGGAGAGTGTACTGTTGAACATCGAGAGCCCGACCACTAGGGCGATATAGAGCTTCTTGGCCTGACACAAGTCAGATGCGTTTGTTGAGGAGTCTTTGGATGTACGGACCCTGGAAAATCGATGAGGGTGCCTATGATCGTCTTTCAGGACGAAGAGTTGCCTGGCATGACATGAATGGACTGCATCGTTTTGCGGCTCAGGTTTCGATGGCATGACACTCAACCTTCTTGCGGTGTTGATCAAGATGGGACTGCCACGATAGCCTGCAAATTTGTAGCCTCGAAGGGGGTGCATAGGGCAAGACGCCTTTACAGGGCGCATCTGCGATACCGCTGGCATGATCTTTCACTTTCTTGCGCTCGATATGTCTTTTACGTGAGCGTAGATCCGTCACAACAATGGTCTATCCAAATTTGGCCTGCCGCTCCCGAGCGGGAAACGAGCTTACAAATCTTGGATCACTGGCGGGGTTCCAGCACAAACACAATTTGGCAACATGAAGATAATGCAGAACCAGATGCTGCAGGCTACTGTACTTCTGTATGCCACCTGAATTTAAATCGAGCAAGGGATTGCCTCAGACCTTCTTCGTGCATACGATGAGGAGGACGATCGAAATTTGGAACGACGATATGATAGGAGAAAACCAGTTATGCATAAGTTTTCCGATTAGGGTAGAACTAGATGGGCGGAACCATGACGGTTCCCCTCAGACTCTGCGTGGCTGTGCCTCCCAACCGTATCTCTTTGATAAACCTCTTCCCCTCACCTTCAATACCAACAGCCACATAGACGTCGATGTCGCTGCGTCGTCCAAACTCAACACCTTGTGTGATAGCAATCTGCACTTCGAGTTCTGTACATTCGTGTAGCGCGTAGTATGAGCCCAATGCTCCAGCTGCAGCTCCTGTGGCTGGGTCTTCAAAGCTTTTCTGCATCATGCGCGTCCGCAGGGCAACGTGTCTGCTCAAACTAGAAACGCTTGTCGATGAAAGTACGACGTAGTAGTAGCGAGCCATGTACGTGTTCTGCCAGCCAGCATCGAGAAGTTCGTTCGCAGTGCTGAAGGCCGACGGTCCAGGGTAGACAAGAGCAAGCTGTTCAAGGGTCTGGAGCTTGATGAGCCCAAAGTTCATCCCGTCTACGATGCTGAAGATTGGTGCCGCGAGTTCTGCTTCGAGGATGGCGGCATCATTATGTAGTCCCGTGGCATGAAGACTGCTTGATAGGTCTCTCGTCCTCTTGAGGTGTAAGTGCGTTCTATGAGGGATGCTTATAGCGACCAGACCAGGGCTATTGGCATGGATCGCAATGGGCCCCGCTTTGGTGATGAGCGTGTTCACTTTGGCAGTCTGCAAATACACGGCGGTACCGACAGCTGTCTCAGGTCAGTTAGGCTGGTTGAATTGCAAAAGTGCTTGAGACTGACTTGGATGGCCAGCAAAAGGCAGCTCGAGGGTAGGCATAAAAATATCGATCTTGCGTTGACTGGCATCATCACCTCCATTGCCAGTCCCATCCAAGTCGTGGATAAAGACCGTTTCCGATAGATTGAGCTCCCTTGCAATTGTCTGTTTTTGTGCTTGCGTCAAGGCAGGCTGTGATGCTGTAGGCTGCGGTAGATGTACAATGGCAAGAGGGTTGCCCTTGAAAGGTGTCGTTGTGAAGACATCCACATATACGAAGTCGAGGCAACTTGCCATGCCGCGCTTTGGAACGATTTTTCGAGTAATTGGGTGAGAGAAAGATGATGGATACTTCTTCAATGAAAGTATACATCAAAGCTTGCCTGATGACGCAGCAAACGTCCATGACTAATCGGTGTTTAGTCAGATACGTTTGACAAATTTTCTCACGTGCAAAACCCGAAGCGCGGATTATGGTCTGCCTCCCAACGATCGAGCAGAGAATGCCCGTACATATCTATCAAAAACTATCGGAGAGAGCCTGTTGCCTCTCAGATGGAGCTTTCTCAATAATCAAAGTGATTTACGGGGTCACGTATTCATGGGCCGCGTCTGACACTCACTCAACAAAGATCAATACAGAACTATGTTTGTTGATCATGGACTGAATTACTCCAGGATATCCTCAATCCAATATAGTCCTGTTCATGCCTGAACAGCAGTGCACTCCATCTCAACATCTGTACTCCAGGGAAGTGTCTTGACGGCTACGCANACTATCATTCTTCAGTCAGCTATACGTCGGCGAGAGATCAACGGGTCTACTTACGTGCGGCAGGGCTTCTCATTCGGAAAATACTGAACATACACCTCATTCATAGCAGTGAAATTGTCCATATCGGAGAGATACACATTGAGCTTGACCACATTGTCCAGCGAAGTGTTCGCAGCCTCGAGCACCGCCGCGAGATTCTTCAGAACCTGGTGCTGCAAAGCTGTCAGTGACGTCCGCGTCGAGAAGACGTGACAGCAATGTGCTAGTCAACATACCGTGTGTGCTTTGATGTCGCCATCGATGATTTTTCCACTTTCAGGGTCTATCGCTATTGTGCCTGAGCAGAATATCAGGCCATTTACTGCGATAGCTTGATTGTAGATGTTTGGAAGTGATGGAGCCTTGTCGGTAGAGATGATCTGCTTGACGGGCATTTTGAGGGAAGCGAGTTGTATCAGAAAGTCGTCTGAACCAAGGAAAACAATGGGAATCAATGGCGAAATAAAGAGATTTGCGTAGTCTACGAGCTGACAAATACATCGTGCGAAGGATAAGAAATATCCAATACATTTGTCGGCTGTACGCTCAACGACTGAGTTTACGTGATCTGGAGTTTGTCATGACGCCGAATGCGGAGCGGGGATTTGGTGAGAGAGCGGGGAAGAAAGCGAACAATGCAAAGATGCAACATTCATCATCGAACTCAGCACAACAACATGATGAAATTCTTGGTCAAGACTTGATCTCCGTTGGAATGCGGCCCGGAATGCGGCCCTAAACGGTCGATACCGAGAACGCTCGTTCTGTTCAAGCAATCTTTGCTTGTCTATCATCGTTGTCAATTCTGCCTCATGGGACCAAAAGGTACCGCGACTTGCAAGAATGAATTCATTTCGCTTGGAACTCTGCAAAGGATGGAAGCCAGTGCTCTTGCTGTAGACAGGTAGGGAGATGAGCGGCTCAGATGATCAGGGTATACTCTTCCACGAAGGGTGATTGGGCACATTACTGGAATCAGATTCCCTCCTCTCATGTTCCCGCAACGGTGGTGGCATCTCAGATCAAGCAGTGAAGCCGTTCTGTATTCCCACATCGCAACGCAAACTTCGACTGAACCGGGGCTAATGCAGTGGGAACGCCCCATGAACAACCAAACGTGTGATGGAACACTTTTGGCGATGCGTGTTTCACACGAACCCCGCCCCGGATTTCACCCCGCGCCAGAAACGACAACATGATCTTTCACTTGCCCAACAACAACAAACTTCGTGCGACTACACTCAGCTGCATCATTTGTCTTCCACACCTTGCTGACACTTTCGCTCCTCTTTTCTGATTTTCAGCCTCACCTCCCACTGTGCTAGCATGGAGACGAAGACATGGAAAATGCTTGGTAAGCATAAACTCATCTCTGACGATGTCTCCCGAGCGTGAACTCACTGCGAACGACAGAGAACAACCCAGATGTCATGAACGAGCTAGCAGAGAAACTAGGTCTTTCATCATCCCTCCAGTTCTTCGACATCTACTGTCTAGATGGTCCTGAACATTTCGCCCACATCCCTCGCCCTGCTCTGGCTCTGTTGGTCATCATCCCACTCACGGACGCCTGGGATCGGAACCGCAAAGCCGAGGACCGGGACAAGGAGACTTACCGTGGCTGTGGACCAGAGGAGGCCGTGATCTGGTTCAAGCAAACCATCGGCCATGCATGTGGCTCCATCGGTCTGCTGCACAGTCTGATCAATGGCCCTACCGTTGAGTTCATCAAACCCGACTCCGAGCTCGCAAAGATTCGCAGCCTTGCTATTCCACTGGATTTGATCAAGCGTGCCGAGATGTTGTACAACAACGAAGCTTTCGAGGTCGCTCACAAGTCAGTCGAGCAAGGAGGGGACAGTGACGCCGATCCAAAAGACAAGCGCGAAGGTGGACATTTTGTCAGCTTTGTCAAGAGTGAAGGCAAGCTATGGGAGCTTGAGGGTGACAGAAAAGGTCCTTTGGACAGAGGAAGCCTTGATGACAACGAAGATGTTCTCAGCCCGCGAGCATTGGATTTGGGTATCAAGAGAATTATCAAGCTGAACGCAGGTGGAGGTGAAAAAGACCTCCTATTCAGCTGCATTGCTTTGGCTCGCAAGCTCGAGTAAGATGGTAAAGGCTACACATCAGTCTGCGGGAACATATGACTCGTATGTCACGCTACACGCAGTAGCTTCGGGGAATGGGCAACAAGCTTTCTCACAAGGAAACAGAAAGCCAAGCAATGTTCTTTTACATAGCAGAGTATTATCATCCGACTACACATCATGACTTGACATTACTCCAAGGAGGCACGGCCAGAGGTCCCGGACACTTCTGCAACGACTATCTGGTACCTTCCATGATTGACTTGAGTACAGATTACTGCATTGCGACAAAATCCATATCGAGATCAAAAGTCTCGAGTCCAAACTACGAGGTTGCGTTAGTAAATAGGTGGTAATACCAGTCCAAACTAAGACCTACATCGAAAACTTCACCGTTCAACCACTCCATAGCTGTCGTCGAATCGATGACTTGAGTCGAAGTATCCTCACTGGCGTGTGACCCCTACAATATTGTAAAGTTTGATGAGCTTGCATTCTACAAGTTGGTCACCTTTCCAGACTCACCTTGCCAAGTCGATACGATGTTGCTGGAGACGTGGATTGTTCCGAACATTGGGTCACGGGATGCCGCTGGTGTAGGTCCAGAAAGCTTTGTGCACACGAGTATTTCGCGATCGTCCGGTCCCACACCCCTAGGTGAATCCTGAGCAGTGAGATGGCAGCAGATAGGGTTATGAAGCACCAAGGCTCGCTCTTGTCGCATCGCAAGTATCTGTCACTTGCCATGCTCAGACCGCGTTCCATGAGCTCGATGATAGAGTCGCAGCAGCTCATGACGATACTTGTGGAACCTAGAAGCTTGAGCACGTTGTGGATCATGTGATTTCAGATGATGACTTACTCNGGAGCCTGTAATAGCGTGATTCGAGTAAGAGTCAGTGAAGCCAACAAGAGGTCCTCACGCAAGCGAGTCATCGGTTGGAGACCCAAATCACTCAAACGGCATTCTAGGAGAAGCATCTCCCGAGACATCTGAAAACAAATGTTTTCCGAGACCCAGAATGACGAGCTGTCTTTCTGCAGGTATGGTCGGTGGATGGCCAGAATGCACTCCATGAGTTGAGACCTCAAAAACACATTGACAAGTAAGGGAATGCCATTGTGAGAGGACGTATCCCAAGTCGGGAGCATGACAATCTGTGCAGTGAGCTGATGCGTGTATCGGAGGACGTCATCGTATGTCAAAGGTCCAGCGATGGAGGAACAAAACAAGCGTCGAGAAATCTCCAACCGAAGTGGCCAGCTGCGCGTGCACAGAGTCTGATATGAATTTTGAGTATAGTGTTCGGTTGACAAAGATTCAGGCGCCTCTGTACAATGCTCATGTAGGTCCTTGTCCTCAACGTTGGAGGGACTCGCAAGGTCGCAGTCGATATTGTGAAGGAGTGTTGGCAGACCGAATTCGTACGAGGTTTGAAGTTCAAGCTCGCGTATCACATGCCAAATGCGTCGCCTCATCTCAATCATGAGAGTGTCTTCTGGGCGGCGTCCAGGATTATCGTATGGTAGTCCGTCCAGCATTGCTCTCTGCAACAGGTTGCTCGACTCTGTCCAGAACCTCTTCTTGTGAATCATGTTGATGCGTTTCGCTAGATAGCTCAGACAAAAGATTTGATAGTGAACGAGCTCGAAGCGCTTCGGACTCTGGTGCTGTAGCCATTCATCTATTATAACAATCCAGCGTGAAGGTAATGTCCTATAGCGCTCTCCCATCGGAGACGCGCTCACAGAAATAGCCATCATGGACAGGATCAGAGAAGTGATAGCGGGCGAGCGTGTTTGACACGGATCCCAAAAAGAATTGTAGTGCTTCTGGAAAGTGGGTACATGAATGATGCGATGAAGATGCTCAAAGTTGTCAAGGTAGAATTTTACCAAAACATCGGCATCGTCCTGTGGTGGGAGCATCGTGTCAAGTCCTAGATCCTCGCTCCTCGAGATGTGCACCTTGTGTTTCTTGAGCTTTGCACCAGCCGGTCGTAGCCATTCTTCAGTGACTTCGGTGATGAAAGGGACAATTTGCGTGATCNNTGAAGCGGAGGTGTAAGTGTCTTCGCAGCGTGAGTACTCTCGGAGATTGGATACCTCTGTGAAGAATTTGAAGAGCGAGTGCTTGGCATAATAACCAGGCGGAGAGCGATCTTTTGGATGGTCAAAAGAAGTTGCAGCTACGAGACGACCAGACTGATCGTCAACGGCATTCCTTGCTGTCACCGGTGGCGGCGTTGGTTGGAAAGCAAGCTTGGCGTGATTGCTCGCTGCATCGTCGGTATAGTTCACTTGAGGCTGACGATGGGAAAGAAGATCTTTCAAGGTGGTCACCTCGACGCGCAAACGCCGGATTTCTTGTCGTTCGTCTTGTGTCGATCGCCGCTGTTGATGGTGCAACTGCCGACTTGACGTGGGCGGTCTACCCGAGGGTGTGTCGTATGTACACTGATCGGGACGGCCTGCTCGCGAGCACCGCTGACAAGGCCAACTACGGTCGCATGAGAGCTGGGATTATCAGTTGGACCGGTTCGCGTGGAGTTGATATTAGATTGTTCCAAACTTTNNCTTCGCTCTGCACTCACCACAGCTCAAGGGCAAGCGTCGTCTGCGGGCCTGCTTATCAGGCGTTCCGTGTGTGGTAGCGCCACCTTGTGCGTCGCCGCTCGTCGACATTGTACGCGGATGTCCGTATATTAGCGAGTCTTGAAAGATGGTGTCGCACAAGAGAGATGGTTGAATTGCGCCTCGGCGGAAATCAACTGCAGCAGGCTCGGTGTTGACTCTCATCGCCTAACTCCGACGACATTGCCGAACATCTCCGCCATCAACGAACATCCCCGACAGATACTTGTGCAGAACCTCATCGGAGATAGTCGCAAAATTGTGCGTGACGAGCGCAAGTCCATGCGGTACTCGAATGGCATCGCAGTATAAAGCCAGCCTTGCGACTTGCAGCTTGAGTCAAGATCCGACACGTCCACACATACTCAGCCCAGTCCACAGGCAACAACATCATCATCATCATCATCATCATCATCATCATCATCATCATGTCATTTTCTAGAGACTCCAAAACAGACCAAACGAGCTCTTCTATCGCCGCAGATCTCGAGTACAACAAATCGGAGGAACAGACTGCTAGACACGTTGCTACTTCTGCGCCTTCTTTCGCAGAGGGCGGTGCTCAGGCCTGGCTGGTAGTCGTTGGCTGCTGGTGTGTCTCGTTCGTCTCATTCGGCATAGTCAACTCGTTCGNNGGTACGACCCAGACCATACTTTCCCATGACAATCGACCACTGACCTGCTGCAGAGCCTACGAAACTTACTACCTGCGGAACTTTCTTCGTGACTATTCTCCCTCCTCAATTGCTTGGATAGGCTCCATTCAAGCATTCTCCTAGTTCTCAGCAACTCTATTCGCCGGACCCATCAGTGATCGCTATGGTCCTATGGTAAGCCCATCTCCAGCCCATCTTTGGGAGTCTCCCTTGACCTTGCGCACAGATANNATCGTCTGGCCATCTTCAGTGCTACTGGTCATTGGCATGATGCTCACCAGTCTATGCAACAAATTCTATCAGTTCATTCTGTGTCAAGGCATCCTTTTGGGTGTTTCATCGGGCCTCATATATGCCCCAGCAGTCTCTATCATTGGTCACTACTTCTTCAAGAAACGCGCCATGGCCATGGCTTTCGCCTCCACAGGATCTCCATTCGGCGGCATCATATATTCCATCATTCTGAACAATCTGATCCCAACGATCGGCTTTGGTTGGGCGCAGCGTGTTTGTGGCTTCCTGAGCCTTTTCCTCCTGGGCATAGCTGCCTTTACGCTCCGTCCTTTGCGCATTAAGAGGAAGGGTAGTTTTGTGCTTCTCGGCGCATTCAAGTCGCCAGGCTACTCGGTGCTTGTCGCGGCGCTCTTTATGGTCATTCTCGGATTCTGGTCTCCGTACTTCTATATCGCTGATTATGGCCTGTCTCATGGCATGTCGCCAAAGCTGGCTGGCTACCTTTTCGCATTCCTCAATGCTGGTTCTCTTTTCGGCCGTATTGGGGGTGGTCTACTTGCGTATCAGCTTGGTCAGTTCAATACCATCACCTTGGCTTGCCTATTCTCGGCCATTCTTCTCTTCTGTTGGCTGGCCATCACCTCGACTGCCGGCTTGATTGTCTTTGCCCTGTTGTTCGNNGGGGCCACGAGCGGCATCGTCATCGCATTGATGTTCCCAATA
Organism: Aureobasidium uvarum; assembly: GCA_903853725.1. NCBI lineage: Eukaryota > Fungi > Ascomycota > Dothideomycetes > Dothideales > Saccotheciaceae > Aureobasidium > Aureobasidium uvarum. The sequence continues at coordinate 748,395 of CAINUL010000009.1, read as the reverse complement.
GTGGCACATATGGCGGATCATCCCAGTAAAGTAAGTGACTTGACGACACATCCTGATGGACACCTTACTGACACACATCNNCAGATCGGAACATATATCGGGCAGGCAACCTTTGTCATCGGTTTTGCTGGTTTGGCGGGTGCGCCCATCATTGGCGCTCTTTTTGCTACCTATCCGGGCTATACTCAGGGTATTGTCTTCAGCGCCACGGTCATGATGACGGGTGCTGTCCTTGCCGCAGCTGCCAGGTATATTTCTGCGGCTGACAAAATTATTGCTTGATGTGCAAAGTTCACTTTTTATATTCGCCAGTGGCGTGAACTATCGGTTACGAGGCTTGTCGAAGGCCTCTCGAACAACCACATGCAACAATAGACAATAGACTCAAGGCACTGTAATTGCTTTCCCGCATCAATCATACATCTCCACTCAGCCCCAAGGCGAACACAGTATTGCGTATCCACGCTATAGAGAACAGTGACAGAATGGATTATCTTCAAATCTACATAGCTCTTGCATCATATTGCAAAAGTGCAAAAATCTCGAGCTCACCACGTCCGAAGACGCCCAGCGACTAGGCAAGCTCGTATTCTCGCCTGTATTCAACCAGTCCACAGCGATCCGCACATTCTCAAAGCATGGCCACGATACATTGGCGAAGACCGCTGCCAACGTGCGTTTGCTTACAAAGAGTTTGCCGACCATGGCGCTCATGTAGCTTTTGGCACAGACGCTCCTACGGCTGCTCACTTTCCCTTTTCGAATCTGTACACAGCGACAACAAGACGATCTGCTATCGATCCAAGCTTGGAGACACTTACGAACGAGAATCTCAAATATGATCTATCTAGCGCCATGACCGCCGTGGGGAGGGGTGCTACCTATTCTATGTGGACAGAACACAGGGTGGGAAGATCGAGTTCAGGAAAAAGACAGACCTTGTCATTGCGGATCTGGACTGGAACGCAACGGACAATCTGCTGCAGGCAAAAACGCATGAGACTTGATTCAATGGTAAACGAGTATTCGCCCAATGTGGACTAAGCACAATCATCATATACAGGAAGCGCTTCAAGTTTAGACCTGTCTGTCATCTCATTTATTATCTATTCTCCACTCATACAGCATAATATGGGTCTTGAGGCTGACTCCAAGGCAGTCAATCATATAAATACATCCATACATTCTTGAGGGTATGTTCCTCAAGCAAAAGCTTATCTCAAGAGTTAATGGATATAGTAAGAAGCGCTGCCGATATTAGGTGGAATGCTGCCAGGAAGACTATTAAACACGTCTCCAATGTAATTCCTTGGCTCCAGACCCTTGTCATAGGTTCCATTCCAGTACATCAAGACGTCCTTGACAATTTCAATACCTGCAATGTAGATATTCTGGATGCTAGGCAAGAAGCCTTCCTGAGCTGCGTACAGCAGATGGTAAACCTCAGTCTCGCCTGGAGGAGCGCGGTCAAAGTCGCTGATGGTTCTCATGATGATGATGCGGCTAAAGTCAAGCTTCTTCAGTATGGCACCACGAAGGAGAGATTCGAGGGTAGCATTGTCTTCCTGCTGAGTACCGCAGTAAAGTCCAGTTCCGTTGGTCATGAGCTCGGTGAAATTGCTGAAAGCATATCCAAGAACAGATCCAGACCAATACTGATCTGATGTAGCACTGTCGCACTTGACAACGCTGGGAGGCTGATTGGCAGGCGCGTAGCCGTAAGTGGCGCGATATGTGGCAGCAGCTTCCGTATCGTTGAGAGTGGCAAGAGATGCCAGGTAAAAAGCACGTTCAAGGAGGTTCTCATTGACTTCGAAGACTTCGGTACCATATAGCGAGCCAGGATAATCTTGAGGGTTCGCCTCGTCAGGGTAGTATGCCCCTTGAGGGTAGTATCCGGAGGTAGCATTCGCAGAGACTTGAGATTGGTCAAACTCTTCTTGCAAGCCGACTTGCACTGCGTACTTGGCAAATGTCACTGATCCGGTAGTGACGACGTGGGGATTCCCACCAGAGATACCAGCAATCATAAAGTAAGTTGATGTCAGGTCAAAGCATCCGGACAGCCAAAGGGCGTTGACTGAACTGGCAGCATTGATCTCGCCTTCGCCGGTGGTCATCTGACAGACCTCTCCAGAGACGGTACAGTGCGCATCGGGAAACAAAGGAGAAAGTCCAGGCACAGTCACATTGTGTGCGTAAAGGTCAAGAGTCAAGTCTTCGTACCATATATCGGCTTCAGAGTCGAACNNTTGGAAGGATCAGCTTCGATCGTAGAGAACGAGGACGGTCAAACCATGTACCATGCTGATGATCAAGATCCTTGGTTTGATCGATCCCGTAGAGGAGCAAAGGGTTGGCGCGTCTCTCTTTGCCAATTCACCACGGCGTGCGACATCATTCGACAAGGAACGGTATTTTGTCCTGGAGGAAGCGCGAGCGAAAGACGAAGCCAACGCATTGGCAACAAAGAAGGAAGAGAGGCAGAGGGAGATCAGTTTCATATCGTCAATCGTCCAGAAGATACCTGAAAGTGTGGTGAAGAAGAGGCAGGTACAGCACTCGGTCGAATTTATAGATAAGACGTCTGCCGTTTGTTTTTCCGTCTTTGGGAACTGTTGGTATTCTTGTTGTCCGTCGGCACTGGCCGTTATCTGGGTTGCATGCTGTGACCGAAGGTAAGCCTTATCGCAAAGCGTTAATCCGAGCTTGTTTGACGCCACTGTGCGATATGACTGGTATAGACTTTCTTATCTCATATGCAGACGCGCGTCATAGTTTTTTGCCGACCTTACGATCGCATCTATACGTTCCGGAACATGAACCTATGTATAATCTTTACGGAACAACTTCTTAAGCCTGGGATGCGACGAGATGAGGTTAGTCAGTAAACCTCAATTGCAATATTGTATGTTTGGCACAGCGCATCTGTGAATCAGTGTCTAGTGAACGTCTTCCCATCCTTTGGGGTGCCATGAGCATTGCTAAGGCATAGGAGTTCCGTCCGTTGCTACATCCTTTTCTTGTTATCTCGAACTCACTGTAGCTAAAGACTTAGAGTCGTATCTATGCACTTCCCTCGAAGGGGATGAGTTTAGACTGATAGATCATACTTTGACGCAGCCCTTATATCGTATTCCATTCAGTGTCCTTCACGCCCCCTGCCACAGAAGGCAATGGCTGTCTTGGTGTTAGATCTGACTAACACCCCTATCAAGGCTCGATTGACTAGGGATCCCTGGTCTGGAAAAGCGTCCAGCTTTCAGATTCCATGTTTCCGCGTCGAGACTAAAGCTATCCATGTCCTCACGTCTCGTCATCTTCATCTCCAAGTTCATGACTATCCTGTGCATGGCCAGGCAACATGACTGCACGATCGAGAGCATAAGGCAGTCCTCTGTGTCTACCCCTCAACATCATGGCACAGACAATCAACTTACTGAAGATGTGGAAATCACCGCTCAGGCTTGTCAACGTCGCATTGGTTCCCAGACTCAAACCCACATTGCCATACGCACTGGTGACCTCAAACAACACCGCAAACACATTGAACGCAGTGTTGGAGTCATCGCGAATCGCTGCCGCTTCAGCAATGCAGACACAGAATGTACCAAGGAAGATGTACCACAGATCGAAGGAAAGCTGATTGCGGACGTGATGGGCAAGATACCTTGACGGAGCGAGATTGTCTGTGGTGTCTTCGTCCAAGGCATACTTTCCCAGAGCTCGTTCTTCATATGTGTTGCTGACGCGGACACTGATAGCAATGGGAAAAACAGCAATGTACATCATGATGAGGAGACTGAATTGTACGGCGGGGTTGACTTTGGCAAGATTGAAGGTAGAAGTCCCTGTGTGGCGAGAGCTAGCGGATTGGAACAAAGCAGCCATCGCACGTGATCCCAGTGGTAGAGCAGTGACTTCCACGCTGTTGAGATCTAGAACCACGATGAGTAGTGCATCGAAAAAGTTGAGGACAAAGAGTATGCCGAAAAGGATCCAGGTCACATTGCTTGGGAAAAGCAGAGTGTAGCATCTTCTGGGATGATCAAGAAGGTATCGGAGTGTGTCCCGTGTTGGGCTTCGCTGACCAGCACATTTATGCATACTCCAGATGAGGGCGCGCAAGAAGATGGGATAGCACGTATTGCCCGCATAAGCGAGGAAAGTCATGACCAGCATCGGCCAAGTCGCGTCGCGGAAGTGGATCATGGAGTCGGGTGTTAGAGTGAAGCCGAGATTACTGATCATGGTCTGCGAAGAGTAGAATGCCCTATCATAATGTGAGTTTCGACAGCATTGATGAGCAGTTACAGATAATCTTACCACCATACCTCGCCTTGACCCTGCGACGCCAGGTACTGACGATAGCGCAACGGAGCCATCTTGATCCACGGCGTGAGACACAATGCTCCGAGAAGATGTAGCCCAATGAAATAGCCTGCAGCAACACATCAGCGACGTAACAGGCAGGGTGAGATAGCTTCACTGACCAGCAACTATCTTGAGTAATAGTGTCAAGCTTCGGTACTCTAGACCACCAAGGACTTCCTTGTCCTTGGCTGTAAGATTAGCAAATGAAGAATTGCGACCAAGAGTCGCCTGGTGCGACAGCTGTGGTAGATATTCGCACGCAAGACTCTGCCTATGAGACGTGGCCGAAAGCTGGGACGAGCGTCGATGCAGAGGCGGCACACTCGGACCGCGGTCCTTGCTAGTCGACTGATGGCGCCTATCCGTAGTGGTACCCCTCTCAAGAATGTGTTGATGAGTTCTTCCGACGGAGTGAGAAGCAAGAGTTGGATCGTTCATATCTTTCGCCCAAGTGATGCGTAAATCCTCCATTGAGCTTGATACATGAGGTTGAGGTTGAGGTTGACCATGCTGAGTGACTGAAATGGTGATGTCCCGGTCTGCCTCATCATTGACATGGTTGGGGGAGCTTGAGAAAGCTGTCCGAGGCATATCTTGCCCAATAGGTCGGGATCGTGCGGTGCTGAGCCATGAAAGTCGTCTATTGACGAGTTGCAGATTCCGATCTTTATGCACCACCCTCATACGCTTCTCGAAGTATCTAAGGCGTACAATCACGACGATGATATTGATGAATCCGATATTGGTGATGATCGGAAAGATGTAGAGCACGAACTGCTGAAATGTAACGAGATCCTTGACATCCACACTGCAGGTCGTCATTAGCTACTCACGAAATGATCCCATACACGAAAACCGACGCACGTGTTCAGTCCAGACTCGGTGTTGGCGCTCACACCGAAGAAGAAGGCGTCAACGGCTCGGACATTGCCGAACGGATAGATGATGATAAATGCCAGCAAGGAGCAGAGAATGATGTAAGCATCTGTGGATATGTTAGAGCGCTCGCGATGACACATCTTGTGGTCATTGTACCACGAGGTGCACGAGGTGGGACACTTAACCTGGTCGGGATTAGTAGGGCTGCTTTACAATGGCAGGTGAGTGCGTGATTGGATGTCGAGCTTACAATGAACGCTGATGAAGTCAACTCCTACGAACGCCATGTTGGCTGTACCGGGAACTTCTGCCGAATCTTTGTGCGACAAAAATATAGAAGACCAAAGTACGTTCTCGCGAGCGCGATTTATTCTGATTGCGAGCGTGGCTGAGTAAGAGCTTCCATCGCCCATTCTAATTTCTGGTTGGCATAAATCCCTCATGCGGCTCAACTACGCATAACCTATCTTGGTTAGGGATCCGGGAGAGCTTCGGGCGAGCTGTCGGAGGGTCACTCAGGTAGAATTTGAGGCTTGTCAAAGACTCCTATCAATTACTTAGTGTACTACTCACACCCGGTTGGAGTCTGCTTTGGCGGTTGGATATCGTCCGTATCCCCGTGTGCTAACAGGATCCTTGGCCTTGACTGATCTATTGGTCCTGTGAACGCTAGCGACATTTACGCTGCGAACTTTTGCGAAAGGTCGTGACATAATCTCCCTATTGTGCTGCTAAGACACAACAATCCAGATGACGAGCAAACGGAGATCTCTTGCGTTGACCGACGATCCGTCAGAATCGCATGGGTTGTTGCAATGTCTAGAATGATACAATACTTTTGAGATTCGGTGTCGTGCTTTGCCTCTATTCTAGCTATGGATGAGCGATTCCTCGATTAGCAGGAGTGTCCGCTACCAAGACATCAGTCTCAAACAAGAGAGCGATATCCTCTAGAGGCCTAGGAATTGCAGCCTGGTACTCTACGGAGCCGGAGTCTGAAGTGGGTCGGCCAATCGTTGTTAAGGGAGGATAAGCGAGCGGCAAAGCCGACGCCGAACCCCGTAAGGAGTCTACGAGGGTACTTAGAAATGTTTCTAGATGCACTTGTATGGAAGTATCCACACTGGTAGACTCTGGAACAGATTCACACACAAAACCGGCGGCCCAAACACATGATAAGACTCTGGCCATCTTAACAGATATAACAACGACCAGATTTGGCAGAAGCCCGAAAGATCGCATAATCCATCTAACTCTACAAATGAGATCTAAGCATAGATCATTACAAAAAGAAGAAATAGACAGCGTAATTATGATTAGTCGGGAAACAGCCTTATAAAGTAGCGATGGCTTTACCTCGGTGCACCTACACCTTCCATATTTAGAGGTAATTCTTAGTATCTCTTTTAGGACTAGTGTTCTATGCTAAGGCCTTCTTATATAAGGTCTAGAACAAAAACTTAGTGTCTTAGTTAAGAAACAATACATATCTAACATTATACTATTAATTCCGCATTCTCTATTATATAATTAAAAAATCTATGCCCGATATGCCCTATAGACATAAGACCTTTAGATAACTAGATAGCCTTTATGCCTATTTTTCTACTTTCTAAAAATAAGATACGTTTTATGTTTTTAAATAGCTAGTATAAGAAACTACGCTTAAAGCCTACTTAACCTAGTTACCTTTACTATTCTATATGCCTATAACCTAATTACCTACCTATATATATACCCTTTCTTTTCTAGAGCATATAGATCTACTACTAATACTATTATATTTTAAGAAATCTAGAATCTTTATTACGATCTAGTGTTAAGCGTACCGGCTTCTAACTTGTACCTAGCCGATCGTTACTATATTAGAAATCCTGCTCTAAGGATTCCGCTAAGATAGGCCCTCTCTATAGAGCACTCTATAGTAGGCGGCTACCTAATGCACTCTACTCCCTCTAATCTCTTACTTCCTTTAATTCTATTAGAGTAGATAGAGTAATAGAGCATATAGAGCAACATATATATACTTATTATCTATTAAGTAAATAGGTAGGTAGAAACTTACTAGAAGGTCCTACGTTTAACTTAATTAGTTATTCTAATAGTTCCTTTAGTATATACTACTACTTATACCTACTTTACTTTACTTAACACTTTGCTTTATAAGTCTAACCCTATAACCTGTTATCTTATCTAAGATAGTTAGCTATAACAATCTTATTATTGTTATTAAGAAAGAGTTACTAAGAACTACTATTACTAATAATGCCTTAAGATTATATTAACTAAGCTAATAGCTTTTCTAAGTAATAGAGATTATTAGTATTATACGTAAGCTTAGGATTATAGTAGATAGCTAATAGAAGAGTAAGCGGCTACTTCTAATAGTATAGGTAGAAAATAGTAAATACTATCACTACTAATAAATGGTCTAGTTTACTATGTAAAGACCCCAGTTTCTGGCCTAGACTGCGTAGCAGAATTCTCGAATTCCTGTCACGTGCTGCCTAATCTAGGTGAACTGAGGCAACGATGGCTTGTGAGCAGAGGCAGGGTTACCGTTCCGACAACACGAAAAAAGCAGGTTAGGAGATGTTTCCAACATCGAGGCGATATGAACAGAAAAGAGAACAGGAAAGTAGCGACTAGACGTCTTGGAGAACATCTGTTCACGAAGTCGCAACCTGCATCTCATATATCACCCGAGAAGATGGCGTTCATCGCAAGTTTTACATCATTAGGCCAAGTGTTTGCTCCTCGATTTGAAGATCAACCTGCCACTCCCGAACACATGCTCCAATTCTAGCAGGTACACCAGTAAGTATAACCGACAGTATGAACGCGCACATGGGCGTCTAAGGGATCGATCGGAGCTTATCGCGCGATGTTAAAATTCATGCCTGCCATAGAAGCTATTTATCATGCTCTAACCATCTAATCTCCCTTATCCACAGATAGTCTCTCTTGATCACCTTGCTGACTAGGCCAGCTACTCGATCGTAATTGCCGATACTTTGTCGCATTCATATACCTTGCCAGACCCCAGACGCCGACTACAAGAATCAAAACACCCATGATGAATCCAATGGAAAACAGGATGTAGTGACTGCCAATCAGCAATATCATAGCTGCATCCCAGCCGTGCCAGCTGCTGGATCCGCCATGGATGAACAGAGGCGTTGTGACTTTACCACGCAGCATATGTCTGTTAACGTCTCCATTTTCGTCGGCAAGGATGGCAACTCTGTCGGACATGGCGCCGCCGTGATTGTAGCTCAGAGATCGGACATGATCCATCCAACGGTTTGTGAAATACATGCACCCGGTGCTAAGCATGTTTTCCACATATGGCAGCGGCCAGTAGAGATCCCTCGATGGCGCTGTGCGTATGAGCGATCAAGAAAGGGGTGGCCTGGGCGCGCAAGGATGAAAGCATTGTTGACACCAGCTGGGTACGCGCCCGGAGTGAGAAGCGGCAGATGAAGCAGATTGTCTAGGGGTACAAGGCAGGTGATATCGAGATCGAGATAGACACCGCCGTAATGGTGGAGTAACGAGTAGCGAAGGATATTTGCTCTCTGAATAGATTGTCTATAGCCTTCGTAATGAGGAGCAAGATCAGGATAGTGTTCTCGCATAAAAGCGGTTGCATTAACGTCGGTCCACAGCTTGTGTTCCCAATCGTGGTGCATTTGTCTGCAGGAACCAGTCGCGGGCAGATATCTGCTTATGTTTCCATTTCCACCTTCTCGGAGGAAAATTTGGTGAATGATCTTTGGAGCTTGTTCCTGAGGATGAAATCCTGGTGAAGATTGGTTTGACGCATCTACGGTAGAGTAGTGATATAAGATGTCATCGTGATCGTGTACAAGTGCGCGATACGTCGAATATGTTCGTCCAACTTCGAAGAGCTCCCAAATGTGTAGACGCCCGATAGCCAGTAGACTTAGGAATGCAAGAAGGCATATAAAAGCCAGTGACTGTAGGCGCATGCTTGTAATGTGGGGTGGCCCGTGGTATTCTGCAGTCGCGTTCCTCGATTTTTCCTGTATTGAAAGCTGGTAACGCTCGATAAAAGAGGCCTGTCCTACTTATAACCCAAAAAACGTTCTGTGATGAGTGCAAGCATCATCATTGCAACTTGGTGCGTCTCAAAGCTTCAATAAAGTAAAGTGTACATGCTTTCCAGAGGAAGAAGTTCCGCGGGACAGAATCAGTCCCACCACAACGTCGCGAACCACGTTCCCGCTATCCCCGCGTTGCGTTGATGCGGCGCCCGGGGAAGACGAACGATCAGCTTCATGTTTAGACGAAATGCTCCTGCCTTCAAAGTGCAAAGTTCCGCGGGCCTATGTTCGAATTGAGTTTTCGAATCAGGTGGTGCACAATGTGGCGGCAACAAGACCTGCTAGACGTGCTATTCAATCTCGATCCGACTATCAGTCAGCCAATCCGCAACATGGGAACCAGGATATCGCCTCTGTCTGATCCGAAAGATGTGTTTGTAAAAATTGTTTAAATTCGACTGCGATGGTGATAATGAGCTGTCAGAATCCCCCACCTGGTCAGCGAGGCATACGGCCTTGGCAGGCGCGGGCCGACATCTAATTCCGATTATGATGCTCCGCGGATGAAGTCATTGCTTGGAGACCACAGATATGGGGAGTTGGATTGAACCCGTGAGGAGCAAACGGGATGGTGGCAGGCTCCCGCGGGGCATATAACGCTTTCTGGTCTCGAGACGTCATCTTCCACCCTCGTTACGATGTAATCAGTAACAACGAAAAGACTTTCATGAGCCAGATGCTGCTTCTCACCTGGCTATTAAAGAATCAGCTATCACGTCTGTTTCTTATCTAGCCCATCAATCATGTGGCCATTAGTTGCATCGTCTAGCACCAGCTTAGAAATTGGCACAGCGACAAATGCTTACTTCCAAAGCGCATTATTGAGAAGGTGATTGTTAATCCTGTCGCAAAACTCTTGCGTTTTACCAGAGTTTAGGGGTTGGTAGCGGAGGTTACTTGAGACTGCCACCTCCAATTCGGGAAGGCTTCGCTCTGGCTTGGGCGTTGAATTCCAACGCCTTGATCAGACTGTGCTGCCAAGACGTGATTGCAACGTCAATCCTTACAGACACGACTTCACATCCACGATAAGATATGAAAGGTTTTCTGGCCAGAGCACTCGACAGAGTTTACTCTTGTGATGTGGGTGTACCTAGTAATCAAGAATTGGTATGCTTTCAAGCTTCGGATATCCGTCAGTCTTGTTCAATATCTTGAGTAGATTTTTCGGAGAATGGAAAGAACACACATCGTCTTCAATATACTAGATAGGCTCTACAGATCAAACATAATGGAGCCAATTCCTTTGATGACACTGATCCTTCTCCAGCACCTCACGCCAGAACCACTCTTTTGTGTTGGCAGACTTGCCAGTAGCAACGAGTAGACGAGATGACAGAGTTGCAATGCTCCGAACCTTACTAGTAGCGACAAACACAAGCGATGCCGAACCTGGCTTGTCACACTGCTCCTGGCGTATGACACCTCCTTCGTCAGCCCCAAATACTCGTCTTCCCCCCCCCCCCCTTGGTGACAATGCTATATTGCACCTCTATGCTCCTGAATTGCTTGAACAGCGAATGGTCGGTCCTAGCTCCAGCAGCCCCTGAAATCTGGCGACACACCACAGCATGCGGGTAGAGAGATATACGTTGCAGCGATGACTAAGTTCTGGCTGTCTGACTTGGTGGACTGGGTTGTCAGATTTGTCTCAATGTAGAATGAGAGATTGGAGCTCGTACGAGTAGGGTAAACCATGACGCTTGTCTTGACTTCAAACACGACAAGTACAATGGTAACATTTCAGAGCATTCGCATGGTCGAAACAGGTGACCCTTGCCCAGACGCGTCTTTTCTGCATAAAGTGATTGGTCGTATCTGTCTATCGTGGACTACATCAAAGCGTGAAGCAGTCCGTCATCGAAGTCGTGATCTAGTAGACTCCGCTGACCTTACAATCACATTGGCTGTGATGGTTTGCACCGCCAATGAGGCTGTATGAGCCAGGAGAATATCTATCCTTACAGCTCCAGGCGCTAACGCCAGAAATTCGAGTGCTGTCTCGTCCCCAAGATCCAGACATGTTACAAGTCCGTCCTTGCTAAACCTGACACTCTTCTTCTTGAATACATCCATGGTATTAGAAAGCAAGCAACTGAACTTGTCGCCCTCCGAGATCTCGACATTGGCATCGCTCTCAAGCTTGGCATTTGGGCGAGATTGCTGGCCATTGGGCACAGCATGCTGTTGAAAATGGTCGTCCAACTGCTCTGCAACTCTTACAAGCTCATCTTGCAAGTGTGGATGGAGGAAAAGTGTCTTGGAAGATACCCAAATCCGGGCGACCAAGAGATTCCGCCGCCAGAGGACGCACGAAGGCAATCTCGAAGCAGCGTGGCCGAGATTTATAGAGACACTGGACTGAGGAGAGTGTGAGAGCATATCTTGAGTGGCTTTTTCAAAGTGAGACAGAGCACTGGCACCTTCATGATTGGTGATTTCGAGATAGAGGGGGATGTGTTGGCCAATGTCGAGTCGTAGCAGGCTTTGACAGCTTGTGGGCGCTATGAGACAGTCTTCTATATCAATGGTCGACTGTGGAAAGTAGTGGCATACTATGTCTAAGAGTTGATCCGCCGTGCAAGGAGCGTTGTTGACTAGGCTTGGGGCATGAGGGGATTCGTAATCCTCATATGCCATAACGGAAGGGACGTTTCCTATGCTGACAACGCCAATCTGTTGTGGTCGAGTATTCGGACTCGAGACTACATGAGAATCAGCAAGCCGAGTTGTGGATACAAATGCTGACACGGGCTTACAGAAATCGCGATAGTTTCCGGACGCTGAAAAATCCCTGTCGGTCTGGGCGGCTAGATAAGTTGGTCGATCTTGAGTTCCCGAGCTCGGCGTATATGGTGGACCGAGACCTTGCAAGCAGTGTGTTGCATCCAGTACAGTCCTGTTCATCGCAGGGTTGAGTTGCACTTCTACCCATGCATGGTTACCGAAGCTCTTCCTACTAGGATCATTGGGATTGGTGTAGTAGGGGAGGTTTCCAACAGCGAAGAAAGGCGAGTTGCAGTTTGGAAACTGGAGCCACCCAATCAATGGACCTGATCGTATGTAGCCATAGTTCTGACAAAGTATCCATTTGGAATCGAGGATCTCTTTCGTGCTTCGATCAATCATGATACAAGCTGCAAGCTGTGCGAGCGCAGCTAGATCATAGCAGTTGACGCTATCAAACAGACATCTTGCAAATCTCTGGAGCTGGAACGTACCGCCGAAAGAACCATCGATATATGCTGAAGCACCGCTGATGGTTTCGTACGAGACCAGCCGATTGCCCCATTCAAACTCGGGCGGGGCGGTCAGACCAAGATCCCAGATGACTTTGAGACTCCTCTTGAGGTAATCAGACCAGGGGGGATTGGACATTGTAGAAGCCTCGGTCCATGTCGGTAAGAATAGCCGGAATATATCTATTGGGAAGAGACCCCCAAAATCAGGCCGCGGTGCATTCAGAGATACACTCGGACCTGCAGGGGGAGCAAACCACGTGAAGCAGAGCTCGAGACGGGTCGTCGTAGAACAGTTGACGACTTTGACGGCCGTTGCTAGCGTCTTGACTCAGATAAGCACCTTGAGAAGACTCGATGGACTTACAGCCTTTGAGAACACCTAAACTCCATGCCCAATCACCGGCAAGCCTGACTGGCAACTTGGGCAATGTGATGAACTTGAATCCTGGACAGTTGATTAAAGTGAAGGGACCAGAGGGGAAGGGTCCCAAGGTTGATCTGATAAGCGCTGTCCCACCTAAAGATCCTGTCACCTGCACGTAATCGCCATTATCCAAGATCAGACTCGAGCAGACCCCAGCGAGACCCATTGAAAAAGGAACATCTGGCGTGACAGGGATAACGAAAGTGGTGCAGAAAACTGAGCCTGTAGCGGAGCCATCATTATTCGGAACAGAAATCGAGCTCCAAATCGTTTGTGACAAGCCATGAGGCCATGTCTGCTGTTGTCGATTCTGGGTACTGAAGTCGGGAGTTGCAGACAAAGAGGATATCATGAAATTTGCCATGATCTATTCAAAGATAGTGCATTCGGATGCAGACAAGATAGAGACTTAAACAAGAGTTGGAGAACTGTCTGGGCGGTTGCCTGACTCTTGTATCTGCGCGCTATCCAGACCTCGCGAGGCAGGAGTCGAAGCTACACTTCGAGTATGGGTGGTTCCACAGTGACCCCTTGACCCTTTGTCCCGCTTTTCTGAGTGAAAAGCCATAGACACATGTCAATCCCACGACAATATACATGTTCCAATCTCGACGTTCCAGGATAGGGTAGTCGTCAGCCTCGTCGAAAGAGGGGTGAACTTAGATTTCTCGAGCTGAAAGACAACATGTGATGTGAAGACTATGTCCAATTAGATGGAAAGTTCGGAGCTGATATGGGTACCGCTGTCTTACATGCAGCTCAAGCGACCATGTACATGTCTCCATTGAGGAGTATTCTTGTAGCAAAATGTGGCCGACGGAGGCAGCTCTGCAATTTTGTAGCATGTCGCACATTCGCTTGCGCCAAATGCAGCCGTCGTCTGAACCATCGTCTCAGCTGAGGATTGAAACAGGGATTAGTGTCTAAGGATTCAGCTCGCTTGGAGGTCCCGCGTTCATCCCCCCGCATCGACACAACATCTGATGGAGAGTAGCCATGATGTCGGCATTGCGTACCATATCCTCAAGGAAGGATCGGTTGCCTGACTGGAGCTGGACACAGAGCTACACATGGCTTGACAACTACAATATTGCGCCGACTACACGGTTCACCCTATCAACCTTGGCAATTGTCTCGCGGATGTTGGTCACAACTCTGCAACCATGTCAGCTCCGACGAATTGCATACCTTTTGCTCAAAGAAGAGATCGTTACCTTGTACTTGTGCAAACACTTGCATCGATCTGAGCTTTGAGAGCGGCGAAAAGGTCTCAGAGTCATGAGAAAGATGTCGAAAAAATGCCTCACCAAATTGTAGGTACAGAAGAGGAATTGCGGACGCGTGTAGAATATAAATATCTGCTAGCTGTTCGTCAAACGTGGCATCCATTTCAAAAGTACATCAAAGCTCAAATTATCCAGAGGAATCTATACTTTGCCCTTCACAATGACCTCCTACACCGTGAACATCAACATCGGTGTGTATCTGGTCTTGGATGTACGCGGCTCTGCAGGTGGCTGATTGCAATAGATGACCATTGGGTCGATATCTTCAACAAAGGAAACTATGCTCTGGTCATGGCCAAGGCTATGGGTTCCTCCACCGATGGCTCGCCTACTTACAACGTTGTTGCTCAGACTTATGGTACGTCCCAACCAGTGATGGAGCTCAGAGTCCTGGCGGTCTTGAAGCTAACATCATCCCATATAGGCGAGGACGGCAGTAAGTATTGATGGCTCGCGACGCACTGCACTTCTCATGTTTCCGATAGATATTATGCCTACGATGATTGCTCAATGGACCGATGAGTACCAAATCTCCGCTACTCAAGAGGTCTTTACAGACGGAGGTATGTACAAGATACGCTGCGTCGCTATCCCAACACTAATCAGAGCACCAGAGAACATGAACATCCAAGGTCTTTCCGAAGCACTGAATGCCCCATTCGGTAATGAGTACCATCTGAAATCTTGGACGGGGGCATCAGTCCAGAAAGACGCAAAAGCACCCGTGGACGGCTGGATTTTCAAAAATGACATTGGCGCATCAAGCGTAGTGTCCCTCAAGATCAAAGGCGCCTACAATCCAGGTAAAACTTCACAGTTTGATACAAAAAAAAAGCAATGACTCATACCAGCATTCAGTCTACATTAGCGGCACAGAGTTGCCGCCCGGACAACAAGTCCTGACACCCCTGCCTTCTGTGTGCTTTTGGTTCTCAAATGCCACTCAATCTAGCACAATGATGACCATCGACACTAGCACCACTGGAATCGTGGATCTGAGTGGCGGACCCACTGGATCAATCACATACAATAAAAAAGGTCTGTGGATCAACGACAATAAAGCTCACGACTATACCAAAACCCAGGATCGTCATCGCCAGAAGGCGAAGTGAGGGTTTTCTCGTTTTTATTTTATCGGCCGCTGCACTCCTTACACAAGCTCTTGGTTTCCTGCGCCTAATAGTCTGTTATATATGCTTTTCGGTCACGTTATGGGAGTTTTCTAGCCACAACCGGATATCGTTCATCAAAGTGTCCGGTGAAAATGCTGTTAATTGGACTTGAGGTTTTGAACCATGTAAAGCATCCTCATGAGGAGAACGGGTGAAAGGTACTTGCTATGTGCCCTTGAGTAGAATGCCAACAAGGTTAGACTAAGTAAAGTATTTACTTCGTCAAACCGTAGCCATCTCCCTCATGCTCTCTCGCAAATTCCAGTAGAGCAAGCTCTCTATGCACTGTACTTGCCTAGGGTGGAAGCCCTCTTAACAGCATCAGAGCATCGAGTTTGACATCGTCGAGAGGCACAGAGATAAGAGGATTGCCTGAGGTCCGCGGGAATGGAATTGCTTCTTTACATGATGCACGCATGAGTTTATGCAACGATGCATACCCAAGCAATGTCCAATTTTCAATGACTTTGCGGCACGGCAAACTCTCTCCTAGCCACGTGGGAAAAGCTATAGAATCATTCGCGTTCGGGAAGTGCTTGTATGGCATAATAGTCAGAGGCGCAGACGGCTGCGACAACGATGGCAAGAGGCCTCTTCGTGTGGCGTTTGCGCGGCAAGTCAGGCTGGCCGAGAGACTCGCATACTTGATCTTCGACGTGATCAGCACAATGGCTCGCCGGCCATGATCGATGGCGGTCAATGTCGTTGATGTCGCTGCGAGAGGGTACATATCGCGCACACGACAGCACGCAGACATGGCTACCTCCGTATGCGCGGCCGCAAGCAAATCCGTCGTCGTCGTCATCTTCATACACGTCGTAACTTCATCAATAAGAGCAAAGCCAATGCGTCGGAAGGGAAAACAGCAATGACAGCATCTAGCCAATCGTCGAGGTTGAACTGGTGACTATTGTTCTTGCGTCTTTTACAAATCCGAATACTCTCTTTGGGAGAGTCGAGCGCGACAAAGACCTTACTGGACTCTGTCTCCGCCTTCTTCGGTTCATCTGTCGAAGATGAGTGTGTCGCTTGGCAGCATCTCGACTCTCAGGCCAGTATAAAAGGCAGAGAGATAGTCCAGTATGCGTTCCGTAGTGGACACTTCGCCACATGAGATATACAGTCTCGGAAACTCTTTGGTGGCTCCTGGAGGCGCACGCCACATAAGATCTTCCTCCTCTGCGGCGGTGCAGGACATGGGCGTAATGAGCTTCTTCCTGATCAGCAAAGCTCTGCGGAGAATACTTTGGATCAGAAAATCAATTGCATCATACAAAAGCACCATAGAACTCGAAACATCGGCCATTCTCAAAAATTGACGTGTCGTTGAATTCCAAGCTGCATGTGTGCTCTTTGTTGCTTGTTTCTGGTGGCTGGTAGCAAGTTTCTTCTGCTAGTTGCGAAGGGCTCGAGTGTTTGGTTTTTGATATGCTTTTGCAAGGGCATACTTGTGGAAAAATAAGACCTTGACAAGAAAGATATGCAAAGGATTTCGATGGAAGAGGGGAGACAATTCTCTATTGCAGGACTTTAGAGATAACGCGCATCGCAGCACCCGCGTGCCTTTGACTGCTGCCTTGACTGGTATAGCTACCTCTTACTAAGCAGCATAAGGCGACTTGCAACTAAAACTAGTCGTGACACTACCCCCAGAAAGCGCAGAAATCAGCGCTTCGATGGCCGCATAACAGCCCAACCCACACACAACCAACGCGCCCAAGAAATAGATGAGGTTCAGCGAGGTAATGACAAACGTCTTTCTATATCCGCGCATCCATCTCTTGATACCACCATCCACACGATGATATCTGCCTGTTTGGGGGTCAAAGTGCTCTTCAGGCAGCATGGCGGCTTGCTTGACCATGAAGCCAATGCGTAAAAGGCATGGGAAGGTGTAGGTGAAGTTGCCGATGCAGATGGCGCCCACGAGCGAACTGAAGTCGCCGAGAAGCGGGACCGCGGCGGCGACGACGAAGGCGAGNGCCCAGTAGACCGGGACGAGGACGATCCAGATGAGTTTGCCGGCTTTTGCAGTGAGGGGTGGGAANGTCTGTGAGAATTGGTCAGCGAATGTTGATTTCAGCGCAAGTGGCGATGGTGACTTACGGAACAGTTCCATCAGAACGTTGCTGTAAATGACTTTGATGCCAATGTTGCCGTAGAGCGCGGCGGCAATGAGACCACCTAAAACATCCATGTGTTAGTCTAGATCGAACATTGTGTTGGGATAAAGTCGCTGCTTACCGATAATCGACAGGATGTTGCCAGCAGTCTGGAGACTGTAGGATCCAACACTCTGGATCGCAGTATTGTACGTATATTGACCCTGGTAGGCATACTGGAACAAACCGAAGAACATGTACACAAAGTAGATGAAAATGTCAGCGGCAAGCATGCCCTTCCAAAAGTCCCAAGGGTGACGCATCTCTGCAAGTAGATTGAAGAACAACATGGCACCACCGTAGGCATAGATGATTTGGTCGATACCCTGGAAACTGCCCAGGAAACCAGTGCCACCGGATTGGTAGCCATAGGGGGGAGTGCCGCCGAATGTCTTGATCGGGATGTGACTGTCGACCGTGCCGTCGGGGAAATTGGTGTCACCGAATGCTGTGCCCTTTCCACCAAAAGTACTGAACATGGTTGCATAGTTAGGTGGCGAAGTGGCGCTGGCACCGATGGCAAGGAAGGCGCAGAGTACGGTGGTCCAAACAGATAGATTTGCAAGCCAGCCAAAGCGCTGCAGGGTTCGAATCTGACCAAGGACGACACCGATGATTGCGATGATCAAGAGGCAGACAATGAAGCAAAGGCCGTTACCATTCTTGCCATTGTTACCGATTGAGATTTCGGAGACGGCACCACCATTATTAAGAATCAACACAGCGACCAAGAGGAACATTTGCAAGGTCTGGAGAATGTTGACAGTATGTCGCATGGGAGCGCCAAAGACACGATAGAAGGCTTGTCCAAAGTCACGGATGGGATAACGATCCGAGTCCAGGCTCAAGAAGGTCCAGTAGACGTACCAACCAGACAGAGCAGCAAAGCCGCCAAATACGGTGTAGAGTGCGACACCAGGACCGAAGCCAGTGTTTGCAAAAGCCCAACTGTGATTAAATCAGTCAACATTGAGGTCTATGTGCACGACCATTTTGAGGTACACCTACGGAGCACCTGTGGGACCAAGAATATCAGTAGTGACCAGGAAAAAGATCGAAGTCCATGTAGCCGTTCTGGTAGCGCGAGAGGCACGCCTCCAATCGAGATCAGTGACTTCGGCAGCGTTTGCATAGGCTACCGGGCGTCCGCCATTTTTGTCGTCCTCTTCGAACGTTTGGTGATGTCCAGTGGAGAAGCGACTCTTGATCATGCCTTTGAATGTGAACGACTTCTTCTCGATAGTCTTCTCGTACTCTTTCTCCTCGGCGCGTGTGATGGCAGCATAGTGGAGGTACTCCTCGAACAAAACGTTGGGGTCGTTGTGAACCAAGGCTGCTTCAATGCTGAACCCAACAGCAGTATCGGTGGGAGCTTCATGCCCATTGTCGAGAGCAAAGAGCGCGGGGTTCTTCTCCCCTTCTCGAGGATCACCGCCGCCCAAGGTGAGATTGGCGAGGTTCTGTGAGCCCATGGTCTCTGAGAAGTTAAAGTTGCGTGGATTGACGCTCGCGATTGACTGTGGAAACAACAGGAGAGGGACGGGTTCGTGTCTGGGATGGAGGTATTTATCTATGGTTGCGCGAGAGATACAAGCACCAGTACATTGTCGTCACTCGGCCTCGCTATCCGGCCGATGCTAACCTGAAAAGGAAGGAGGGCACACCTCGTATCTTCCTTACAAGACACGGGCCAAGGCGGGAATAATATCCCTCAAAAGCTTAGCAAGGCTTGAGAACATGAACGAGCGGGGAAATGGCTGGATGCTCGACTAGATGATTAATTTCACGACTCGCTCATTCAAAATCTGCCACCTCCAGTCTTCCTTGCTGTCATGCGCGACGTAGGTCTCCATGACATGCAGCCGTTCTGCAAGGACCGACGATCTCGGTATTGGGTTGTTCTTGCCAAATCGAGTCCTGCAAAAGCAGGAACTGAGCGCGTGCAGTGGACAGAGGGGAAGTGGAGCCACGCGTCCCCGATACTGACCCGGAATATCCGTGGTCGTACCCGAGGCCAGATACGAAGCAGATGGAGAGTTTGTTCAAAACTTTGGCACGATTGGGCGAATGTTGCAAGCCATCTGATAACGGATATTGTGGCCCGAAGCTCGAATGTTGATAGCAAGCAATTGACTTTGTACGATAAACGAGAGTCCCTTGCCAGCAAGAGTGTTCTTCCAAACGCCAGTCCTCAAGAGTTCCCGAGTTTCCGACCTGCCATACATATGCAATATAAACTGAATAAGCGCCCCCAAACCCCCGACCGATACGCGATCTGACACTTTGCAAAGCTCTCGAGGTCACTTGTGCCCCCTGACTTCCAGATCTCTGAGCTTTCTGGATAGCAGACTCTCCTGTCGCGTCTTAACGTCAACATTTCCGTCCCGTCTTCCAAAGATGAATGCTTC
Source organism: Aureobasidium uvarum (assembly GCA_903853725.1). Taxonomy (NCBI): domain Eukaryota; kingdom Fungi; phylum Ascomycota; class Dothideomycetes; order Dothideales; family Saccotheciaceae; genus Aureobasidium; species Aureobasidium uvarum. The sequence continues at coordinate 728,321 of CAINUL010000009.1, read as the reverse complement.
TTCGCCTCTTTCTTCTCTTGCCCGCGCGATGCTGTGGACAGTGTTGAAGGCTTCGCTGTCAACGTCCATGGCGCCGCGACTCTGAGGTCGGCTTTCCAGCGTTGGCAGATGCTCGTGCTGAGGCCCGAAGGAGAAGTGCTGGAACGATGTTGTGCTGTCGACCGAGCCAGAAGAAGGCTGGGGGAACATGTCAAAGGACGAAGCATGCGAGGGAAAGACAGCGCTACGACGTCTCTTTGCATCTTCCTTTGCCTTGGTTGCCACATCGATGATGTCTGTTGTGGCAGTTGCTGGTTTCCAGGCAACATATCTTGGCTCGGGCATTTGCATCTCTGTGCGTAGCTTTTCTTTTCCGTCTGGTACTCGATTTGCAAAGACGACTCTCACACCGCCATAGAGGTAGTATCGTCCTTTCTGCGTGGAGCAAATGTTCAGATGAATCAGATATCGGAGAATTGGTTTATCGGTGATGCTGACATCTGGAAACCGGCTAAGATTGGAGATTGGCTGATCAATGATGGGACCAGCAGAGTATGATCGTTGGCGAATGAATGTCTTTGTACCGGGAGGCATGTCCGACAGGTCATATGGGACAAGAAAGAGTTTGACAGCAGTCTTGTTTGGATTCTTGATGACGATCTGCAGTTGGCCGACTTCAGGAATGCGATATGATCCTACTGGTGCTGCTGTGTTTGTCCTCTTTTGGAGTTTGTGCTGACGTCGATGCATTTTATCATGATCCAAGTTGTTGATCTCCGTTGAACTGTGTGATATAGTTTTGTTGTGGTCTTGGTCGTGATGATGTCTTCGTCGTCGGCGAGGCGCAGCAGTCTCAGGGTCATCAGCCTTTTTCAAGGTGTTTTCCAAGTCCAGCATGCCGACGTATGGGCTTGGTTCTGGGTCCGTGGTTGTTCCAGATGCATAGCTGTAGAAGACGGCAGGAAATGGAATCGAGAGGTGAGGCGGACATTTCAGACTTGGCTTGCAGTCACCTTTTCCGAGCACACCGATCTGAGCGACAAAGTCAAGGGGCTTTGACGGGGTCGTAGACATGCGACCCCTAAGAATGCTCTCCTCGTATGAACCAACCATGGGTGCGTGTTGTAGGGGTGATGCATCCGAGATGGACGGACGCCGAGCTGAGGGATATGGTGACATGGTCAAAGAGGAGATTGAGCCGATAGAGCGGCGAGGCTGATGTGCCTGATAGGGAAAAGCACGCAACGAGGAATGCCGGTGCAGAGAAACATGGGGGTTTCTCGTTGGGGTGAAGTGAGGTGAGTCGTGGTCGGGCATGTCGTTGGCATTGGCCTGGTGGACGAGCGGACTTGTGGGCGGCTGGTAAGAGAAGCTGCCAGACAGGGAAGCCTGAGAAGCAGCTCGCGGGCGGGGCAGGAGTTGCGACTGGGTATGCCATGGGACTACGGGAGATGTCGCGATAGTATTTTGCGAATCGTCGTCTTCTCGAAAGTCGCCACGGTGCAAGGCAGAGCGTGGTCGTGGGATGTCGAGGCCCAGGGCATTGCTGTCGTGGTCCAGGAGTGTCCGCGTGGGCGACGGGGGTGGTTCCTGATGTGTGTCGACAGTTGCCCTTGTCTTTAAGCGTCTGATGACATGCTGCCTATTTTCAAGCGGTTGGCGATTGAAGCCATGGCGTGTGTCGTTGGTGAAGAATGGATTGAAGACATGAGCGTCGTCGGGGTCATTGTCGGGGCTGTCGTACTTGGAGTGCGGCATTCTGCAGCTCAGAGCACATTGGTCCAGCTCCGAGCTGCGTGTCTACGTAGAGAATATTCAGAGTTGGAACAAAGTGTCGTGTGTCCCCCTCTTGTCCGGGAGGTGAAGGCCTAAAAGACCCTGATGGTTTCGCAATCTGATAAAGAACCGGCGACGTCAGAATGACTCTGTCGGGGCTCGAACGGTGGTCAAGTTGGCCGCCTGCAAGAGGGCTGGCAGAGTATGGAGTCCAAGTCGCTTGTTGTAGGATGTCACAGGTTGCCAGGCTCAGGATTACAAGACGAAACAAAAAGAAAGAAAAAGACTCGTCGTTACGCTGTCCGAGTCATCTGATGCAATCAGCCCAAAGGCCGAGGCGGAGCGTTTTTTCTCTCCCGCGATTTCCATCAAAGAAATTCCAGACTGTGGGGAAAAGGGAAACCATCAAACTTGGAAGAGCTTCACAATAATAACAACCAAAATCCATCACAAGCAATACTAAAATATTCACATCATGGCCATAACGAAACGCCCGCGCGACAATGCGTCCACCGACCGCGCCGCAAAGAAGCACAAGAAGGGTTTCATCGTCGGCCCTCAAAATCTGCCCGACGGCACCCATCGTCGCAAGAGTACGTACGCGCCCGTGTCTTCACATGGCGCCGTCACACACGCTGACAATCTTTCCCTCACAGCCATCCAGATCAAGCGCAATCTGATCGAAAAGGCGAAACTGAAGAAGGAATATGCAAAGCAAAAGCAACAAGCTGGAGACGACCATCAACCAAAGCGACCAGCAACATATGCCACCACAGAGGACGATGAACAAGACTCGCCAGATGAGGTCGACGCCGAACAAGGGGTCCAAGAGGAGGTGAAAGCGCCGCGACAAGCAAGACCGAAGCGAAAATCTCCATCGCCAGCCCCTGCCCCAGTCGCAGAAGCACCTTCAGAAAACACCGAGTCAAATCTCTCGGGCATACACCACAGTCGCCGTCAAAAGATCATCCCCTTCGCCAAAGAACACCGCGCCGCCCAGCGTCAAAAGAGAGAAACCGAGGACCGTCGCGCCGCCTACGAGCGCTCACAACAAGAAAGAGCGGAAAAGACGGAAGAAAGAGAAAGATTCAGAAAAGCAATGGCAAAAGCAAGGAGTGGCGGCAAAAACGGCCAGAGGAAGCTGGGAAGAGAGAGCACCGTCTTGCTCGATCGCATCAAGAGGATGGTTCAGCAGTGATGCAGAGGTGCTGTCCCGCAATGATACTCGAATTCACCCCCGAGCCACGACCATGAGCACCTTCCACCAACCTAGGATGCCCAGACAGTCACTGCCCCATGCATGCATCCATTGATAAAATGTCCGGAAATACCTCTCGCAGGCAACAATTTCCGCTACCGAGAGTGCGCCCGCGTGGGAGATGAAGGAAAAAAGACGATTGGGTCGATGAGAGCGTCAATTCCTGTGAGGGAAAAAAAAAGGTTGTACACGCAGTCCAAGAACCATCGCTCCCGAGTCACCATGAGAATTTGTCCAAAAAGATGAAGAAGACATGGCAGAACTCTGTGGATGGAAGAAAGATCAAAAGGCAGCGACTAGGGCCACCCCGTGGATACCCTCACGAACACAACTCGCAGAAAAATCACACAAAGCTACAAGGAGGAACAAAGGACGTGTCAACACAAGACAAGTAATCAGCATATACCATTCACACCCTTGAAGACTCCCAAAACCCAAAAACTCCCATACAATCATTCCCTCTCTCTCTGACGCCAGAAAAACACCTTTTGTCACCACCAATTTCCTTTGCCTAGATCTTATACACCACACCACCACTATACATGACCTTGTTGGCCTCATTCAGCTCTGTCAACGCTTGTTCCGCTTCTTGAGCACTGAACTCCTCTTCCCTGGCCCCTACTCTCGCATTTACAGCAGCAACCAATGGCGCCACATCCGCCGCATCGTTGGCAAACAATGGTCCATCGATAAGCTGCCCAAGTGCCGTCTGGAACACCGAAAGTCGATGTGCCGAGATTCCCTCTTCTTGAGTCTCCGCCATTTCTTGTGATTCAGGGGCGGCAGATTGAGATTGCGAATCGAGAAGTTGGGATGCAGGACGTGAGGACGCAAGAGAGAATTGTGAGGAGGAGGGTGGTGGGAGGGAAGATTGTGTGTGCGTCGTGTTTCTCGTCCGATTCGCGCGGGGCGTTGCGGTGTAGAGGTCGTCGTCTTCGTCTGGTAGAGCACCGGAGACTGTGTGATCCTCTCCGTTGGCTGGTGTTCTTCGTGCGCCTCGTCTGGCTGGAGTGGTGCCGCGCCGGGTGGAGCTGCGGTTGGTGGTTGTAGCGTCCATGTCTTCATCATCGGACGAATCGTCATCCGAGGAGAGTGGCTCAGTGGTCGCGCGGGTCTTCCTGCGTTTCCTGCGCTCGTCTTCGGCGACTTCTTTGAAGAGGGCAAAGCGGAGGATGCCCTCGGCGACTTCGGCATCTTTTTGTTCTACACGATTGGACAAGCGAGATTTGGCATGTGCGGTACTCAGACGAATAAGAGTCTCCAGAGTACGAGCAGTCATTGGTGAAGTCTTGCGCTGGTTGCTTTCGATCTCGTCGTTGCGGAGGGAAGAGTATGTGGCAATGATGTGATTTGCCGCTCCAGAAGTGAGGATGGGCTTGACTCTCGACTTGGCATATTGAATATACTTCTTGATGAAGGGAATGCTGAGGACTTCAACCTTGCGACCAGACCCGCGGCCAACAGTAACCGTGACACCAGCGTGAAGCATGACGTTGAACTTTTCGTAGACTTCCGACGTCTTGTCAGCGTCGGCTTCTTCTTCGAGACCAACGCCGAGGGACTGAGTGGCTTGTTCGCGGACTGGAGCGCCTTCTTCCGTGCCTGGCTGACGGTATCTGTGCATTCGGAGGACGTGTTCAGACACTTGTCTGTCTCGTACGTCCTCAATGTCATCTGTCACGATGAACAGCAAATCGAAACGAGAGAGCAAAGAGTCAGGCAGAGCAATGTTGCGATGAGGATCCTTGTGAGTGTCGTATTGACCGTAGATGGGGTTGGCAGCTGCCACGACCGAGCAACGGGCATTGAGGGAGGTATGGATACCGGCTTTGGCGATGGTGACGGTTTGCTGTTCCATGACTTCGTGAATGGCGACACGATCGACGTCGGACATCTTGTCAAACTCATCGATACAGACGACACCACGATCAGCAAGAACCATGGCGCCGGCTTCGAGTCTGCGCTCGCCAGTCTCCTTGTCAGAGGTGACTGCAGCCGTCAGACCGACACCGGAAGAACCACGACCGGTCGTGGCGATTGCGAGCGGGGCCGTGTTCAGGACGAAACGCAAGAGTTGCGACTTTGCAGTGGACGGGTCGCCGACCATCAAGATGTTGATGTCTCCTCTCAGATGTGTGCCGTTGTCCAGATTCTTTTCCATACCTCCCAGGAGCATGAGAAGGATGGCCTTCTTGATGTAGTCATGGCCGTAGATGCTGGGAGCCAGAGATTGGGAGAGCAGTTCAAAGACCTTGCGTTGTTTTGAGATTCTGTTGATGTTGCGAATGTCCGTGTCGGTGATTGTGGCCTGGGCAATGCCGCCGCCAGACTTGGACGAGAGAAGGATGATGTTGTTGGCGAGGACCAGCGTGCGGAAGGTCGAGCTTCCCGCACCGGCGTTGCGGTTTCCGAGCGACCTGTAGATGCCGACGAGCTGGATACGGTCGCCAGGCTTGACTCTGTCGACCATGTCGTCGTCCATGATGACATCAACGCTTCTTGGGAGTTGGCCTGCGGGGGCACGCTCGGGCATTTCCTGAATGGAGATGGTCTGGTGGTCGCGGTAGGTGCAAAAGCCGTATTCGGTGACGAGCGGGTTGCCCTCGTCGTCTTCGGTGGGGTAGACGGAGGAGCTGGCGGCGCCGTTCATGGTCATGGTCTGATCTCTGTACTCGCGGAAGTGGAACGACGACTTGTTCTCGTTGTAATGCACACTCTTGACGACTTTGGGGCGCACGAGGGAGCATTTAGTGACGATGCCCTCGAGCGAGACCATGTGGTTGAGGTGCTGGGAGCTCAGGGTGCGGGGNTTGGTAGCGAACTGTCCGAAGCTGCCAAAGAAGGCGCAGTAGTACATGGTGTCTTCGGCCGTCTCATGGGGAGGTCTGCCGGGGAGGGTGTTGACGATGTTCTTGACGGCGCGGTCGAAGGCCTGGGAAAAGTCAAAGGGCATGTTGAGAATGCCCTCGGCCATCTCGGTACTGTGTGCGCGGATCTCATCGAGCGATACAGGGAGTCGCCGTGACGAGCGACCCAGCATGACCAGAATGTCTGCTCTGTAGCTGCGCGCTCGGGGGTCGTCTTGCACAAGAACATCAGTGATTGTGTCTGGCACTAGTCAAGAATGCAACTACATACTCGGATCGAGAAACTCTTCGGCCGCGCGGATGCGATCGCGCACCGCCTCATCTCGTAGTTGTAGGCCATCCATGATGTGATGTGTGTGTGTGTATGTCTTTGGCAGGCAGAGAGGGTTTCTGTTGTTGACAGAATAACAGGCCCGAGCGTGTCCGACTTGCGCGACGGCGCGTAGAGTGCTTCTTGGCGCGCTGATGATCAGATAAGATGACATGTCTCTAGCTATCAAGTATATCAGGATCGACAAATCACAGGGCACCACGCGCAGCGTGATGTCAAGCTCGGCAGGAACTTGCAGCAAGTGACTCTTGTCTGCATGCGTGCGACTGCAAGTCACGCTCACCGCTCGACCGCCGAGTGGGCTACTTGTATTATTGTGCTGCACGCGCTGCTTCCTTGACTCCAGCCATGCGCCCTCGTGCTGCTGCAGCTTTGTCGCATTCCTATTTCCTGCTGCTGCTCTGACGACTTTGGTCTTTTGCGCGACTCTACGACCTTTACGACTCACGATCCACTTTGCGCCTTGCTGCCTGCTGCTTCTACAGGCTAATCCGAAAGTCACTCGGATTGCTCACACTACCAACTGCAGTGCTGCCTTACTGTCCACCAATCGCTCTGCCGACGCGTGTATATAATAAAAAGGGCTTAAGCCTTCAAGCCCGCTCACCCCGCCAAGTTGTTTTTCTTGTCACGCCTGCACAACTATAACAAAGCATATCCTATAACAAGGCTCAAGTCTGCATCTAGTCAAGACAAGGTGCCCGTCTGACTCCTGTCTTACTTGCATTCCTGAGACATTACGTTTCCACCCTTATAAGTCTGTACATCTGCCCGACTTTTTTGGCGATTTCCGCAATCATGGCTTCTTCTCAGTCAGAAGCAGAGCAGAAAGAGGCTTATCAGTATTGGGGCTATCTCTTCAAGCAAGATCGAACAGGCACTGATATGCTCAAGAACTTACTGCGAGGCATACACAAAACTATAGTGAGTCAAGACATGTATCTTCACATACCAGCACAACACTGACCGCCCCGCACAGNNATAAGCACATTCGACTCATCAGACTCTTCAGATGTCACTCCATCTCAGATGGCCCATTTCTACCGAGCAGTCAATGGCAACTACGACCCACTCTTTCTCTCGACTCCTCCCTCGACCATTGCATTCATCTACAAGAACTTGGGCTGCTTGCACAGTCTGCAGCCCCTGGCCAACCTCAGAGACCGCTATGCTGATCCTGTTGTACCCGCCCTCAAGGTTGAGGGGTATATCATGTGGCAGACTGTGCAACTCCTGTTAGGGCCTGATGAACACTCTGAGTTCTTGAGGCAAGCTGTGCAGAAATGGGACATCCAAAATCCTGAAACTGGCGACGCATTCCCCAAAGTCCTGCCGCGATCATGTTTTCCTCCGCATCCAGACACCAGCATGGTCGAGTGGTATGAAGGTATGAGCAGCCGTTTGCGTCGGGAGGCTGAAGAGCAAGAGCGCATCCGAGTCCAACCCATCGAGGACCGCCCAGACACACCAAACAACTCCAAGCACCATCGCAAAATCAGCAGGTACTCGGACAATGCTCTCACCGACGACGAGTCACCACCAGACCACAAAAACTTTGCAATAGCCTACTTCCGAGACCCTCTCTTCAGGACAATCGACGGTAGACCCGGTGTTGTGAGGAACGGCAGCCGCCGCAGACCTCCTCTCAGTCCTCGTGACTCGTTTGTGCACAGGAGCAAGACTGTTGCATCGACGTTCGGCAATGTCATCAAGAATGTGGGCAGTCCGCACCTATGGGACGGTCACGCAGCTACCAAAGAAAAGGAAAAAGACCGCGATCACCGTCGGCGCAAGAGTTTGCCTGACAAGCACCTCTACCAAGATCTTGACAGTGAGGGCGATCATGTTCGACAGTACAGCCGTCGAGGATCTGTCCAAGATTCACCACCTGAGCACCATCACCATCACTCTCACCACCATGAGTCTTCAAGCCTGCGACCAAGTCCGACGTACCACGATCCCAACATGCGGCATAGACGTTCCCATGGTCCAACCAGCCCACGCGAGTACTTCCCTCCTGTTGATGACGAAGTGGACATGCGGCGATCTAGTTCAGCCACGCACCTCAAACCTCGCTCAACGAGTCCGCAAAAGTCGGGCTTCATGCCCTCGGTATCACCATTGTTTGCCACGCACATAGCACGAGAGGGCCATAGACCTTCTTCTCGCTCTCGACAATCCTCGGCGCGCAGCCCCGAGCGGCCCGAGCTAGCAAGGCAGTCTGGGGACGGAGGAAGCGGCAGCGAGGTCGGGAGCAACAGGGGAGGAAACAGAGGCACTCGACCAAAGGTGGCAAGATTTCAGGATTCCCCGGTTGGAGGAGTGACTGGGCGGAAGTATCCGGTTGAGTCGGCGTATAGGTAGAGGTTATGGTCAGGGAGCATCCAAACAGAAAGAACGTGACTGCAGCCTTTCTTGGCCTCTTCGAGCATCCATGCCGTAGATGTTCAAACGTGTCATCTGCACAGCGTCAAATAGTAGACACACCACAACATCATATCCATTCTACATGCTTATATCGAATGATCAATGCACAAAAATCATGTCGCGACAAGCACCCTGTTCTCAGATTAAGCGAAAAAGGCTGCCCTGTTTTTGTCCCTGGAGCTGTTCGGCCGAGACTATCAGCGCAAGGGTCTCGGTCTCGCTGCGATAAGCGCGTGCGTGGACAACGTCTGCTATGGCTGTGGCTGAGAATGAGCGGTGTGATTTTGACACAGATTCTAGAAGTCCAGGGCGAGGCTGTGCTGGGAGGTGTCGGTATAGGAGAATGAAGAGGGTCTTGTGTGAGTGAGTTATGGCGGTGTTTGTTGTAATGATGGCAGCCGGGAATAGGGGGCTGGTATGGTGTGGCTTGGGCCTAGGCAGTGTGGGGTATTGACCATGGACCATCTTCCAGTTGTTGCTTGGAAGCTTGCGTGTTCCCTCTTGTGCCAACTTTCCTATCAAGCTCCTTTTGCTCTTTCCTCCCTTGTATACCTGCCGTCCATTCAATCCATGAGTACCTGCCGTCCATTCAATCCATGAATACCGTCACCGTCACTTCTGGCACCGTCATTCATCTCTAAGCTAGGTCTTGTCAGTTTTCAGCTCTGAGCGGGTCTTAGGCTAAAGTCGACAATGTTGGACGGCGTGCACAACGGCCACTCANAGGAGGAGCTCAAGTCGCAAGGCGCCATTGAAGCTGCCCGCGACCCGCACAGCAAAGTCACGGCTGCGGACGCCGAGCAGACGCTCCTCGAAGAGTCGCGCAAGGCCGGCGCTGCTGCCTTTCGCTTCGACGCCGATGCCTCGTCCACCGAAAAGGCCCGTCAGGTCAAGGCTGTGAGTCCCTCTTCCTCCATCTACTCTCCGTACTGTACTGACTCCCTGCAGCGACTACCCCAGGAGCTGCAGCACATTCGCCAGCACCAAACAGCCGTCCTCGCTTCCGACCAAGACGACAACCTCAAACCCGCCTACGATATTCCTACTGCTCCCCTGAGTGCTGCGCTTCCCTCGCCCGCCAGATCCACTGCAGAACCCACCAATGGCGCCAGTCCAGGAAAAGAGGAGGACTGGGCAAAGGTTGGCTGGGCTCCTCGCTTCGGCCAGCTGCCCGACAGCGCCAGTGCCATGGGCGACAATCTGCTAGACCACCAGACTTTGCTCGAAGGCAAGCTGGACGACAAGTTCTTTGGCGATTGGTACCATAACACGGGCATCATCATCTTTGCCTGCCTCTCTTCCTGGGTCGTCGCCGTGCTGGGCGGAGGCCTCGGCTGGCTTTTCATCGTCATGGCCATCTGCGGAACCTACTACCGCACCTCGATCCGCAGAGTCCGTCGCAACTTCCGCGACGACGTCCACCGTGAAATGGCAAAAGCTCGTATCGAGACGGACGTCGAGTCGCTCGAGTGGATCAACAGCTTCCTCGTCAAGTTCTGGCCCATCTGCGCCCCCGTGATCTGCACCTCCATTGTCAACACTGTCGATCAGATCCTGTCTACTTCCACTCCGGCTTTCCTTGACAGTATGCGCATGGAGTTTTTCACCCTTGGCACAAAGCCCCCTCGTCTCGAGCACGTCAAGACGTACCCCAAGGCCGAGGACGATATTGTTCTCATGGACTGGAAGTTCAGCTTCACCCCCAACGACACGGCCGATCTGACTGCTCGTCAAGTCAAGAACAAGATCAACCCCAAAGTCGTGCTCGAGGTCCGTTTGGGCAAGGGTATGGTCAGCAAGGGCATGAAAATCATCGTCGAGGACATGGCCTTTTCTGGCCTCATGCGGGTCAAGATGAAGCTGCAAATCCCCTTCCCTTATGTCGAAAAGGTTGAGATCTGTTTCCTCGAGCGCCCAACCATCGACTACGTCTGCAAACCTCTCGGTGGTGACACGTTTGGCTTCGACATCAATTTTATCCCCGGTCTGGAAAGCTTCATCCAGGAACAGATTCACGCCAACCTGGGTCCTATGATGTACCAACCCAACGTCTTCCCCATCGAGATTGCAAAGATGCTTGCTGGGAATCCTGTTGATCAGGCCATCGGTGTCCTACAAATCACCTTCCACGGAGCCCAAGGTCTCCGAAACCCCGACAAGTTCTCTGGCACCCCGGATCCGTACTGTGCCGTTTCCATCAATGGTCGCGATGTCTTGGGCAAGACAAAGACTGTGCACGAAAACGAGAACCCTCGTTGGAATGAAACTATCAATGTCATTCTCACCAGTCTCAAGGATGCCCTTACTCTGCAAGTCTTTGATTACAACGAATTCCGCAAGGACAAGGAATTGGGTGCTGCTACTTTCGCTCTCGATCAACTCGAGCATCAAACAGAGTTCGAGGCTCAACACCTCGAAGTCATGGCCAATGGACGTGCTCGTGGTGTCATTCAGGCCGATATTCGCTTCTTCCCTGTACTCGAAGGCGATAAGCTCCCAGACGGTACCGTTCAACCTCCTCCCGAGAGCAACACTGGTATTGCCAAGTTTACTATCGAGAGTGCCAAAGAGCTCGATGGTAGCAAGAGCATGATCGGTCAACTCAACCCTTACCCAGTCCTTCTTCTCAACGGCAAGGAAATTCACGTCGGCAAGAAGCTCAAGAGAACAAACAACCCCATCTTCATTGAGGCCTCAAAGGAACTTCTCATCACCGACCGTAAAAAGGCAAAGCTTGGTCTTGTCATCAAAGACGACAGAGACATGGCTGCCGATCCTATCATTGGTACCTACCAACTCAAATTGGACGACATGCTCGAGCTCATGCAGAGAGGCCAAGAATGGTACAATCTCGCTGGTGTCAAGACTGGTCGTGCTAAGATGTTGCTACAATGGAAGCCCGTCGCTCTGAAGGGCGCTCTTGGTGGTTCTGGTGGTTACGTTACCCCTATCGGTGTGATGCGTTTCCACTTCCAGAATGCTCGCGACTTGCGCAACCTCGAGACCCTTGGCAAGTCTGATCCTTACATCCGTGTCATGCTCTCTGGTGTCTTGAAGGCAAGAACAGTTACCTGGAAGAACAATCTCAACCCTGATTTCGACGAGGTCCTCTATGTTCCTGTTCACTCGACTCGTGAAAAGCTCAGTCTTGAGGTCATGGATGAGGAAAAGATTGGCAAGGACAGATTGCTTGGTATGGTCGAGCTTGCTGTCTCGGACTATGCACACCAAGATGAATCTGGCGAATATCTCGTTGACGACACCAAGAAGCCCTTGTCTCAAGGTCTGCGTCTTGGCGCTACAGGCTCAGCCAAGGGTCTCCTCAACTTCACCGCGTCTTTCTTCCCTACGCTGAATGTTGTCGACCCCGAAGATGAGGAGAAGGAGGAGAAGACCAGTCTGGAGGTTCCTGAACCCGTCAAGGAGCCTCCCACTCCTACTCTCGAGGTGCGACCAGAAGGACGTGCTCGTAGTAACACTGCAGGTACAATCACTTCTCTCAAATCGAATCCTGCCGCTGCCGAGATGCGTCAACAACTTGCTGCCAATGAAAACAAGCAAGACGATGGTTTGCCAGTCAAGAAGGAAGTCCCCAAGGTTCGCATCAGTGCGGAAGAGCTCTCACACTACGGTAAGTCTGCATTGTCTTCTGTAACTACTCAGACACTAATCATGCTTCAGNAATCTGGTCTGCTCGTCTTCAAGATCATCGATGGTGACCTCGCTGCCCCCGGATGCCATCTCGAGGTCATCATGGATGATATGCTGTTTGCTTCGTACACTTCATCGAAGACGCGCTCGAAGCAATACACATTCAACGAAACCGGTGATGCCATGGTTCGCGAACTTGATCTGTCCAGAATCACGCTTCGCCTGGTGGAAGAGGTTGATTCCAAGGGGGATGATGACCACGACAAACACATCAAGGCCAAGCTCACCGGACAGACTTTGGAAGTTCTCAAATCTGGGCTTTACACACCTACCAAGCTCACACTCAAGGACAGCCATGGACGTGATAGCAGTGTTACCGTCAGCTTGAAGTACCTGCCCGTCAAGATGAAGCTGGATCCTTCCGAGAGTATCAACAACCAGGGCAATCTCCGTGTCGAGGTTCTTGATGCCGCTGATCTTCCAGCTGCTGACCGTAATGGCTACTCCGACCCTTACTGCAAGTTCACGCTCAATGGCAAGGAAGTCTTCAAGAGCAAGACACAGAAGAAGACTCTCCACCCTGCGTGGAATGAGTTCTTCGAAGTTCCCATCCGCTCCCGGACAGCTGCCAACTTCCAGATTGACGTGTTCGACTGGGACTTTGGTGACAAGGCGGACTTCCTCGGTAAGGCAGCCATCAATCTTGATATCCTCGAGCCTTTCCGTAGACAGGAAGTCACTCTTGGTCTCGACGGCAAGAGTGGAAGCGTCAGATTGGGCATGCTCTTTAAGCCAGACTATGTCACCAGATCCCGTCAAGGCTCCTCCACCTTCCACGGCACTTTCGCAGCACCCGGCAAGATTGTCGGAGCACCCGTCAAAGGCGTTGGCAAAGGCGCAGTCTTTGTTGGCGGGAATGTGGTCCGTGGCGCTTCATTCCTCGGTCGCGGCTTCCGTCGCAGAAAGTCGAATGCAGAGCAAGATGGCGATGGAGTCGTCACTGATGACACACCCATGCCTGGCCTGAGTACTGGAGCACCTCTTATTGAACAACAGAGTCCTGAATACACAGTCAACGTCGAAGGACCCGGTACACCACACTCGCGCACTCGCAGCTTCGGCAACAACACGACCTCTCCCGGCACTTCCGAAACGGGCACCGCATCCATCAGCGTCNTCTCCGCCACCGGCTTTCCCGCCGGTACAAAGGTCGAAGTCAAGATCCTGCACGACAGTCCCCAAGGTCTCAAGGAAATCATCCGCACCAAACCCCTCAAGACCAAAGGCGAAGAAGTCAGTTGGTCCGACCTGCGTCTCGAGAAGAAGCTGTCGTGTACTGCAGACTCGTCCTTCCGCGTCGTCGTCTCGGATCACCATACCTTTGGCAACGGCACCGAGCTGGGCGAAGCACAATTCTTCCTCGACGACCAGGGCGCCGGCGGCGAAAAGGAAGTCAAGGTCGGCAGTGGCAGTGTTGTGGTTAGGAGTTCTTGGCGACCATCCACTGCGGACTCTGCTTCCATGCTTGGCTCCATCAGAGGCAGTCCCGGTGGCGCAAACCTAGGTGGCAGTATAGGGCGCCGGAGCTTCATGGGCAGAAGAGAACGCAGCGTCACGCCCTCCACACCAGGACAATCCTAGAAGGAAAAGCAGATTTCCACCGCAGTTAGAAAAAACAGTCTCGCCAATCTCAGAAGAATCAGTTTAGGGTCTTTGAGAAAGAGGTCTTGCGATGCTGTCGTCAGAAAAGTGTCTGCGAGTGCGCTTGAGGGAGAAGAAGGTCGCAGTCAGAACAAATCTGGATGGAGAGGCAGAGGACGCAGTCCCGCTGGCGTCAAGAGCCCGACCAGCATGGGCAGCATTGACGGTTTGATCAGCTCTCCACGCATGTCTGCGCCAGAGATTAGTCCCGGGAGCGCGAGCAGAGACAGGGAACTGAGCCCGCTGTGAAATACGCAGCAATCTCACAAGGCTCGTAGGTTCACTCCAGAGACCCCGAGTGGGGGTGAAATGTAATCTTTATTAATTCTCATTCTTCATCTTTCTTTTCTCTTCTTTTCTCGAGATTTTTCGCGTATATTTGATACCAGACTGAGCGAGAAGAGGGATATCACGTATTCACGGGTTCCATTGATGTTCTTCTCATGCCCCCCACATGGAACCCGAGCGGTAAGCATTATCACCCCCCACCACAAAAAAGAACTTCACTGGACCAGCCACATAGTCGGCTCGCATTGTCAGTATCACAGGCTGGGTCACAAGCATTGTGTAGACGCTCGCTCTACAAGCACACCTGCTGCTCCCACCCAGTCTGGCTTAGCAGCCAACTGTAATAAGTACCACACTATTGGAAAAAGGTGACGGATGTGACAAGATCAGGAACTTGTTCGGGGTCACACTCAAGCAATTGTTCCATTGGAACCCCGCCATCGGATCCAACAGTACTAGCCTTCAGCTTGGGTATGCGATATGTGTTGGCGTCTCGTCATGAGATCGTTTCCTGTAAGACATTTCTATATCGCTTTGCTAGGAGTGCCCTACACGCAATCTGCGGATAGACACAGTCGATCGTTTGTCGTCTATGATCGCTTCCGTCATGTGTCAAACATCCCCTTCGCTCGCTGGAGAGGTCACCAGTGACCACGACCGACCATACCAGTCGATGGATTGTCGAGTCACAGCCAGGTATCCGTGAATAGATTGTTGCACTCGAGCTTCCTGCCATCAGGTCGCCCCCAACACTGTCAATTTGTTCATTGCATATCGGAACCTCGGACCAAGATCAGTACTGGGAATCCCCTTTGAGATCATCACAGCATGCCGACTGGCAAGTTGTCGAACTGCGGCCAGAAATCCATGGTTAAGTTGTTGTTGTCCAGGTTCTCCGCCATCAGATCACTCCAGAGGCTTTCGTTCCCGGTCACCCACATTGCATCCGACTCGAAAGGTTGAACACTGGAGTAGTGAGGTGTGCCCACGATATCCTGGTTGACATGAGATGTGTTGTTTGTGGACCGTTGAGCATTGTTATTATCCGTCATTCGCATCGTTCGTGCGACCGAGGAACTTCTTACGTGAACCGCCTCATTGGTCTGTGAAGCAACGTATTTGCCTGTTTCTGCAGATAACCCCTCCAAGATTGGACCATATCGCCACACAGGCGCACTCTTGATCCCTGTTTCAGCCAGGCGTTTCTGTCCGGTAGAGGCTAGCTCGTATAGACTATGACAATCCATGTGCGAGGTTGTGCCAAACAAATCGGTGGGAATGCGTTGACGGCTCAATTGGATGATGTATATGTGGATGATTGATATGGCGGAAAAGGCGATGTACTGCGAGAACCAGAAGGCAGGAAACAAGACTCGATAGCGGGTTGTACCACTGATGGTCTCTATGGCCTCTCGTGCTGCCTGGATACAAGACCGCAGCTGATCACGATACCGCTTGGCTTCTGTTTCTGACAGCTCGGTAGAAGGGTCCCGGAGCAATAGAGGCCGGGTGACGAACATTATGGCATGAAGACGTGCCAAAGCGAGGATAGAGTGCTGACGCCGAAAAGATGGAATCAAGCTGCTGGGGTGAATGGCGCCAGACAATATCGGCGTAAGCTTTGACTGCCAGTCGCGAATCTCATTACTTCGCCGGGCAGCTGCTTCGACGTGTAAGCGATCTGTGGTGCTTGGCAAACGATTTTGTTCTTGTGAAGCTCTGGCCAGGATGATTCCAACCTCAATATGTGCAAGGGTGGCGTGAAGAAGACAGTCTCGTGCGTGTGTCTTGTCTTGCTGTCGAACGCCTTCCGCAGTAAGGTCTTCATCATTCACAACCATAGGGAGTTCTTGGTTAGTGTCATCGATGTGCAGCAACGACAGCCGTCCCATGACAATGCTCAAGTACTTGTCCAAGGTGAAGGCACACCAAAACAAACGTCTTTGCATCTGTACGATGATCGGGTTGCACGTTGGATCATTAGCTCTCTCAGCACGCCTTCGATGTATACCCACCGCTTGCATCAGTTGTATCATAGTGCCGAAGGTGAACAACGCCCTGTTCGGTCTTGATGATGAAAGCAAATACTGAACCGCAGCAAATCTGGCTTGGACAGACTCAAGTCGTGGTGGACCGGCTTCTTGTGAAAGCAGACTTTCGGCTTTTTGATAGTACATCTCACTCGAATGCCAACCTTGATGACTCGCATCAATGGTATCGCCAAGAGAGTCGACAGTGAACACGGCCGCCGAGGCAAAGATCAATAAGATGCATGCTGTAGTAGCAACTGGAACATCAGCCTCGTCGTAAATTTCTCTCAACCATCCATTCACGGTAGGCTCATGCATGTAACGATATGTTGGTGAGGAAAACTCGAAATATCTTTCAAGAAGCCGAGTAGCAGTTTTGTATTCAGGCCAGACGGATTGTGAGATACCAGGCTGGCACACTTTGGCATCGCCGAACGAGAGAGTTGAAGTCTCGGTCTCGAAATGCGACTCAGGCCTTCTGGTAAGATTCTGCACTGAGCCACGATCGGAGCGTTGCAGTGCTTGACCCAAGAAGGATTGTGCACTAGAAGGTCCAAGATACTGTCCATCGATGGTTTGTTGCTGCTCTGATATCGATCTTCGAGTCGCCAATTCCGGACGAACCGGGACTGCTCTTGGGTCGATGTCATCTAGCGGGTTAGGGCTCGTATCGCGATCTGTCTCAAGATCAGATGCTAGACCATGTTGGACAGATTGCCGGCCAGCGATCAAGTCCCCGTCTGCAAGCTGAGATGAGGTCGTGTAAGTAGGTGATGTGACACTAGTGCCTGAACGTCGAGGGCCAGGTGTTATATGGCTGTATGCTTGTGGCGCTGGGGAAGGAGGGATCGCAATGCCTTGATTGGATCATTGTTAGCAAATGCTTAACCTCCACATCTGGTGTCAACAAGTTTCTGATGACGGGTTTCGCGACCAAGAGAGGCATTGGAAGGTGTTGATGCGAAGCACAGCTTTTCCGCCGGCTTCCGACATCACGCGTCTCGTTTGAGTCGCGTTCGACCATTGCCACGATTCATACGTGGCGAGATGTTGTTCGCGTACCTCTGTTATACTGAGCGTCATAACTGCATTTGCCTCTCGCCTTGATGCAAGGCGCGCATGGATGGTCACCGGTGCAGCGCTTCTTTCTCGCTTTGCAAGCATCGCAAGCTCGCGTGACTTTCTGGCGTTGCCGCGAGCCTGTCTGCTCAAACTCAGAGCTCAATCTTTTGCTAGAGGGTGTTGTTGACAGTGGGATTGCAGCGAGCGAGTCTGCCATGTCATGCCTATGGAGTCGCGATGATTCCCGAAGCTTGTCGGATTTGTGAAGGTGAAAAGTGAAGGCGGAAGCGGAAGCGGAAGCGGAGTAACATCTGCTAGCGACCCTCGGATGACACGACACTACTGCTTTCACCTATGCAAAAAATAGGTTTGTCACTGAGAAGGTATCCGATGGGAGTCGTCATTGATAGAGAGATGGTGTGCTGATCTCTCCGTCAGGAGTTTTGTATTCTGTGGTCGAGTTGCTCCAGTTTCGAGAAGGCTTCTGATAAGCATGTCAACACACCGGCTGAGTCACGAGTGAGACAGCATGTTATGCTTTGACTGGACAATCTCTTCAGGACCAACAGGTCATACCTACCAGACATCCCAGGCAGCCATAGAAATTGATTTGCCCTTTGTAAGGCATTTTGAAAGGTTTATCCTGCTCAAAACCATGGCTTGTGGTACGACCCTGTCCGAAAACCCGACTTTCTGCTGCCAAGCAATTCCGACCGAGATAAGCGCCACCAAGACAAGAATTCCGCATCCAGATCGCATCTGTCCTTCACCACCACAAACATCGGAGCTGCCTTGATCAAGAAAAAGTTCTAGGACGAGCGCAGCGACCAATGAGCAGATCAAGAACGAACACGCATACTTGCATAATGTACCACACACCGGTGACATGCTCTGCGTCCAGTCTCCAGCCCCAAAGCCCTCGAGACCAGCCGTCTTTCCAACAAGGAAGGTCGTCGATATGTAGCAAGCACAACGTGCTTCAGACGATTGGTCCGAAACGCTCCATGCAAGGAACGACAAGCAACTCTCTTCCAAGCCTCCATCGCATCCGCCCATTGCCAAGCCTTGGCGGGACCCTGAACTTTTAGCAGAACAATATCACTTCCTCACCAAAACCGCATTCCAGCTTCCAAACTCTCTTGTCGACAAGAACACGCTTTGAGCGCCTCGCTACTTGGCGCACACGGCAGGAAACGGTAGACTGCTCCTTCTCGCGTCGCTCACCACGCGATATCAGCGTGAAGGCGCAGCTCCTAGCCTGCATGGCACTACCTACTGCAATCATTGGCTGAGTCAATGGCGAGGCATTGATGAAGGCATAGCTCCGAGGTAAGCAGTCGATCGGTATAAAGCTGCAGCAGCTCCAGGGTCTGCGAGATAATGTAGGTCAAGTTTGTTGATTTTTCCGTCTCTTTTCATTTCTTTACCTCGTTATCACGATGCGCTTCAGCACTGCTTGTGTCGTGTGCACTGCTGCCGTCATTGGCCAGGCAACCGCTCAGACCTTCCAGCGCCTTGGTGCTTGTCCTACCTTGGGTTGCATCTTCCCTCCGGATCAGAGCGAATTTCTCCCTGGTCAATGGTTCGACATCCGTCTCGAGACTCACGCTCCCCAGAACGGTAGTGAAGTCGTTCCCGGCTACCTGACTCCTGACGAAAAGTTCACCTTCACAATCGCCAAAGACGGCAAGCAAAAGGACTGTAAGAGCGCTACTTCATACTTCAAGGTCGCCGAGCCTGCTCTTGAAAGATGGAACTTCACTTGGTACGAAGATCTTTTCGCCCAGGCTGCTAAGACACCTTCGATGGTGAAGGTCGCCTCAAAGGCATATAGACAGGTTGCTCTGTACGAGCCTGGCAACTACATTGCCACTCTCACATATGGCAACGGTAGCATCACTCAGGCTAACTGGACTGTTCGCGACGACAAGATCTCGCAAAAGGCCAAGAACGTCATCATGTTCATTGGTGACGGCATGACCACTAATATGATCACCGCTGCTCGTCTGATTGCCCACCAAAGCGTCAACGGCAAGTACCAATCTCGTATGGCCATGGACAAGTTCCCGGTCTTGGGACACCAAATGACTCACTCAATCGATTCGTTCATCACTGACTCTGCCAACTCGGCCACTGCTCTCTACACTGGCCACAAGAGTACCGTCAACGCTCTTGGCGTTTATGCCGACTCCTCTCCCAACCCTCTCGATGATCCCAAGGTCCAGACCATTGCCGAGTTGTTCCACGAAGTTCGTGGTGGTGGTGTTGGTATCGTTTCTACTGCCTTCATTGCCGATGCTACTCCTGGAGCTTTGACTGCTCACACTCGTAATCGTGGCCAGTACGGCAACGTTGTTGATTCATTCCTCAACGGCATCACCAACTACACCTGGCCCTCATGGAACGGACCAGATGTTCTTTTCGGTGGTGGTGCTGAGCAGTTCATTCCGAGCAGCAAGTCCTTCCAAGGCAAGGACTACTACAAGGAGTTCCAAAACAAGGGCTACAACCTTATACAAAACAACACTGCTCTGAAGGCCGCCCCCAACACTGAGCGCACTCTTGGTATCTTCTCCGTCTCCAACATGGCCAAATGGCTTGACAGAAATGTCTACAAGAACAACACCCAGATTCCCAAGACTGCTCCTGACGGCAGCAGCGGTGCCGCAACCGACCAGCCCGGTTTGAAGGAGATGACTCTCAAGGCCATCGACATCCTGCACAAGCGCAACCCCGACAAGGGCTTCTTCCTCATGTCCGAAGCCGCATCCATCGACAAGCAGATGCACGTCCTCGACTACGACCGTGCTCTCGGTGAACTCCTCGAACTCGACGACACAGTCAAGGCTACTCTCAAGCACCTAGAAGAGATTGGCGAACTCGACAACACCCTTGTCATTGTTACTGCTGACCACGGTCACGGTTTTGATGTCACCGGTGGCGTTGACACCAAGTACATGGATGCTCAATCCAGCGATCGCAAGAAGCGTGATGCAGTCGGCACATACGAGCAATCTGGTCTGTCCCAGTACATGGTTGCCAACCGCTCTGCTCCCATCGGCAGCGACCAAAACCTTGTCTACTCTGCTGGCGTCGATTTCCCCGTCAACTGGGACCCTCGCTATACTCTGCAGTCTGGTCTTGCCACTTTCCCTGACCACCGCGAGAACTACCGTGTTCACAAGAATGGACCTAGAATCCCTGCTCTCAACATCACTGGCTTCTCGTCTAACGACTACTACGTCAACTACATTGATGCTGTCACTGGCTTTGTCGTCAACGGCACGCTTCCAGTCTCTGCGGATCAGGGTGTGCACTCGCTTACTGATGTCCCTGTCTTTGCTCAGGGCCCTTGCCAGAGTGCTTTCGGAGGTGTCTACAACAATGTTGATATCTTCTACAACATTGCCTCCTGCTTGCGCCTGCAGAGAAACAAGGCTCCCAAGTAAACTTTTTGATGATGGGAAACTATGAAGTTTGGAAAAGATTTGGAAGAGCAGTCTTGGTCATCATGGCCAAAACTAGACTTGACTGCTGAATAAAATTATTGGACTAGAGCTCCAACTTGAGATAATGTTGATCATGGAATATGTTTCACTCCTGCTTAAGTGTGTTTGGTTCCATGTCACTTATGTCGTATATTAGCCGCACGCATCTCAGCACAAATCTCGTCTGGTACGATGAGTCGATACAGCTAGGCTGAGGGTCTCGACTGTATTTGCGGACGCCTTTTCTGTGGATGCTCTTCTACTTTAAGCTTGTTTGCTCTGTCAAATTCATACGACAAGCGATTCAACAAGTATAGTTCGACTCATGTCATCCCTACTACTTGAACGCGCTCGTAGTCTCACCAGTAGCCATTCTACTTCGTTCGAAGCACCTCTCTAATCACAAGTTCTCGTGCTTTGCCCATTCCGTTCCTTTTAAGCCCGATCTTGCCCAATTGGTCCTTGGCAACTCGAAGGTATCAGTCATGCGAGCGTAGGACACGCCTCCCAGTTGACCCACAGGCCGAAAGTGACTCAAATCGACGTGACTGCGCTTGTCGTCGATGGCATTGGCCTTGACCCAAAATCTAGTGGCTTCGATGATAGCTAAAGTGCCAGGTGCACCGCCAACCGCCGGTCGCGAAGTCTTGTACTCGACGATCTCGGACAGCTTGCCTTCGATAGAGACGACAGACTCTTTGACACGTGGAGGCGTGACGGTAGTACTGGCAGTCTTTGTGAGGCCCGAAAAGGACCACTCAGAGAGGCCTCGAGGTGCATCAATGGATGTTGCATTCACAGCTTCGATCATATCCTCCGACACGAGATTAAATGTGCACTCACCCGTGTCCTTGAGGTTCTGCAATGTATCTTTCGGACGAGACGCGCGGCCAGAAAACCCAACAACAAAGATTGGTGGATCGTGGTCGACGACTTGGAAATAGCTGAATGGTGCCAGATTCTGTTTTCCATCTTTGGATACAGTACTGATCAAGCCAATAGGACGTGGTGCTATGCTTGAAACCAGTAAGGTATAGTTATGCAGCATTGGTCGTCCTGGTCCGAAAGGGTCAATCTCAATATGCGCATGCTCATCTGCAGATTTTGTTTCGCCAGTGCCTTTGCCATATGTCCAGTTCGGATCCGGTGATGCTGTGACGCTGATTCTGGTCGCAGGTTCGAATGGCAGTAATTTTTGATCTTTGCCTTTGAGCGCTGCATAGTCTATCTTGACACAGGGCGCACTACCTTTTGCGGTCGATCTGTGGGCTTTGGAAATACGACCTATGGAGCCAGTACTTTGTCTGTGGGAGTGTAAGCCAAGGATCACGAGAAAAATCGTTCGGAGCGCATGCTTGAGTACCCTAGGAGACTCATAACTCGTCGGGACCAGGACATTAATGAATACATCGGGCCGACAATAGCTCGAAACCGTAATTGAAAGGGATTCTGCAAGAGTTTTGATCTGTATGTCGCAGAGCTCGTGGCAACATACTCGATATAAAGCGCTGGAGTCTGAGGCGCATTCTTTCCCGACGCCCTGCAGATGACAACCTTGGCAGTCTGCGCGTACTATGGTAACAACGACCATCAAAGCTTGCACTTCCAATGTTCGTATGCCATTCTACTCCAGGTAAATTGATAACTATACAAATACAAGATAGATGATGTTCTTAAATTGTTGGTCGTGCTAAGCATTCACTAATATGGAAAAACAACTAGAGCCATTTATTTACAAACTATACCGTGATACCACACCCCATCGCCTCGTTATCTAGTTTTTCGCAAATACATGTGTCATAGATCAAGTCTTGATATAAAGACCTTAGCACTCTACCGTTATAGTCATTACCTTAGTATGGAGGAGTTAGACAGGTCGACTAACTCCGAGCGGACATAAGGTTCGGGATATGTCCGCAACATGTCCTGCGATAACGTAGTCTGGTGGAAGGTCTAGGCCTATAGAGAAATACCGAACTCAGTCGTAGAATCGTGACCTCAGAGCTTAGAGCAACACGGAGAAGTCATATCACACCTTGTCGAGAGCCGGGATAAGACTTACCGCATTCGTCAAACATCGTCGAGATGTCAAACGACGCAGCTAAGACGAGAGCTGGCAAAGGCTATCAGAGCCGGGTCAACTGTCAGACCACGCTCGGAATTGGTTCGAGTTGCCGAGAACCCTAGCAGAGCATGCCTGTGCCGGAGCTTGCGCCATCCCTTTATCAACCTATCACGGTGGCAGTGGCATTGGAGCATAGCGTCAATCTCTAGTGTGATGCGATTCGCCCTCATCTCTGCAAGAAGGTTTTAGGACGATGGCGCTAGCTTCAAAGCACAATCCTATCATCATCGTTGTCGCAGGTGGCGCTTGAGGTTCGAAGATCGAATATAAGAGGCTGTGGAGCCCGACGTGGATTTTCGCGATCTCACATCACCTTACGACACACTTCCGTCCTAAATTGCGGTACCACTACGCAAATACACCCTCCTTTGGACGCAATTAGCCATGGCCTTGACTTTTTCTCTCAGCGATCTTAGGGAGCGCATTGACACTACAACTCGAGCCTTTTTGTCGGCCTTTGAAGAAGGTGCAGCTTGCAAGGATGCCTCCATCATCAACCGGGACGTTACGACCGACTGTACCCGCCATATGCTCCCGGCGTCCGTACCCAAGGCTTTTGGCCTGCCAGTAGACCTTTCTCTCGACACCACGAGCTTTCAAGAGATGTTTGCCAAGGACATCAGAGTGTTGACTTTCAAGACTAACGTCATCTCCAATCTGGTCGTTGATACTGAGGCCCGCAGGGCTGCATTTACATCTCTTGCAGATGTGCATACTCTTAGTGGAGAGTCGTTTCCCGTCGAGCAGGCATGGATTTTGTACTTTAATGAGGATGGACCTAAGGTCAAGAAAGTGGTTGAGTTCTGCGATAAGGACGCCATATTGAAGATGGCAAACACAACCAGCTCATCATTGCACAACACCTTGTGACCTAGTTCCGAGAGTGTAGACTAGCTGCGTGACCGGCCGAATACCAACTTCAGGTTACCGAGTAACGTCTTTGGAATCCGCCTCTTCATCCTTTCCGTGTGCATTCCCTCGATATCCAGCTACACCCATTGTCATGTGATGGAGAAATGCTTGGAACGAAAGCGACTGACGAAGAGTAGGCTGCAGCAAGATAAGAAGCAGACAAGCAGTATACAACGAAATCTCTGCTCTCCCGAAAGCCATGTGCCATAGGAACGACATGGTCATCAATCCCAAGCCAAGCGATGACAAAACCTGCACTCCTGTGTCTTTTTTTACCACCCACGTCGTATCTGCGAATCCCACGTCTATTTAGAATCGCTCGAGTGAGATAGAACAGCACAAACGATCTGGCTGCACAAGTCGATAACCATGTGTGTGTCCTCAAGAATGGCTCACGATCAAGCAGGAAAACAGGTGTGTCTTGCAGGTATCCATGTCTTTGACGAAACTCCTTGCTATCAGGATTGGTCAGTTCAAAATCTAACTGGGACAGGTCCTTGACTTACAGCGCGACTCTTGCTGTGAAGAGCTCGTATCGGTACGACATTTGACTCCATAGCCATCTGAACCATAGCAAGCTAGGGTTCTCAGCGGGCGGCGTGGTCACAAACTCTTGATAACCTAGCCATCAAGTCAGCGTAGTCACGTTGGATACTGTGGAAGAATGGAAGATTTACCATCAACGATCTCCCATGTCGATGCTGAGGTTGTAACATCGCTCAAGCAAGTAGTCTCGAGCTCTAGATTCAGCCCTCGCAGCACAGTATCATTCGCATACATACCATCCCAATCTGGAAACGAGCGATAAGATGTAGACAAGTAACAGTTTGCAGCCGTGTTCCACAATCTGAACTTTTGTGAGCTCTCAGGAGCATATTCTAGAGCCCATATTGAAGATGCATTAGCCTCTGATATCGTGCTGTCGGAGTTGGTTAGTCATGTTGAATCGGAAGTTGTACGTCTCTGAGCTTACCTGACTGTCCAGCGTGTACCATCTTGGTCTCCGTCTACTGCGCTGCCGGCAAAACCCAAGCGGTCGATGATGCTTACTGTACCCACCTCGACAGCTAGATATCTTCCGCTCGCCTCACTATGCACATGGATGAGGTCGTTGTGCAGAAGGTGAGTCNNCGAGTGTCCTTGTATGTCGGGATGCGGCGAAATGTCCAGGGTGCTATTGCTAGGTGATCAGATAGGACTGGCCATATGAGTTGCAGGCCACATACCAGTATATCTGATAGAGTCTCTGAGTGTCACTCTCAAAGCACTGTTCGGTAGAGATTCTGTCTCATTGAGCGGTCGATACAAGCGCATGGTCTCATCCCATATCCAGTTGTCTGTATAGAGAAAGCCAGCGCCTTGCAGATATAAACTCTGAGGAATGTCTGGTACGAGCGCGTATCTATCAAGATTTAATCTGTGTCCAACCCTACAATGATATGGGACATACCTTGGAAATGTATCATTGGTGACAATAAATGTCGACTCGTGACCGCGAAGAAAACGTCGCGTGTTTGCCGTTAAGAAGCGCAGATTCCAATTACCACCAGCAGCAAGCTCTGAATTGGGATAAGTAGAGTAACCGATCAGAAAGACCAGGCTCAAGCACCCAAAGCAACGAAAGATAAGTCGAAACAGATTTGTAATGAGAATTATAGGCTGATAAGATTAGCTAGAAGAACCCCTTCAGAATATGCAATTGCATGTACTTACTAAACCCTTGCGCTTGTTAGCTAGCTGATACCATACATCAAGTATCATGTCTGTATAACGGAGAAGACTGACAATGATCCAATTTGCGTCTCGACATCCCAGTTGGAAAGAGACGATGAGGATCATGTCAAAGCAAAGGGACTCGGAGAAGCTGTGCTGGAAATGTTTGCTTCGATGCATGAGCCATATCAGAAGTAGAATAGTCAAGCAACGACCCATTTCTACTGCATATATTATGGCTGACAGATCCTGATCCTTAAAGAAGTGATACAAGCCCACAGTAGCAAAGATCAAGAAGCCAAGAATGCGTTTTTGCGCCTGAGATCCGCTCAGATTGTGCAGAAGAACACAACAGAGTGCTGATGATGAACCTGTGCGAGCAGCCCATATCAGCAACTGTAGTGCTTGATTCGAACATCTGGACTTCAAGAGAAGAGATAGCGTCGGTATGTCCTCGATTATGATTTGTCCGCGAGACAGAAAGTTTGTGAGTGTGGTGTGGAGATGATCATGATCAGGTTGAGGCTGGATGCTGTGTAATAACGACGACATGGCGATTCACGATAAGATGAGGGGCGTGATCCGTCCTTGAAACATCATCGCAAGCATGCTGAAAGGGAGAACGAAGGATGGAGGCCAAACCCAAGGCCGATATGGACCTCAGAAAGCTGAGCCGGACAGCTTACCAAAAGGAACATTGGAATTAATCGGGGTCTCATCTCGGAGCTTGGAGGGCCTCTCCTATCGTTGAGTGAGTAGGATTGCGAATTTCAAGGTCACAGGCTCGCGTAATCAATATTGCAATTCTCCATAGATGGAGGCTTTGCAAATCTCTTTTGGCTTTTGAAACTCGATAGCATCAATATTAGGCTGATGACTGACTACTGGTCTAGCTATCATCACCCGGCCTTCGTGAATGCAAAAGAGACTTTCTTTACGCTGGAGGAGATTAATCGAGTCCTTACAACAGTTCGTTCTGACCGATATCACCGTCGTAGGACGAGGCAACAGCGTCCACGTATCGCTTGCAGTAGTTGTCTAACAAGTCTTTGACATCCTCATACACGACAGGTGGTTGTACATTACCAACACGTGTGGCCCATCTCCAAGTCCAAGCATCCGTGCCATTTTCCTTGCACCAACACAGCCAGGAACCACCACCAACACCACCTGACACATCGCCCATGTCCAAGACCACAGAAGTCTCGTAATCCAAAGTCCACAGACCGGTCGAATCCTTGGACTGTTCAGGCGAGAGAAAAGGATGTTTGAGCGACGCCAAGGGTGTTCGCAAGCCATTGAATGCACGAGGAATCTGAGAATTGGTGATTGGCAAAGCGGGTCCTTGTAGCGAGTCCGTGAGCGCACAGAGTTGTTTGAAGTCTTCAGGAAGAGTCACAGGATCAGTATCTGTAGTAGCACGGTCTCGAAGGATTGATTCAATTTCGGTGAACATCTGCAGGCGTTCCTCTTCTGGTAGAGGCGGTTTCGTGCCATCCGTGACCTGGGCATAAAGGTCCGCGCTGCTTGCAATGGGTGCGGTCAAGCGATCAACGGTGTTGTTGGGCCATTCCTCGGCGCGAATGATATCCAGCTCCTCTGGATCAGTAGTGTCGGTTGATATCTCGAGGATTTCGAATAATCTCGCGAGGCAATTTCGTCTTAGCTGCAGAACGCGAGACCGGTGAAGCTCGAAGGATTCGCGCAGATCGGCATTGATGGGCTCAAGAGACATAGCGGATGTCTGCAGAATGGATCAAAAGATAAATGAGTTCGGCGACCAACTTGCGAATTTGGCAGGAGCTTATATAACTTAGCGAATGACTAAGCTTGTTCAAGCATCTTGGCATAATCCAGCCACGAGGGCTTGTGGTTATACGAAGTATATTAACCAGAGACAATATAACAGCAATAAGTCAGGATCCTTCGCGTAAACTGTGGGGTCGACCGTTTAACGATTCGTCAAAACTGATTGATGGCTGTACATGTGGCATCGTGTGTGCATACTGCCGGCTATCATGGCTACACTGCCGAAGACTCTCAAACTCTCTTGGCTGTGATAGTTCAAGTCTCTATTCTCCGACTTGCACCTGCCTGAGTTGGTAAGAGCGGTCAAGTCCAAGGTAGCAAGAGTTATAAAACCACGTTGGGCCGTCATCGTTCTTGATCATCCATCATCCGCCAGCTATCGCCCGTCAACATCCTTCCCTGACAATCAATCAAGATGAGACTTTCTATAATCTTCGCTGGCCTCTTGCCTCTGGTCCTCGCTAGTGTCATCCCCGAGGTCGATGTTTCTGTTGAAGTTGCACCTGAACTCGACGCTCGTGGCGACAGTGGTTGTTATCCATTGTGAGCCAATCTCGAGTCCCAAAAGTGGCCTTTGCCCCGACTGACACCTCGACAGCNNCAAGCACCTAGATGCTGTATCAGCTACGCTGTTTGTCAATGCAAAGATGGTAGACTAATTGATGTTCCCAGACGAACTTGTTGTGAGCTGACTGTTTCCANNGGCAAGGCTTATCAGTTCAACAAGGACCAAGGAGGTTGCCAGCCTCCATGGGGATTCCTCGCCAACAGCGTTACTCAACTCCCCGGTTACTGCTGCTAGAACTTGTCCAGTTCTTTGCTAGAATACATGAACTGGGTGCACTGTCCACAAACTTGCTCAAGCAGGTCAGACATCCAGTTGGAATGCAGATATCATAGTCAGATGAATGTCAGGATTTTGCGTCAAACGTTGTCCAGTGTGAATCCTGTCCTTTGTTTCCATAATCTGCGAACTCTATAGGATGGCCAATGCTCCCAAGTTTTCTGAGACGAAGGTCGAATTTGGGCGGAGTGACTAGGGCAAGTAGATCTTCTACGCGGCCACGCGAAGATACGCTGGTTGAGTAAGCCAGATGCAGCTCCAGCTGTAAACTTGTGAATCTTCTTTGATCGTCCGAGATGGTCGATGATCGATGCTCAAGAGAGCGACACCCGAGACGTTCTGGCCGGATCTCCATTGTCGGATTCAGAGTGCCAGGGTGCTAAGCGCACGCATTACGATCAATCAAGCGATTGTGACATGATAAATCCCCACCTAATCAGTCATGTCGTTCGTGTGGAGATGGGGGCTTGGTTTAGCTTGATGAGTTTTGGAGTTGGGCAGTTGTGTATATTAGCACCACGCATTGACCATGCCAACAAGGAGAATTGTCCGCCAAGAGATTCGCTTCCCGCTGTCCCGACTGACCCGGTCCGTCCTCGGAACCGACTAAATGCACGTGCCTCGATATCAATCTGAAAGTCGCGACTCGCGATCCTACAGACTCCCAACACCACTAACGTGTCCAAAGCCCTTGGCTTGGCGCTATATACCGCAGACTCCTGCGCTTGTTCGAAGGATTCGTTGCTGTATATGCTAAAGCGTGAGAAGCGAATCACTGACGCTACGCCAACCCAAGTAGGAAGGAGCGAAGCTCGTCGCCGACCGAGGTACACCATCGACACAAGTCACCATCTATCAAATTTCAACATCACGATCAGACATAATCGCTACTGGTGAGCTTCTCGGCAATCGTGCTGCCTCATGAGCCTGGTCCTGGTGGCGCCACACGCATGCATGCATGCCACGATCAGGACAGAGCTGCTATCACAGCAAGCCCTTAGTCTTAGGCACTGTTCGATATATTG
Source organism: Aureobasidium uvarum (assembly GCA_903853725.1). NCBI lineage: Eukaryota > Fungi > Ascomycota > Dothideomycetes > Dothideales > Saccotheciaceae > Aureobasidium > Aureobasidium uvarum. Next base: position 699,035 of record CAINUL010000009.1, on the reverse strand, counting down.
TAGCGGGATCCTTCACATGGTCACATGTATGTTGGAGAATCACAGGCCATGTGGCACTGCTATGATGAGATTGTGGTCGCTACACGATGAGTGATCCGTGTTTCAGAGCATTGCTAATAATACCACTTACCATACCTAACGATATTACCATTGCATGCTTCATTCTACCGGCGGCTATGACAGGATCATGTAATCTCGCAAGAAAAAACTACTGAATGCCTTTGCGGAGTATTCTGGTATGAGAGCGATACAGCAATCTTCTCTGGTATATATTCCAGGAAGGGCGATCGCTGCCAGCGGCCCTGTCATCCCAATTGATTCGTCGTCATGAGAGGCTTTTATCTCGTCCTCCCGTGGCTGCCCTCTGTATGGGGTCAGCTGAAGGAGCTTCCAGGCATGCCCCCTGGCCTGCCATCGAAGCCACCAGCCTACATGGTGAACAACGAGGGAAACACTTTTGGTGCTGCACCAGATAAAGGTGTCTTGAACGGACCTGTGACCTCCGTCTTCAATGATTTGAACAGCACGATTAGCAACCACACAGATACACTGGATCATACCCTGGATAGCATATTGCGTCGCCGTGCTTCCGGATACTGGTTGGCAGAACTTGGTGATCAGGGACAGGTTTGGATCCCAGTCCAAACGATACAGCACAGTATACTGACTCTTCNNCAGATGCCATTCGCACCTTCGGGCTATAAGTTCTTCCGCGACGTGACAGAATACGGAGCGGTCGGTGATGGCATCACTGATGATACTGCTGCCATCAACCGAGCTATTAGCGACGGCGACCGCTGTGGCGAGGAATGTGGTTCTACCAGTGCTTTGGGAGCCTTGGTCTATTTCCCCCCTGGCACGTACATGGTGACCACACCCATCATCCAGTTAGTCGTACACCGCAAACTTTGGCTGCTCTTACTGACTCGAGACGAGANNTATTACTACACCCAGTTCGTTGGTCATCCTCAAGACCCTCCAACGATCAAGGGCTCTTCCAACTTCTCAGGGATTGCTTTAATTGATACGGACGTTTACATTCCCAAGGGTAACGGAAATGAATGGTACATTAATCAGAACCAGTTTTATCGACAGATTCGCAACTTCATCATCGATCTGACTCAAATGCCAAACAATATCACTCAAGGAGACCAGACTTATGTTCCATGCGGCATTCACTGGCAGGTGGCTCAAGCGACTTCGCTTCAAAACATCGTCTTCAACATGCCCGTCTCCGGACAAGTCGTGAATTCTGGTAATGAAGGTACAAAGGCTGTTGGTATTTTCCAGGAGAATGGGTCCGGTGGCTTCGTCAGCGATCTCACCTTCAATTATGGAAACATCGGGTACCGTGCTGGATCCCAACAGATGACCGCACGCAACCTTGTTTTCAACAGCTGTCTCACCGCGGTCTCCTCCATCTGGAACTGGGGATTTACCTGGCAAGGCATCACCGTCAACAACTGCTACCAAGCCCTGGACTGCTCCAACTTTGGCGGAATCGATGGCCAGGGGACTGGCTCAATGTCTATCATCGACTCTCATTTCAACAGTGTTCCGTACGCGATTCCGCTGACTGCTGGCGGGCCATACCCGGCATTATACCTCGACAATTTGCTCGTTGATGGTCCAAACTCTCATCAGATTGTGTTCTACTCAGGCCACGCCGATTCACTCTTGGAAGTCAAACAGGGCGATTCGTTGACAGTAAATGGTTGGGCAATGGGACATCGTTACCAGAATATTGACGGCACAGGCGAGAATACCCACGGATACATCAACCCGGTTCCTAAGCGTCCCGCATCATTGAATTCCGTTAACAAGCTGTTCTCTGTTTCGAGACCTCAGTACGGATCCTTAGGATCCGGCGATGTCGTCAACGTGCTGAACCATGGTGTTTCCAACGACGCGACGGGTGATCAGACATCTGCCATCAACTCTGTTCTTGCGAGTTCAGTCGGCTCTGTTGTCTTTTTCCCTGCAGGCGTTTACACGGTCAAAGGCACTGTAAATGTTCCTGTCGGCTCCAAGATTGTTGGTTCGGCTTGGTCGCAGATCATGGCGACTGGTTCATACTTTGAGGATGAGTCAAAACCCCAAGTCATGGTTCGTGTGGGCAAGTCTGGAGACTCGGGTAGCGTTGAGCTTTCTGATATGCTTTTTACTGTCCAAGGCGCCACAGCTGGAGCAATCCTGGTTGAGTGGAACGTCAAAGCCTCTAAACAAGGCTCTGGTAAGTGAATTGTATGTGAAACATAGGTGCGGCACTAACTTGTGACAGCTGGTATGTGGGATTGTCACTTCCGTGTTGGTGGCGCCCAAGGGTCGGATCTTCGTTTCAGCGATTGTCCTAAGGGTGCTTCTAGCCCGAATTCCAAATGTATCGCAGCCTCGATGTTGATGCATATAACCAAACAGTCCTCTGGTTACTTCGAAAATGTCTGGGGTTGGACCGCGGATCACGATCTGGACCTGCCTGTGGAAGGAAACACAACAACATCGACTCAGCTAGATGTCTATGCTGGACGCGGCTTTTTGATTGAGTCACAAGGACCAACTTGGCTCTATGGCACATCAGTGGAACACAACGTGCTCTACCAGTATCAACTTGTTGGAGCACGTGATATATATCTTGGCTGTATTCAGACCGAAACGCCATACTTCCAACCGAAGCCTCAGGCCAGTAAGCCTTTCACCATTGGTCGTTTCATGGAAGATCCCACATACCCAATGTGTGACGGCCCACGAGAGAACTGCGAGGAGGCCTATGCTTTGAGAATCATCAATTCTACTGATGTTTTCATCTATGGTGCTGGCCTGTACAGTTTCTTTGACAACTTCAAGCAGGGATGTTTGAAAACCGAGTCTTGTCAACAGCGTTTGGTAGAAACCAGCTTCTCGGAGGGAGTCTGGATCATGAACCTGTTCACAAAAGGTGCTGTAGAGGTTGCAAGTCCCCTAGGTGGAATTCCTCCTGTACTTTCGAACAACACTCAGGAACAGTACACTACTGAAGTATCCGTCTGGACACCATTGGGTGATACTGGTGCAAACATTGGCGGCTTCATCCCCGGCAACGGCGACGGAGTCACGCAAGACGGCAATGACACCTATGTGTATATCGACCCTAGTGTTTGGGGCGAAGACACCCCTACCATTCAGTGCGAACCACCTTGCACTTTTATCCTTCCTCCTTATCAGCTCTCTACCACGACGACAATTTCGTTCCCACCATTCACAACCTCATTGGATGTCGCATGGGCCACCACACTGACTTTCAAGGGATCAGATGGCAAAACAACGACGACGAAGACTGTCACACGAACCATTCAAAGAACAACCCTCAGTATACCTGCTGTTACCACTACAGCCATCCCATTCTGGGAAGTTCCATTCCCCAACCCGACTGCTAAGGACCCTAACGTGACGGTGGTCTACATCACTCAAAGCATACAGCCTACACCGTTCGTCATCACAGATGATCCGAATCCGCAAAACAAAACTGGAGTTTCCCATCCTGTCAATACGCGAACCATCACTNCCACCACCATACCCTTACTCTTTCAGTACTCCTACTCCCAGAACGACGCCGACTAAGACAACGGAATCATCAACCACTCCCATAGTANNCCAATCATCGTCAGTATCCATACCGGAAAGCCCTCTCCAAGATGCAAAAGCCTGTTTGGGTGTGGCACACGGTGCAAAGTCTTTNGCGGTGGCCCATGTCTTATCAATTGTCATGGTCATCAGAACACAGACTTCCCTGACAGCAATGATCCTGACCCTCCGCTCCCGCCAGGTGATCCTGAGGATCCCGAAGACGATCCTGATGAGTGCGAGGAAGGAGATGAGGATTGCGAGGAAGAAGAAGACCAATGTGATGCTTCACTGAGCTCATCAACAGGAGTCTGCGCGAACGGTAACTTCCCTTTTACGATGTTGGTACGGGAACTGTCAGTTGCGATTTCGACTCAAAGACTTTCGATTTGTTTGGTGGAGACGATGCAATCTCCTCTTGCCAAAGAATGGTTGACGATGATCCGGAAGCAGCTCAAGATCTCATCGATGCAGCCAAGACCTGCTGCTCGAGTGACGACACTTGGCAGGAGCTTTCAAAACGTTCTGGATTATCTGGACTATTCGGTCGAGCTCCAGTCCAGAAACCATGTCCTCCCTACCCTGCTGTGCCTTACTTCAAGGCCAATCCTCCGGCCAATGGCCGTTGTCACACGACCTACACGTGCAATGGAGATCCAAACAACGGTTTTCCCAACGTCTGTGCGAACGCCCGATCTGCTATCACTGCGAGAGGCAGAACAGATGTCCTCACCTACGGCGCTGGCGCCGACTTCCATGATACCGAAATTTGGCAGTATGGAAAGTTCGGATGGCAAGGCTCAGTGAGTTTCCAGGCCGCTCAGGAGATTCAGAACGGCCTTAGGGGCGCGCAGCCTGGCTGGGGTCTGGTCGGATGTCAGATCGAGGAATATCCTTTCGGAAGCGGTCACCCAACCAAGAGCAAGTCAAGGACCAATCCTATGGGTACACGATCAGTCAACAGATTGATATATCATGTGGAAAACGGTGCTGCTGGAAATGATCTCTCAAGCTTTTATAGGACTGCTGGTCAAGCTGTTTACAACGCGCTCGGCCTCACCAACACGCCAGGTAACGCAGCGTATAACTACTTCCGACTCGCAGACGGTCTGAAATACTGTACGCAAGCGAGCTTTCGTCATTCAAATTGTAGGCAGAGCTGATATTTGATAGGTGTCGACTTTGTTAACACCCCCACGACTAACGACGATGCGGGTTATCTACTTGACTCACCAAACCATAATCTATGCGCTCAACCATACGGTATCTAGCCTGCCCGCGAGAATGTCCAATCCGCTGATGAGTTAACTAGGTGTCGGTTTTACCCTTGCCAACCAAGCCTATAACAGCGACCTGCCGCGTAGAAACGCGAATGGACAACTATGGGATCCATGGTTCAACAGCCGCTTGACTTCGAGAGTTGTGAAACGTGTTCCTGGTCAGAACGATCAGTTGATGAACCTTCCACCCCAATACTGTGAACACCCTTCGCCTGGACTCAAGATCTACAATCCGAACTCAGGCGCTTGGGTAAGTAACGACATCTATGGCATACCATTCGGATACGGCACTCCTAGGAGCGACCTTGGTGACGATGGCATCAACCTGAGATGTTCCGATGTGCCTGGCGGAAACCCTGTGAAACGAGACCTCGGAAACGAAACTCTCGTCCCTCTGCCGCTTGAGGCCATAGGATATGAAGCATCGTCCGTCCAGACAGTATCGGACAAGCAAGTACAGACAAATGCCCCAACAAGTAGAGTATCTCACGTATGGAGTACAGTGAGAGACATGTACAGAACGTTGGTCAGAAGGTTCTTCGCCGAAGAGCCTCCAGTCACGAACTTCCAAAGCACAAGACCTCTCATTCGAGGCCGTCAAGCTGGAATTGGTCGTCTCGGCTTGTCTGCCGGTGGTTCTTTCACAGATGGATCAGTCTACAAACACTTCAGCTGTCCCAACGATGACTATGATCCTTGTGCAAACGGGGACGCTGGCTGTGGCTCCGGATATCAACCTGCGCCATATGCTGATTCTGACTATGTCAGCACAGGTTCTGTAGCACAATCAAAGACCTCAACCAAAACGCCAGAGTCATCGCCAACACCAAAACCCTCCACCAAGGCCCCAAATCCGTCGCCAACATCAAACCCACCCCCAAGCCTACAAGCACACCACCTACCTACACCTCCGGCGGCGAGACCTATGCCGGACAGTTCGAAGTCTTTTTCTACACCTCACTCCAATACGGTCCCAATCACCAAATCATAAAAACGAACACTGGTCTCGCTGGTTATGAGCGACCCCAAGGAGCAGGCTGGAAGGTCTGCCACTCCTCAGGTATCAATGAAGTGAGCCAAAATGAAGCCTTCGTCGGCTCAGCAAAAAGTCCAAAGATGCCTGCGAGTATTGCCACCATCCGCATTTACGGTGATACTTGCTCTTATGCCGAAACGCAGGATGAGTATGGGGCGAAGGAGGGGGATGTCGTGGGATCGCTGAAATGTCCGATTCTTGGTGATGCGTCTTGTGTTAAGAACACCAAGGAGACTGGTGGCTGCTCGCTCATCGTTGAGACGTCATTGGTGCTGTGTTCCTGGACGTAGGCTAGGACGGTCAAGACGATCGATACGGGTGTTCCGCGCTTACCATAGCTATCCTCTTGTTTCTTTTCTTCTGTGGCTTGCAAACTGAATGTCTGCTTCTGTTGCTTCCATCTTGTCTTCGCTTCTCTTCTCTTCTCTTCCCTTCTCTTCTCTTCCCTTCTTTTTCCTTCTCTTCTCTTCTCTTTTTGCTTGTCTCTTCTCTCGTTCTTCGCTTCTGACTAGTCTCCGACAACCTGATCTCTTTTGTTAGCTTCTTACATCTGGCACATTTTCCTAGCTGCCTGAGCTTAGCTTGATGTTGCATATATTCTGTCAATCTATAGAGAAGGTCCGATATCTATCTTATCGGCAACCATTCTCGTGTTTATATGCCAGACACCACTTCACTTTTCACTCAGATTGATGATGTTAAAAGGTCGCACTTAAAGAGACAAATAGAAGAGCCGAGTAGGTGTCCAGAGACGGCAAGCTTTCGAATCGAGATGATTTGATACTATTCTTATATCCGACATGATCGAGAAAGCGGGTTTCTCCGCTCAGTTTGACCCAAACCAAGCGGCATTTCTATTGATTACCTGAATAATGATGTGCATATCATGCTCATGCCAGAGGGTCTGCATCAGAACGATGCGCCAAGTCTCGATGGCTGCTGCTCTCATGTTGCATTGCATGTCGCCATAAGAGGAATATCTCTCACGGGTCGAAGTGTATAGATCAGATCATGCGCTAACATTCTTGGGTTCTACATCAAAAGTGCTTCAAGCTTACAGATGCGACTTCTCAACAGTGTAACACTTGATGCGACCAAAGATAGTTCCCACATTCTTCTTCTGCTCATCAATCAGCTCAACAACGTGAGTCGCGCCCAAAACTTCACCGGATTCTCCTTCAATCACGCATCGTAGTTCAATCTCAAGCACCTCTCCCGCAACTGCTAGTCGCTTGCACACAACCTCGAGATCCTCGCACAGGAAGGGACCATCAAGAAACATGCCAAGCAGAGCAAGTGCGTTACTAGCGAGGATAGCGATTGGAGCTGTAGGATGTGGGTCAAAATGGCCAGCCATACGGGAGACATTGTACAGCGACAGTGTCGCCGAAGCCCCATCTTTGGATCTGCGTATTTGACGCAGCATTATAGGCTGCGCGTATGGCGATGGCTGGGAGCGATCCCAAGAACTTCCCGAAATACGTGTCGGGTCCGGAGGTCTAGTGACTCGCAGCAATGTCTCTTGCGTCAGGATCGCATATCGAACCTCCAGTGTGGCAAATTGTTCCCCACTCAGTGTGACAGCTTCCATGTCAACCGTAACCTGCCTCTTCGCCCACTTCACTGGCTCGGCAATGAAACCTTTCCCCTTCAAAGTAGGCTGCGCAGTACGAATCTCATTGATATGCAGTCGAGCATATAATGCGAGATAGTAGTGTTTTTGTTTGATTGGGTTTGCGCGTGCAGCCACCAAAGAGCCGAGGATAGCGAGATGTCTGCCAATTTCTGCAGCGTCGAAGTGAGTAATTTGGAGGCCGGAGGGTTGTTCGCGGGTAAATGTGCAGATGATGCCTTCGAATGTGTTGCCTGGTGAGGGTGATAAGGTGGATATGTCGTGTAAAGCAAAGTAAGGAGGTGTGACATCGATGTAGGGTATCGCATCCATACTGATGCTGCAACAATGTGGTAAGACAAGAACGATTTGGTATCATGGTGAGTATAGTGGGATGAGAAGTATTTATACATGCCACAAAGACCTTGGAGCTTCCTCTCAAGTACAGCTGTTTATGGTAAATGGTTGTGTCTCTCAAGCATTGGGGAGCGTCTATCATGGCCATAGCTTGGGTAAGTAAGCACCAAGTAGCGCCACCGAAGAAGTAGTTGTAGTGAGAGTCCACCGCAGAGATCTGACTTTTGTGTGTTTTCTTCAGCTGCCCCAAGTTTGTGTGACCAGATTTCGAAGCCGCCCTTTCACGACCAGAACCAGAAAATAGTCATTGGGGTCTGGGCCGCTGTTCGCGACTACCTTGTTAATCGTGGCTGGCGTCGCTACAGCGCGCATGAGGAGAAGGTGCATCTGCCCAGTAGCATGAGTCCCATGAGCGGGATACCTGGAATCGTTGCGCGCTTCCGATTGGCAGATAAGACTCCGAGGTTTTGCCAATGGCTCAACAAACATGGGACCATGCAATACCTATGCACGGCACAGGAATTATGGAATGTTCCTTAGCTCGCGACATGATCATAGTACACTGCAAAAGCACTTCGAATCTTGATCTATTGGCGGCTGACTTATCGTGTATTGTACAACTATTATGTCGCTGGCTAGAACAGAATAAGCAGCCGCAGATCTACTCTTTAGTGGACGACGGCAAGATGGATCTTCAACCACAGGCTCATCCAGTCTTCTCAAAGACTTTCGAACCCAAGAACGGCAACACCCAAAGCACTAACAAGCAGCATCATCGACACACTTCCCAATCGAGTTGCATCTCCCGTATCAGGCTGCGAATCAGCAGCAGAGCAACTGTTTGAGTTGTTTCCATCCTTCGCAGCAGTGGTGTTGGCCGGATTGCACGTGAACGCCTCTACACTGCTTCGATCCAATACGATGGCGGCAAACGTGCCAGACAAACCATCGGCTGTAGAGTAAGGCGAACACGCCTCGACCTCGATGCCTTCGACAGCAGCATCATCGCAGCCCGTCAGTGTGCCAGCCGCGCATCGGTGGTTGGGAGTAAAGCCCACATATCCAGAAGTGCCGTTGGTGATGGCCCATGTTTGCGGTGAGCCTGGGCTAGATGCACCACCAACCCATGCTGTGATGGTGTCGTTGAACTTGAAGTTGACCGTCTCGCCAATGCGGTCGTAGATGGAGTCTGGGGAGGAGATTGTGATGTTTAAGGAGCGGGTGTCGGTCACGTAACCACCGATGGGCACGCGGCAATCACCAGTAGTGGAATCGCAGGTCACGCCTTTGCTGACGATGAAGGTCCTAATAGCAGGCTGGGTATAAGGCTCTCGGGAGGGTGTGAAAGATGAACAAGATGTCGCNCAAGACTGAGGTGCTGGATAGCGCAATGAGCAGTGCGGTGGATGTGAGTGAAAGCATGATTGAACTGTTGGTCTTGCGGATACAGGTTGTACGGAATCATGGGTACATGGCTCGCTTTTGTCAGGTCTTCCGGCAGAAGGCATGACGTTGTTGGAAATGCATGGTGGTAATCCTTCTTCCATACAACGATGATCCGGCAAGCTAGTGAATCCTTCGTCCTTGGCAGTTGACATTGTTGGACGTGCATGGTGTCATTCGGCCGTAAAGTCATATGGATGGCTCCTATCTGAAACCATGACAGGATCTCGAAGTCATGTATGCTGTGCTTGATCAAGGGTTGCGCCCGCAACGCCGGTGAACCAAACTCACAGACAACTCACAGACCTACGTGAGGAGGATGTTGGGCTTGATAGGCACCAAGGCTTTCTTGGCGAACCACGACCGGTGTCCAGCCATCTTTGATCTCCGGTGTGCAGCTTGATGGCACGTACATCATCACTTTCCTGCATAGGTGAGACCGACAGTCTCGATAGACAAGGAACATGGGCATCGACCCGGGCCAAGATTTTCTTCCTGCCATCTCATCACCACATATCGCTTGACTCCAGGTAGACTTCGGACATGACTCCGAGGGTTCTGATTCGCAGCTGCTTGATATACACGAGCCATACGAATGTTCTTCCAGACTACTCTGAGTCTCTGACAGCTCAAGCCACACGACCTAGACACGAAGTATCTCGTGAGAAGATCTTTGATGCACCTGTCAAGGACTTGCACGCTCAGAGAACATTCTGGTCTATCGCGGTCGACGGATCTTGGCTACAAGCGCCTGCGCAAGACCAGATACCGCCGGGTGTCGCGGATTCAAAAGGTCCCAGCCCTCGAAGCACCAAAATCGTTTCGAGCAAATGCATTGAGCCCACTTGAGTCAGAAGGGCCCGATTCTTCGTGGTGTAAGGCTGGTCAAGTATCTTGATCCAGTACCACATCTGTACGTTGGAGGATATACAGGTGATGCAAAGTCGGCGGCCTATGTACCATATCCTCAGGATCAGGCGGCTGCTCAATCTTCTCGTGTTTTTTCATCTCCCATAGCAGATTCGATGCTGGAAGACCAGATGGTGTTGCATCCTCCCAGGACGAAAAGCGAGAATCAGAGTAGCTAAGTACGACCCATCGGCAACCAGGTCTCGCTAGATAGGCTAGATGGATAGCTAGTATATGTAGAGGGTATAATCTTTCCCACTTCTGAGCTGGAGATGGGTCCTTGTTGATGGTGTTTATGCGATATGGTAATTCGACTGCGACGTCCTCAGCGCAGGAGATGGCGTCCGAAGTGGATTTGTCGATGATAACATCATACTTGTCTCCAGATTTTCCAAGGTCCAGGATTTTCGATGCAGACAATAGGTCTAGTGTCGACCAACGACAGGGCTCGATCCCAGACGCTAGGGATCGTAGCATCTCACTTTCGCGCTGTCGATTGCGTTCTATCACCACGGGCGAGTAGTCCACATTATGGATCTGCTGTGGTGAGTCCACCAGTCCCCGTAGCTGTGTCGATAGCGCAGAAGATCCACACCCGATGTGCAAAACTTCACCATGCCCAGATGTTTCAGCAATAGCTTTCTTCAACCAAGGTTCCAGAAGTGCAAAATCGGCCAGCCAGTCGAATTGGTCTTCTTTGGTAAAGCGATTATTCCAGTATTCGATCTCGCCAAACGATGGAGTAGAGGACGGCATTTTTTGATGGCTTGATAAAACTCGTCATGAGGCTCTGCGAAGTTTTGCGAGGAGATGGCTCCGGTCGCTGACAGACCGGAGCAACTGGCCATTTTCGTGGACAAAAGTGGTCAAAACAATTGGCCAGGTGGTCGATGTTTCCTTATATGAGTGACCAGGTCACTTGTGACATCAGCAGCACCTGTATACTGTGGAGCTCCGTCCAAGGATGCAATCATTCAAAGTTTGCAGAGAGATGGGTTGTCGTGCGCTGTATGAGTAACGTTGCGTCAAAGGATAAGCAAGCCTCTTGCAGTAACAAAGCTGTCGTGCGCCGCCTCTCAAGGCCATCGAGTGTGCCATCGAGACATCACTTGCTCCAATAGTGCACAGGGAACATCGATTTTGTATGATTATACTCGGGGTGGATCTAAGTCTTGTGCACTGTCGCGATCTGAAGGCGTCTGAGAGGTATCGCAAAGACGACACAGGGAGGTGCACGTCGGGATCGGAGAAACAAAACCCCACCAACACCTCCGCTACTCAAAATGCAACATCCTCAATTTTCCAGCCAACGGGCGGACCTCTCGCCTCAAATATATCTCAAGCTCGAATTTCGATAGATCTGACAGGCTCATGACCACTTTCTCGCAAATCGCATGCGAGATTTGTCGCACCAAGAAGCGCAAGGTAGGTGGGTGTCGCGATTTTATTCTTCTAATCAATTGTTCTTATGCAGTCTGTTTTAGTGTGACCGTAGGATGTAAATACACAATCGCTTCGATCTTCGTTTAGAATGAAAGACTGATCTGTCATAGTCCGACCTGCTCTCAATGTGTTCACGCCAGCCAGACGTGTACATATCCAGGCACTAGCAAGAGGTATGCTTTTGATCTTTACTTTATCCTCTCTCAAGACAGAGCTGATGATTTATCATTANGAGGCCTTCCATCGGGGTACATTGCGAGTATTGAAGACCGACTGGCTCAAACGGAGGCTGCATTACTACAGGCTCTTACCACCATCCACTCTTCGGGAGCTAATTGCGAAGCATCCGCTACCATGACCGAAAGGTCTCGGGACCTGGAGTTCAACGAGGTTCGGAAAGCAAAAGTCGAAGAATGGCAAAGATATCCCTTGGACACATCGGACCACCAACAAGATTGGATGCGATACAAAATCGCAACTCATGCAGTATCAATTGATGCTGATCTCTCCAACGGTGTGCGACATAAGCAGGAACACCTCCGAACAGAGCCAGAGAGGAAGCGCCAGAAGACTGCATATGCAGCACGGAACACTCCGGAAACTCGAGCAGACCAAACATCAGGCTCAACAACGTCGCCGTCAATGCTACCCGCTAGATATCGAGCCTTAGAGGGAGCAGGTGCCGGGGCAGCAAATACGTTCAACCATGATCCTCTGCAAGTTCATCTCGCAACTGCCGCATCACATCAGCGACCGTTGGACACAAAGACGCCTTGTTCAGCATTGCAAAGCTGGCAAGACACTTCTCGCGCGAGCAACCTAGGTGCTTTGGAGGAGAGTCAGGCAATTCAAACAGAGCAATCCACAAGCAAAGCCAAAAGACTCAGCACGTTGCATCCAAGGACATACTTCTGAAGTGTGCAATTCCAACAAAATTGGCTTTTTCCATGCCTGTGGCCATTCAGTATGAATCTTCTTCGCATCCTGCAATGGCTAGAGATCGAAGTTCAAGACTGAAGAGTATTGATCATCGCCTATCCAGAAAGGAATGTCGAACTGCTCGAAGATATTGTCACTAGTGGCTGCAGCTGCATCGGCCTCAGGTAGCCAAGGAATATACAGCTGTGGTTCAGATGATGAGAAAGATTGTCCTTCCAAATCCGCGGCGTTATTGGGATGGTTGTTCTGTTGACTCGCTGTGTTGAAGCGGTTGAACAGGCGCGGATTGTCACGGAGAGGACGACGCGTACTTGGTCCACCAGTCTTCTGAGAACTGGTGTCGTTGCGCGGCTCGACATGATTGGCTTCGAGTGGCGGTGACTGTGGCGTTGTAGCAGTAGAGTCGAGAAGCAGTCTCAGAAACAGGTCATCGATAGCAAACGCACTGACATTTGGCCAAACACTTCCTCGTAGAGCGAGATGCCTGAGAATCTCCACGCTATTATCTGCAAGGTTTCTCGCAATGTGTCTTGGCATCTCTCCCTCGATCGCTGCGTGAAGCACGATGAATGCACTCATCCACACACACCAAGTCAGTGAGGGCCATAACAAAGGTGCTGTAGATGGTCCTTCACCCCTCTGAACGAGTCGGAAAAAGACATACTTATGAAGAGTGGTGATTATAGTATCAGAGGCACGGATACAAGTCTGCAGAGCCGCCATATACTCTGGTGTGTGCTTCTCGAGCGCCAGTAGAGGTCGATTGAGAGATATGACGAGTTCATGTTGTGAAACTAGGAGGACCACCTCCTGCAACGTGCTGAATCGACCAGGTTCATCATGGTCAGCGGCATCTAGGATATACTGGAGATCGTTGGCCCACTTGCCGATACGAGATCCGATTAGTGTAGCAAGATCCCGGTTGCCGGTCCGTTGATGAATGGACTTGTTGCGGAGCTCCACGATCTGTCCTTTGATCGAAGCATGTTTGGTGAGAAAGCTTAGCGTTCTGAGCCGGTCATCCATAGCTGCTTGCCGACGACCATCAGATGGATGTCTCTCATCGTCGAAGTGACAGACATCCACGTCATCATCACGAATAGTCAGAGGCAGACCCAAGGACTGACTGAGATAGCGATCGATACAGTATATTGTCCAGAACAGCCGACGGCGGAGTTCAGCTTGTTCGCGATCGAAGCCTGCATATCTCGCGGGACACCTGTGCAATCCTAGCTGAAATGCCATCCGCACAATCATACCACCAAGTCTCGATGCTCCATTGAGACGTAGCATGGACACCAGAAAAAGCTGTACCGAGACCACTGCTTGCAGCGCATCGATTGAAGATGGCTTGAACAGCATATCTTGCACACTGTCCATGGCTTCTCTGAAGGAAAGGAAGACAAGGGATGCAGGCAGCGGCTTCTCAAACGTGCGTCCCGACTGCCTACGGTCGGCAAGAGAGATTGACATGATCGAGCGTATGATCGTGAAGCTTGGGCTTCGCTGCTTACACAACTCTGGTAGAGTGGCTGGTCCAACATGTTGCTCCAGATATTCAAGGATTGTAGGTGCATGAACAAAAGGATAAGCAGTGTGCCAATTCTCGAAGTAGCTCTCGCTCCACATTTGTAGATCATCAAAATCGAAGGCAGAAAATCCAGAATTGGCTGTCTCTGATTCATCCAGTGCCCAGAGGTTCTTCGAGCTGTAAGGTACTGCTTCATCCAGCTGATCCTCTTCCCCGGGTACGATATTTTGGTCTGGTGTCTGAGGCGGTATGTGCACACGGGACTTTTCCAAAGCGTTGTATACCGATCGAACAAAGTGAATGCCACTCGAGCTGCCTACAAAGCTTGGTACATTCGCGCCATCGCTCTGTCTCATCAGACCAATCTCACGTTGCTGCCGCTCTCCCGACTCGCGTCGTCGTCTCTTTGAGGGTGGCTCGCCAGCATTCTCACCAGCGCGCTCTGCTTGTGAGATTCCAGGTCCCTTGTCGGCGTCATCTGTCAGATCCGGCATTAGGTGTGGACGATAAGAGATAGAATTGAATCCGAGAAGAGAAATGCTGTTGTTGACGCCAACGATCGGGAAAGTGTTTGTCCGCGCGTTATTGCCGATGCGTTCTTAACGGGTCTTGGCATTTAGAGTGATTATTCTCGAAGCGCGAGAACAATCTAACCATGTCCACCGCAGCAGTGTTCGACCACTACACTCCGTCACCTCTCCCTGGACGTGGCTCTGATCTGCGTACGATCAGTCCCTCTGTGCAAAGTACCGCAGACAGACCTTGGCACCTTATGCAAACTCGGCGCGCGGGGATCTGAGCACCAGGACTACTGCTATGATCACGGTTCTGTATTGTGTCACAGCCAGCTTCATCACTGTGAACCCAGACATCAAGATTGATTATACGCTCTATGTTCTGGGGGCTATTGCTTAAGTCTACACCGAGGAAGCTTTTCTTCTGCGCGAGTCTACTAAGTTCTACGAACTTCGTGTCGATGGACGCACATGGTCCAACCCGGATTGTACATGCCGCCTCACCATTTTTTTCGGTGGTATCTTTGGATCGACGGGGCTCATGTTGGTTGCGCAGAATATGTCCGAATTCGCTACTCTGACTTGTCGCATGATCTTTGCCCAATCTTTGTAACTTCTGCGGATCGGAAGCATGCATCAAGAGAAGAGGTCTAGATCTAAGAGGATTCTCATCAGTAACAAAGTAGTGCTTGCTACATAATCCGGACACAAAAACGACTGGACTGGGATCTCTTCTCTTTCCGCCTACTCCGCGTAGGGCGCTCTGAGCTTAATAACGGTCATCACTAGCAACTTCGAGCGCGAGTGTCTGTCATCACCTCTTCTCCATCTCGGTGTGCTTGTAGCGGATTCCACTATGATAAGCAGCTTCCCCGCATCTTGTCAGGTCCCTGGTCCTCTGATTTCGAGAAGTAAGCTGCACGCATATAGGCTTCGAAGAGGCTTATAACGGTCGAGCTAAGCCGAGGCATTAGAATTAGAGGGGTCTAGCTGACAGCAGGTCAGAGGAGTTGGACATTCACTCGTACAAAAGCCTTTACGTTGGCCTATGGAAGTTTTGGTCCAAGCAAACTTCAATCCCTCGATATCCACTGACCATAGCATTGTCAACTGAACAGCAGTGGTGAGAGACCATTACCAGCATGGCGTCAACATTCGACCCCAACCCAAGCATCGGGCCACCGACTCTTCTGGACAAGCTACAATGCGTGGTCCTTCTACCTATCCTACCTTTGACATGTCTTCGAGTGTTATTGCGAAGAGTTGTCTGGAGTACCAATAATCTGAGCTTCACAGCTGACTTCATCTGCTCTTTCCTTCGGACGTGCGTCTAAGTTATATATCGAGGTACTCTTGACCGCTGACAAACAGCACAGANNGCACAAACTTTTCTGCCAATCAGTATGCTGAGAAATTTGACAAAAGAGCCCGAGCCCAAATTCCCGTTGTCGCGACGCTTCGCCAACACCATATCAGAGCTCTACCAAGAAGTGTCTACAGCCAACTTCTATGGCCGCTGGATCTGCGAGGGTTGCCCTGGAAAGCCTACTCCGGCTTCTGAGGTTGATCTAGTGATCTTCTATGTCCATGGTGGAGCCTATCAAATCGGTCATCCAGCTTCCGCTATCGCACCATTCTTGCGTATCGCCGAGGTTGCAGACAAGAAGGGCATATCCGTTGCGGTGTTTGCTCTCGACTACTCTTTGACGCCAGAAGCACAATACCCCACCCAGGTCAACCAAGCAAAAGCGGCATACCACTACCTGCTCAGAGACCAAAACGTCAATCACTCGAAGATTGCCATGCTAGGGGACTCTGCCGGAGCGCATTTGATATTGAACTTGCTCTGCGTACTGGCAAATGAGAAATCGCTGCCGAAGCCTGAAGCTGGTGCATTCCTAGTTGCTCCCTGGATTGACCTGCGTTGCTCCAAGGATGGCTCGTTTGTCCGCAACAAGGATGCCGATTATCTGGTTCGCGATTTGCTCATCACGGCTGGTGAGCAAGTTATGCCGCGCGAGCTTGACAGTACAGTGTCGCACATCATCAACTTTTCCCGACCACGGCCAAACAAGCAGTCTTGGGCGGATATCCTACCGAGAAAAGTTTGGGTGGGTATAGGCTCGAATGACACGCTATTGGATGACGCTGTTGTCTTTGTCGACCGCGTGAAGGCCGACGGGTTGCAAGTGGACTTTGAGATTGACGATGGCAAAGTTCACGACTGGCACATTGTCGAGGACATTTTCGATACAGACAACTATTTCGCCATGGTCGGTGAAGTTCCAGAGGGGATGATGAAAGGAGCTGCGACTATGGCTCGAGCTCTTCTTTCCGGAATGTCCCCATAATCGATCACTCTATCCGTTGTTTCGCTTGTTGTTATTGAGTACAAACATAAGCAAGGTTTTCGCGATAAGTGTCTTCCAGATCCACTTCTGTTCATCTCCATGTCGAATAGCATCGCAGTTGTAGGTCAATGACTAAATTGACAATGCTCATAACTGAAGAAGACGAATAGAGAAGCCATAGTTGAGCGGGGGAAAAAAAAACCAACGAAGCAAAAAAACCTCCCCCTGCCCAGCAAGAATGATCCCGCAAAAAAATCCAGAAACCCTCAAATCGCTGTAGCGTCAACACCTCTATCTTGACAATACTTGGCGACCTCCTTTGCCAACTTCCTCTTCTGATCCACCGCATTATCCATAATATCCTTGATCAAGTCAAACTCCTTCTTGGTCAAGGATCCTTCAGCACCGCCGCCACTCCAAACTCCTTCGGCAAGAACGGCCCAAAGACCAGAGCCTTTACATACATCCTCCATCAACTGCATAACCGCCGACAACTGATTGGGCAACCAAGTGATGATGGGGCTGCCACCAGTGGCTACAGGATGCGAAGTACGTTTGATGATGTACTCGCGAGTAAACTGCCAATGGCGCCAGCGGAAACTGCGGACATGGTCCAAAACACGCAGATACAAGACCACAACGCCAAAATCGCCAGAGTGGGTCAGGAAATCGCGGACTTGGACTCCGGCAGCTTTTTCGCGGATGTTGGTGAGAAATTCACGGTGGGGCTTGGGTCTGTATTGACGGAACTCGACAAGGATTTTGGTGAGTGGGTTTTCGGGCATGGGGATTTGACAAAGGTGGTCCAGAAGAGGGATGATGCTGTCGTTTGCGCCGGATTCGCCGCGGAAGAATTGGGGCTTATCATCGTATTGACCCTCATAGATTACGCCGTCGGGGAACATGGATTGGTTGGTGATGCCGTAGATGAAGGTGCGGTAGGTCATGTAGTCTTTTGGTAGAGAGTTGGCCCACATCTTTTCCATGTTAGCCTCGATGATGGTCATGGCCTGAAGGATAGACTGCAGTCCGACTTTCGCGTCGGCGATGGCATTCTCGTCGTTCTGCTCGTTGCGTGCTGCAGAGACAGCTTGCACGACATTGGCGGCGCCTTCAATCAATTTGCCGGTCTGAGCAACCATATGAATATGAGTAAGAATGAAACCTGCTTCAGAGGACTTTGGATCGAGACCCTTCTCGAAAGCACGGATGAGACGAAGGTTCGAGTAGTCGTCATGACCCTTGGAAGGATCAACGAGGTAGTAGTTGTACAACGCATAGGATGCAGCGTACGACATGAAGGCAGGGATGTCAAGGNNCTGAACACTGTTAGTATTGTCAAAAGGCATCAACTCGAAGTCGGCTTACATCTCAGCACACTTGACAAGTGGTCCAGCAATGCATATGGGCAGGACNCTATCACAGTCAGTATGCTTCACGTTTAGAGGGTGGTATGCTACAGTGACTGTTGCACCACAGAATGGTATCTAGACCATCGGTGGGACCATGGAGATCTGCATTCGTGCGAGCAGTCTGCATTCTGACTTACGTACCTGACGACCAAGTCCATAACCATCATCAGTGTTGTTGCTGTAGATCTTCCAGCAAGGCTCAAGCAAGTAAGACGAAGCGACGAAGCTATAGTCANNTCAACACAGATACGGATACACTGACAACATGAACACTCACGAGTAGTCGCGGAAAGCAGCAGTGATAGCAGCCATATCAATCTCACCAGTGCCAGGAACAACAAGGTTGTCAATCTCGGCAGTAAGGTCGGGCAGAGCTCCAGAGTCAATGAGTGGCCCAAGCTTGAAGGTAGCAAGCAAGCCGGCAGTGCCATCTTCTTTGAGAATAGGCATATCATCAAGGATGTCGCTCAATGCATCAAAGGCTGCAGGGAGCCTGCGAAGGGGCAGATGGGTGGGGAGATAGCCATTTTGGGCAGTAATGAGGAAAGGGTCAGAGCCAGGAGAAAGCTCCGAAGGGTCATGAGGAACAGAGAGAGAAGAGAACTGAGTGATAATGCCAGGCATGATTGGTATCAGAAAACTTGCAGAAGTTCAGGTTTTGGTTTCCGAGTGATGAAAAGGAATTTTGGAACATGTGGGCGAGGCAAAGCCTTTTTAATCTGGTGGCCGGCCCAATACCGCTGATAAGGACAGAATTCAACAGAGGCCGCAGGTATTCCGGCCTGTATCCACTTACTGAGGCTCTGTGGTTGACGAGGTCGAACTGGTGTACAGTGGCGACAACATGCCTACATGGGAGCGCTTTTTGGCAAGTTTGATACAGCATGCTGAGGAGGCGTTTGCAGCCTTGTTGACTTGTAACTCGCGTCGTGTGACCTGCCTTGCATTCACCTCATGATCTTGATGTTCTTGGTGGCCGGAATTGTCCCATGCCTCCAGACTTCTCTCTCCTGCTGTCCACAGCGATAACAGCGCCTCAGTTCCGGCCTCTTGGCAAGGTATCGTCGGCAACGTTGAGACCACGTGACCTTCGGCAAAGTCTGATGGCCGAAGGAGGAGCTCGAGTAGGTAAGCAGAATCGACGTTAACCAACGTGAACACCCTCCTCGTGTACAAGCCTGCCGCACAAGTAGCTGTTCGATACGCGACGCCTTTCGTGCCAGTGTCATGTCCATAGAGAGAGAGACGTGGTCTGGATGATGAACGATCTGGACGACGCCAGTTGCGACTGATCGTAATGCAACTCTGCCAAAGGCTTAATATACCGACGGTGTCGCGCCATGATTTCGATTCACATGTGCGCAAAAATCTTTCGTACATGCCATATCGCTATTATCTTCTGAATTAACCAAATGGACTAAGTTGGAAGAGGCAAGGAGCGACCATGTTTGCAAGAGATTCTATTGTCGGATCAGGGTGATATACACAGCAAGGACTTTCTCGTCATGATGGCGACGCGTGGTAGTTACTCGAACGTCAACATTATCGTTCCCGGGTGCTTTGACTAGAGGATGGAAGCGAATCAGTGTATGTCTGCCTACATGTATGATTACACCTTCATTCGAGAAACGGGTATGCCAAAAACGAAATGCCGTCGCGCATGAAACCAAGGTTTGCCGAGCGATCATCGGATTCTGAAAGCACAACCTCCGCTCCGCAACCACGACATCACACATGCACGAGATGCCATGTCAGGACTGTCCTGGAGCTGCACTTTGATCATCTCTGAATACATCACAGCTCTTCTTTGGCATAGATCTTGACTCAATATCCACCATGCCAACCTACGCAGTCCTCGGAGTAACAGGCAACACAGGCCAATCCCTCCTTAAAGTCCTGACCCAAGACCCCGCCAACAAAGTCCACGCCTACTGTCGCTCTAGAACAAAGCTTGAGAATCTACAACCCGGAATCATCGCAAACCCCAATGTTCGTGTCTACGAAGGCAACCTGAGCAATACAAACATCATAGCCGACTGCATCCAAGGCACCCATGCCGTGTTTCTCGCAGTAGCAGTCAGTGGAAATGTGCCAGGCAATACCATCGCTCAAGATACCGCACGCGTAGTCATTGCCGCCTTGCGCTCACTTCGAATCACTTCTGCAGCGACAAAATTTCCGATATTGGTTGTGTTGTCTGCTGTACCCACAGAACCAGCATTCGAAAAAGAAATGCCGGCATTAGCTCTCGACCTCCTCTTCCGCGCAGAATCAAACATCTATAATGATTTGATAGCTGCTGAGGCTTTGCTGCGTAGAGAGCAGGATTGGCTGTCAGTGACGTTTGTGAAGCCAGGCGCTTTGAGCATTGATTCGCAAAAGGGACACAAAGTCTCCATGCAAGCAGCCAAGGGGGTGGTTTCGTTCATGGATCTTGCAGCCGCAATGGTCGAAGTGGCTGACAGTGGTGATACGTACGATTGGAAAGCTGTATCCGTTGACCCCGTTGCTGCAGACGTCGCATTTCCATGGCAGAATCTGCCTTTGTTGGTCAAGGGGTTGTTGTATCATTTCTTTCCTTGGATGTATGCTTGGCTTGGTTGAAATTTTCCAAAAGATCAAGATTGGAGATCAGGAAAATCGATGTGATAGCGGAGTTTGCCAGAGCTCTTCGATCTCGGTCACAAATACATGCGCAACAGCAAAAGACCTTTGTATCAAGCCAAACATGGTTCTTAATCTGTCCTTTTGACCATCCGTCCACACCCTCGCGCAAGCAACCCGAAGCGGATACAAAAACAGCAACTTGGAAAGATTGGTCTGCGCCATTGCAAACTCTGTCGTATCCAGTATCGTGATTACGTGATGCTCAATCAAGGGTTGTGAGAGTGTTGGTGTGGCTTCTATGGCTTGTGACCATATCGATCTGTAATCGTAGACTCCAGAAAGAAAGATCGAGGTCGCTGCTAGGTAGATCTTGGCAATGACCGTGCGATTGTCTTTGGCAAGGAGAGGAGATAGTGACAAGAGACGGGACTCTATCTTGTATAGAGCAAGTCTGAGATCGAACCCTTCCAGCGAGTATTTTCGTAATTGTCGGATGTTGTCGCTTGATATTGTATACCTATTCACGCCTTCGAGGTACGACAACGCTTTAGCGCAATGATCAGAGCATCTGATCATCAGGTTGAGCAGTTCTTCTATGGGGTGGGTGTCACTGTCCTGTGCATTGCTGCTGCGAGTCGGTCCCATCCAGGCCCTCTCAACAAGAAAAGACGACTCTGAAAAGAGGAGAGAGCGAGAGACTTCGAACATCCTCATCTGATTGAAGAAGCTGAGACCCAAGCCCGAGCGAAATGCCTCTGGTCCCAAGTGTTGGAGTATCTTCGAGGTCCCGTACATTGTATGTTTGATCCAGCCTTGACCCGTAGGGTCGTACATCAANCTGTATATCTGTCAGAGGCTAGAGTGATCAATGTCGAATTGTAGCGTTACCTCAAATAGGCCCAGCAGAAACGTGCTTGACAGCAGCGGTTGCTCAATCCTTGCATTTTTCATATTGACAACTTGCTTCACCGACAGGACTGCAGTCTGATAAGATTCCAACGCGAGTCTCTGATCTTGAACACGGCTTGTGCCATCTTTCTGGCAAGCATATAACGCACTCAATGCCTTGATCGCATGATGCACTGCCTTGTCCGTCGCAAAGTGTGTCTGGATATCCATGAACCATGTCGAAGGACACCCAGTAAAGTCGTTCTCGCCCACAAACTTGGTGAGGAAGGTCGTCAAGACACTGTTACTTGGATCAATCCTCGGCTTTCGCGTTATCTTGAAACGTATCGTGTCTTCGCTCTGCGTCGACTTTGGCTGGGAAAGCCGTATTCCCATGACCGCTGCCTTATTCTGAGGATATTCGCATTCATAATTTCGCTTTGAGCAATTGGTACATGGTGTACCACCAAAACACNNTAGAGAGGCTCAGCAAATGACAATAATCAACATATATGGCCGACCCACCTTTAGATGACTTTTCGCACACGGCAGGCATCTTCGTCTCTCAAGGCGGCGGTCTAATGGTCCGAGACGCATGTTTCGCGCGATTGTGACCAAACAGAGACATGTTCAGGGGAGGCTTTGACTTTAATAGGTTCTACGGACGATTGTGATGTCGAGAAAAGGTGTGAGTCTTCGGCGCGGATCCATTGCAGACAAAGCCACAGCCAAGCCGACTATTCCCGATTAGGAAGTGTTCGCGCGAGATGGGCTTCCGCAGCGCACGGGCACGGTTGCTCCAATCCTTCTCCCTCGTCGTCAACTTCTTCCCTTCTTACATGGGCACACAAGCTTAGACAAGATGACGAATCCATACCAGTTCGTAATAGGAAGTGTTCGAGCGAAGGTCGAAGCTCGGGGCCACTCGAGGTAGGTCTTGCTGCGCAGCTTGTCGCGAGTATAAAGACACGTCTTGCGACACAACATTGTAGTGATTATTCAACCAACCTCGTCTTCCTCTTGCATTCGATATCCAGTTTTCGACTGCTTTCCACCTTTCCATCATGAAGTTCACTTTGCTTTTGACGTCTGCAGCTCTGGCGACTGCCATCACTGTGCAGCCACCACTTGGACAATATGGCGTTGCAACTACCACCATGGGACTTGTCGACACTTCGAGAAATGACACGTATGCGCTCAAGCCAGAACACAGGCGTATCATGGTCTCTGCCTACTACCCAGCGACTTCAGCCAAGAAATGCCAGCCCGTCATGGTCCCCTACATGACTCCCGCAACCGCAATTGTCTATGATGAGATGTATGCACCCCTCGGCATCCCAAACGGCACATTTGCCTCCTTCGAGTTGTCCACGTGTGCCTTCAACCGCAAGGATCGCAGCGTGAGATCAAAGGGCTTTCCCATCGTTCTCTTCTCACCCGGCTTGGGCAATTCTCGACTGATTCACGGCGCAATGGCTCAATCACTGGCCAGCCATGGCTTTGTGGTCATCACCCTGGATCACGCTTATGATGCGAGTATCGTGGAGTACCCAGACAAGACCGTCGCACTCGCCGCCGACATTTCCTCCGACGAGCAGATAGCGGCAGACGTACTTGTTCGCCAGCAGGATGTGTCTTTCCTCATCACTCAACTGCAAAGTCGCTCTATCAGACAATACCTCTTCCACGACATCGCAAACACAAAGTCATTGAGCAACATCCTTGTCATGGGCCACTCTCTAGGCGGTGCAACCGCTGCAGCTGCAATGCTGGCCGATCACCGTATAGCCGCAGCCATCAACCTCGACGGATCACTTTTCGGCAACGTCTTGCACAAAGGCTTGACTTCCCCCTTCATGATCATGAGCCATCAGGCCAAAACCTTGACCACTGATGCTTCGTGGAAGCAAGTCAGGCCAAAGGTTTCGGGCACAAAGCTTGCCGTTACGATCAATGGAACGCAACATGGCAGTTTTACTGACTTGCCTTTGCTGGCTGATACGTTGGGGCTTGATCCAAAGGCAAGCAAAGAGATTAGTGCGCTTTTGGGAACGATTGAGGGAGTGAGGGCTATGGAGATTGTTAATGGTTTTGTGGGTCAGTTTTTCGATTTCGCACAGGGCACGTCGAAGGACTTGGTGCCGGTGCAGATGGCCAAGGATTTCTCTGAAGCTACGGTGCTTGACAAGCAAATCTGCAGATAGACAGACAGAACAAGGGTGGGCATACCTTGCATGAGATAACAATCTCCAGTGTGCTATATATGTCGCTATAGAGATGCACAATTGTACCTGATATTTTGAGGAAAACCTACGGAAAAGTGCCACATATCGTGAGTCTCACTGGCCACACCGTTATTCCGCAAAAATTTGTGTCATGTTGCAGTATGTACCGCTGCATGGTATTGTGAAGGGTTCGAACTCTGCCACAAAAGTTGGAAAGAAACGAGTAAAGACGGCATCATGAACGCAGAACGATGGGAGAGGCACAAGAGGATGATGTAAATCTGGTGTAGATTCTGGTAGAATTATGTCATGATAATATTACAATACTGGTTGATGGCACCAGGTCATGATATCGTGAGAAGTGACTCTCAGTAGAGAGCACACTTAGTTGGAGGTCTTGCCACCCTTGCGACCAGCCTCGACGGGGTCAACCTTGCCGCCAGCAAACTCTGCGATACTTGTTAGTGGACTGATATGTTTGGGAAGAGAGGAAGAGACTCACGGCCGTTGCCGCCGGAAGAGCCGCCAGAAGAGCCAGTGTCCTCGGAGCTGCCGCCAGAGGAGTGACCGCCCTGCTTGCCAGCCTCATGGGGGTCGACCTGACCCTGGGCGAACTGACCGGTGCCGACGCGCTTGTCGGGGGTACCGTCCTCCTTGAGACCGCCGTGCTCTGTTTGCATGTCAGTGAAACTGCTCTGTGTTGTAGACTCGAGATTGAGAAAGTCGTACCAGTGGGCTTGTAAGTTCCAGACATGTTGATAGATTGAAGAAAGTAAAGACTTTGTTCGGAAGTTGTTCGATGTGGAGTGAGGTTGTGAGAGAAGCTGTAAGAGCGAAGTGATTTGGTTGTTGATGAAGAAGGAGAGGTAGAAGCAGCAGAGGACGAGGTACTTATACGTCTCTCTCCCATCGTTTTGCTCGCTTAGCTGGAAGGTGTCTCGTCAGCCATGCAAGACAAACAACTTGTCGGTCTGCTTTGCGTCAGAAAGGAGATGAGCCTGATGATGCAAAAAAAGCGTAAAGGTGAGCGTGCTACTGGTGGAACATGCAGCGGATAGCTTTCCCCACAGATCGTGCTTGCGTCGTACCTGAGCCGATCGAGATCTGGTGGAGACATGACGCTTATACAGCTGATCTTTCGCCGAATGCAGCGTTGATTGATCTCCTGGAGCGTGTCATCATCGTGAGGAGCCCCGCGTTCGAAGCAACAAGTTCGATCCTTTGTTTTGTTGGGCTTGGAAAATCTCCTATAGCAAGAAGCGACTTGTTTTCGAGCCAATGTTTGCAAGATCGTCCCCCTAACATCGTAAGGACATGTTTTGTGTCTTTCGCGCAGTTGTTCTGCAAAGCATCGAGCTGCATTGATGGAACAATGCCTGATTGTGATCGAAATGTCACCATCAGGGTAGTTTCACTGCTGTGGCAAACGACGTCCCGATCGAGCGTAAAGTGGTCTCGCGATGCGGCTGAACGCGACATAATGACGCGCCGAATCGAAACAGAAAAAGTGTCAACATCATCTGAGCCTCAGAAATCTCCACCGTTTTTCCAGATCTCATTGAACAGTTCAAACTCAATTGTCCACTCGCTTGTTCTTGAGCCGCGTGTTTACGATGAACATGCAGTTTGGGGCTTAGTCGCTGGTACGATCGACCGGACGAACATTCCTCGTGATGCTGTTTGCGTGGTAAGTGCTTCATGCAGGGGCGCAACGTGGAGTCTTCATCTCCATCGTGTTGTGAGTTTGACATCATGCAATCCGGTCGATCTGTTTACTATTGGCGGGATAGGTGCGGCGGAGAGACGACAGACTAGCAAGGGGAGGATGCAAGTGTCTTTGTCAGACGACTCATTACAGATGTAGCTGTCATGATCTGAACGCTTGAGGTGATTACAAGCGATGTGACGTTTTTCGGTATGATGGTGTGGTGATGGAGCGAGTGCCTCAAACAAGTCGATTGCGCTGCTGCCTGCTTGGTCGGACTTGCAGTGCATCGCAGCGAAGGTGCAGACCGCTTCTTTAGCCTCTTGACCAGATGCAACGTTGCTGCAAATGATCGCGGCCTCAATCCTGGAAGCTTGAAACACTCACGGGTAGCAAGTCGTTGATTGCTACCAGAACGCTTTGCGAAGAATCTACCTGCTGCTGCCTGTGGCCTTCCTTTGCTGCAGCTGGAATGCAGACACTCAGAACTGGCACACCAAGGCAATTGATCAAGCTCTGAGCGTCGAGCTTGGTATTCCTTTCGATTGGCAAGTCTTCAGCGCTCAGGCGTCATTAGGGAGCAGCGATCATAGCACCACGACTTTGAACAGCGAGCCTTTCAGGCCAAAGTCGAGCACAACACGAGTGCGAAGCAAAGAGGTAGGTCGAATGCAACATTATGTTGTGCACACCACATATCGCTTTCCGGACTTGCATACTTGACTCGAAAATTGCATCTTCAACGCACGCAGTTCTCGCCGGACGCCAAACCGTAGAAGGAGAGAAGCAAGAAGTTACCCCTCACTGGGAGAAAGACACGTCCGTCAGCGGCACAACACAACTCCACATTACCCCTCCAAGGCAGTCAACATAAGTGCGAGCAACTCCGCAACCTTGACAAGAAGTACACATTTGACCCATCCCACGAGAACATGTCCAGCAAGAATTACAGAATCGCCTGCATACCAGCCGACGGCATTGGCCCCGAAGTCATCGACGCAGGAGTAAAAGTGCTCGAGGCTCTCAGTGCGGCGAGCAAATCGTTTACTCTAGCCTTTGAACACTACGATTGGAGTTCGGAAACGTACAAGAAGACTGGCAAATACATTCCCGACAATGGATTGGAAGATTTGAAGAAGCATGATGCGATTTTGTTTGGTGCTGTGGGTGCTCCAGGTAAGCTTTTGACACAAACATTTACATTGGGAATGCATGATATCGATGCAAGAACACAGNATGTCCCTGATCACATCTCACTCTGGAGTTTGCGATTAGCAATCTGTCAAGGCTTTCAACAATACGCCAATGTGCGTCCGACCAAGATTCTTCGCGGCACCGAGTCGCCTCTCCGCAAAGCAACCACTGGAGACCTGGACTGGGTCATCATCCGCGAAAACAGCGAAGGCGAATACGCAGGCCAAGGAGGTCGCAGCCACAAGGGTCAGCCCTGGGAGACCGCAACCGAAGTTAGCATTTTCACCCGCCATGCTGTGACTAGACTGCTCAAATTTGCGTTCGAGGTCGCGCAGAAGAGAGACAAGAAACACATCACTGTGGTCACAAAGAGCAATGCGCAGAGAAATGGTATGGTCATGTGGGACGAGATCGCTGCGGAGGTTGCAAAGGACTTCCCGGATGTCAAGGTGGATAAGATGTTGGTGGACGCAATGACTTGTCGTATGGTGCTGCAACCGCAATCGCTGGATACGATTGTCGCCACGAACCTTGTAAGCCCCATCATTAGTCTTCAGTGATTTCATGTACTGACTCGATGCACAAAGCACGCAGACATCCTCTCCGATCTGGCCGCAGCCCTCGCCGGCTCCATCGGCATAGCACCAACCTCCAACCTCGACCCCACACGCCAGAACCCCAGCATGTTTGAACCCATCCATGGCTCCGCATTCGACATAACAGGANAGGGCATCGCCAACCCAGTAGGCACATTCTGGACTGCAGCAGAAATGCTACGGTGGTTGGGTGAAGAAGCCGCTGCAGACAGGTTGCTCGATTGCGTCGAGAACGTATGCGGGAACGGCATTTTGACGCGTGATCTTGGTGGCAAGGCGACTACAAAGGAAGTCACTGATGCAGTGTGTGAGGAGATTAAGAGAAGTTATGCGTAGTCGTATGGCTGCTCTTTCATTAGGCATACATGCAATTCAGCATCCGCATGCGAGACTTTCCTAGGCACGTTCAGCCTGACCTTTTTACTGATCATTCAGGGCCCTGACTCTCCTTTCTCGAGCAATATCACACCCGATTTCTTCTCATAAGCTTTACGACTATGCTCCATCCATGTCCTCGACATAGCCCACCTCCACCATGGCACCAAGACAGAAACTCCAGCAATGCAAAAGGAGCTGTGGTCAAACCGTTTATGATCCTTGTATATTGTCGTCATGCTGTGTGACTCATTAGAAGGGTTTTGACAATGGGTTCGAGAGTCAATTGAGTATCTTGGATCGAGCTGCTAGGAAACATCAAATTAGCGCGTGTGTAACAGGGACAAACACCATTCGAGAGTTCCACGCGTATATTGATTGCTGCCTGAGAGTGCTTGGTAATGCTGTGTAAGCAAGGCCATGCATCTTGGCATGCAACGATGAACTGCTCAACAATGCCCCGCACTGAAAGCTTTCCGACAACACAATATATAAACACTCACTGGCAGTCTCCACCAAATCAATTGACACCGGTCAGCAGTTTCCAGGATACCATCGAAGCAACATGTCAGACATCAAACCCTATACCATCTCGGTCGCCCAGACAAAACTCGACCGTCTGCACCAGAAACTCGCTGTAGTCGATCTCCCAGACGAGCTCGATGATGCAGGCTGGGATTACGGCGCGTCCCTCCCAGAGGTCAGGAAACTGCTCAAATACTGGCAAAACGACTACGACTGGCGCAGACACGAAGCAAAACTGAACGAGCTCCCCAGTCATGTCACTGGCATTGATGTCGATGGGTTCGGCGAACTGCAGGTACATTTCATTCACCAGAAGAGCTCGGTCAAGAATGCGGTGCCTCTTTTGTTTTGTCATGGATGTTGGTGAACGTTAAAAATCGATGAAAACGCCGCGACTGATGATGAACAGGGCNCTGGAAACTTCACAGAGGTGACTAAGGTATTGCCTCTGTTGGCCGATACCAAGGACGGCGCACCTGCTTTCCATGTCGTTGCGCCTTCGCTTCCCAACTTTGGTTTCTCAGAGGGCGTGAAGAAGCGAGGATTTGGTCTTAGGCAATATGCTGAGGTCTGCCACAAACTTATGCTGAAGCTGGGTTATAAGCAATATGGCAAGCATTACCACAACTCCTAGCACATGACGGAGCAAAGACTGATAGTATGCANNGCAACACAAGGCGGAGACTGGGGTTTCTGGATCACACGAACCATGGGCCATCTGTTCCCAGAAGCATGCAAGGCCTCGCACGTCAATATGACTCCCCCAGCCATGGATACCGATCTCACAGCCGCCCTCGATGACAAGTCGTCGTTCAGCGACAAAGAGTATGCATCTCTACAACGCTTGGCCAAGTTCCGCGAGGACGGCGCCGGCTACAGCCATGAGCAATGCACTCGACCACAAACACTCGGCTATGGACTCCAAGACTCGCCCGTCCTCTTGCTCTCGTGGATCCTGGAGAAACTTCACGAATGGACCGATGACTATCCCTGGACTGCTGATGAAGTTCTGACTTGGGTGTCGATATACTGGTTCTCTTCTGCGGGTCCTGCAGCCAATGTGCGCATCTACTATGAGGCCAAGCATGATGCAAAGGGCGGTGATGACACGAGTGCTATGGTGACGGCGACTGGTCATGTTCCTCACGTCAAGCTGGGTGTCATGTACAACTGGAAAGACATGGAGACGTCTCCAAAGGCGTGGGTGAGGAAGATGGGAACGGTGGTGTTTGAGGCCGAGCATGACAGCGGTGGTCATTTTGCCGCGTGGGAGAAGCCCGAGCACATGGCCAGAGATCTCAAAAACATGTTCCGAAAAGGTGCTGAAGCTGCTGAGAGCTTGGGTGATGCGAGTGGTTACGACGGATGAACAAAAGACCTTTGATGACGGTGACCTACTGGTGCGGCATTCTTTTCCTTCAGACCCACCAGAAGCTTTATTAGCAGGGCATTGGCCATACAGGCTGATTCAGACATGAATGGAAATCCGTCGAGCTTCTGAGTGTACGTGTACGTGTAGCCCAACAGCTTTCTTCCATGGGGTCCTTCGCATTGTTTCAAGCTCAGCCGTCAGCCGGGATGCGACGGTGAGAAGAACGAAACTGTGGCAACGCAGCTCGCGGAGAAAGTCAAGAGCGGCAGAAGTGCAGGAAGTCTTTGGTAGGGAAGCGGAGATACATGTGTGGCATTCGGCACGGTAGAGATGAATGACGTTTTGTCGGGTGAATAGGGCGTCGGTTGAAAGCGGGCGCCCCCATATTTCCCCACCGGGCCAAAGATATGAAAGCCCCTCTGTGCCCCTCCTTCCTCGCTATCTCTTGTCAAACAATCTCCCTTTTCTTCTCATCTGTACACTCTCCATCTCCATTCACATCACACATCATGTCTCTCGGACGCACAGTCAAGCTCAACACCGGCGCCTCGATCCCGTGAGTCTTCGACCAGCAGCTGAAGCTTCGCGACGGTGCTAACAACAAACGACAGTNNCAATTGGGCTTTGGTACCTGGCAGGCCGAGCCCGGCCAAGTCGAGGCCGCCGTCTACGAGGCTCTCAAGGCCGGCTACAAGCACATTGATCTGGCCAAGGTCTACGGCAACCAGAAGGAGATTGCCAACGCCTTCAAGAGAGCCTTCAGCGAGGGCGTCAAGCGTGAGGACATATTCATCACCTCCAAGCTCTGGAACTCGCAGCACAGACCCAAGGACGTCGCTCCCGCCCTCGACGACTGCCTTGCCGAGCTCGGCCTCGACTACCTCGACCTGTACCTCGTCCACTTCCCCGTCGCTTTCGACGAGTCGGGCGATGTCCACCAGAACCTGTTCCCCCTCCGTGACGACGGCGACGTCAAGATGCTTGACTCTGTCTCCATCGTCGACACATGGAAGGCCATGACCCAGCTCGACAAGAAGAAGGCCCGCGCCGTCGGTGTCTCCAACCACACACAGGAGCACCTCCAGGCCCTGATCGACGGCACCGGTGTCACCCCCGCCGCCAACCAGATCGAGCGCCACCCCCGCCTCCTCCAGACCGAGTTCGTCAAGTGGTGCGGCGACAAGGGCATCCACATCACCGAGTACTCAACCTTCGGCAACAACATGGTCGGCGAGCCCCTCCTCATCCAGCACAAGACCGTCAAGGAGATTGCCGAGCGTCTCAACGCCTCGCCCGCACAAGTCATCCTCGCCTGGGCCCAGGTCGGCGGCCACTCTGTCATCCCCAAGTCCGTCACTGCATCCCGCATCCGCGACAACTTCAAGGAGATTGAGCTGCCCAAGGACGACTTTGAGAAGATTGAAAAGATTGGCAACGAGGAGCGTCGTCGTTACAACATCCCCTTCACTGCCAACAAGCCCAGATGGCCCGTCAACATCTTCAACGAGCCCGAGGAGAAGGACGCTCCCCACAAGGTCGTCGTCTAAGATGCTTGAATGTGTTGCGAAACAAAAATTAAAATGATTAGATACCCTTCACGAATAGCAATAATCAAAACATGTCAATCGAATGAAACGGCTCTTGCCCAACCATGTGAGAACAAAGTGGAGTATTCCAATAGTTATGGGTGGCCTACCAGTTCACCACCATTGACAGGTGACAAAGCGACAAAGCATAAGCCTGCGGTAGATCACTGCACCGAGATTACTGGTCCGGCAATCAGCAAGTGGACCAAAGGTCGATCGGATATCTTTCTGCCCTCGGAGGAAAGCTTGCTGCTTATTAGTCCTTTGTATAAAGGAAGGCTACCACTCTACTTGATCAGCACATACCTTTGGACAACTGTTCCCTAGAACTGGCAGATTGCCTCCACATACTTTTTTTGAATGGATCATCTCCTGCCACCAATTCTCCTTTGATGCGTATGTAGTTTTGCTCGACGATACCAACAAGTTTTCTTTTCGTCTCTCTCTTCTTCTTTGCGTGGAAGAAACCCAGACTTGCCGCACGACAATTTGAGAAGAGTTCTCGATGATATTATCCGTCTTGAAAAGCAGATTCAACATTTGCCGTGCACAAGCTCCCACATCTCCAGCCCCTTGTCCCATCCATCGTCCTCCCAGATGTCCGTTTCGCCATCGCTCCTCCACCGTCTCATTTGCTCGGGCGCGGTCGGGCCCCAATGCACCTCTGCACCACTCACAAACGCCGCGAAGCCTTGATTCCAGCTGTTCAACCACCGCTTCTCCTGCTCCGTCATGCCGCCCGCGAAATCAGAACCCCAGAGCCAGATGGGCACGTCCGAGGAATGCGTGACGCCCCACTCGATGGGTATGGTTGCGTCGATGCACTGCAAGCGTCTGTCGAAACGATATCGGAGTACGTGTTTGCCGGGCTCGAGACCGTGTCTGCACAGCGCGTCCAAGAAGCCGCGTTGCAGATTGTGGACTTGCAGGTCTGCGTAGATGCGGCCGAATGCATCTTGCCAGTCTCTGCAGTGCGCAGGTAGAGTTGCTTCGGCGCCGCAATAGTGGTGTAGGATTTTGGTCACCGTGTCCGTGGGGTACTCTGCGCAGAGACGGGTGCGCAATGCTTGGAGGGAGTTTTCGGGTGTGCGCCAGGTGCGGTAAATGTTGTGTTCGTCTCTGCATTCGCCACCGAGGATACAGATGCCGCGATCCTTCATTCTGCGCGCAAAGTCTCCGTTGTTGATGTTGGTGAATACGTCTTTGGGGTAAAACTTGCCGTCGGCCATGGGTCTGAACTCGGAGATTTTCATCTTGTTTTGAGCGGCTAGGAGTTGCTGATAGGGAAGTTGACGCAGCTTTGCGAGTTGTGTGGCTGGGGAAAGAGAGGCGGGCATGTCGAGATGGCAGACGAATTCATCGAATTGGGCTTGGTGTTCGCTGAGTGTCTTAGGTCTTGTTCCTGGACCATTGGAAAGCATGATCACTCTCCTGATGATGCGACGTTCGGCCGGGACAAGGTACAATTCATGCGCCAATTGATGAAATGTCGAATATGCGCCTGCCGAATATCCACCAACGGTAATGTCAAGAGGGTCACCGCCAAAGTTTGCAATGTTGCCATGCACCCACTCCAAAGCCGTGCGTTGATCCCAAAGTCCCATGTTGCCGAACACAGCCCCTTCGGCGATATCAGCTTCTGCGGCAAACGCTCTGCCGGTGAGAAAGCCAATTGCATTGAGTCGGTAAGCAGGAAGAACTACTATAGCTCTGAATGCAGATCCAGCCAGCAAAGGTACTAAAGAAGATGGCTTCCAATTGGCAGTGCCCCATTGCAAGAAGCCTCCATGCAAGTAGAAAAACACCGGCCAACCCTGTTTTGGTGACTCGCCCGCAGGGATCCAGATATTGAGTTGCAAGCAATCCTCGTCGAAAAGCGAGACATCAGGTGGGATGCGACTCGGAGGCTGAGGACAAACCTTTGTGCCTTTGGTGAATTGGCCCGGAGATGTCCTGGTGCCATAGCTATAGTTTGCTGGGAGTTTGCGAGGTGGTTTGAAACGAAAAGAGCCAGTCGGCGGCAGAGCATATGGCAGACCTCCAAAGTAATGGAGAGCTGGAGTTTGGTTGGAAGATATAGTAAGACCTTCCAAGTGTCCGAGGGAACCAGCGTCAAACACATAGTCTTCCTCGCTATATGTCATGTCGGTAGTCGTCTATGCTTGTAATCACTATAGTCTGTGGTGATTGCTCTGATGGAGGGGCTTATGTTGGCAGTCATATCGAAAGATCAATCTCAAGGTCATCCGCATCTGGAAAATCTTTGGCAAGTGTATCCCGTCACTGCCCGGCGTGATAGCAAGACATGCTTCGTATCACGGCTATTCTGCGGGGAGATGGTTCTCGCTTTTGCTTGTAGGGTTCAATCGCACGACCGCTCTGCGATAAGCTGGGGTAAAGCAGATTGTGACGGCTGTCCTCGGGGAAAGAGCGGAACTCTTCCCCACCGAAGCTCAATCCACTACGCGAGCACCGCAAGCACCAAGTCATCGTCAGACGGTATACATATTGATCGAGAAACAGATCCAAGTTCAGGTCAATTTGTTCACAAATACCTTGCAAGCAATAATGGCCGTCAAAGTTCCCGAATCTGTCTTGTTCAAGGCTATTCGAGCCCATAACCCTGCCTCTACAGCGATCGTGAATCCTGCATCTGAACAGGGGTTCACTTATGGTCAACTTTTGAACGATTTTCTGCGAGTCAAAAAACAATTGTTGCAGAACATTGGCCAAAGGGACCTCTCTGGCGAGCGTGTGGCATTCCTAGTGGATAATGGATACAACTACGTGGGTCAGACACCCATTGGTGATCTTGCACCTGAGACCAGCTCGTTGACGCCCAGATCTANNGTAACATTGTTGGCCATCTTCGCTTGCAACGCGATCGCTGTCCCGTTGGCTCTGTCTTTCCCCACGATCGAATTGAGGCATATCATCAATGTCAGCCAGGCTGTAGTCATACTAACGTCAAACAAATTCGCAGCAAAGGCTCAGGAGATCATTATCGAGGGCCTCACTTCGCTAGCTAGCTCCTTTGAGGTAGAAGAACTCCTTAATCAATCCGAAGAGATTGTCGTATCTGATCAAGACATGCCCTCTACTGTAGAGGCCGGTATGATGCTTTTCACTTCTGGGACCACTGCAAAGCCAAAAGGTGTCTTGTTGTCCGATGCTACTCTGGCCGCTCAAGCAAAGAGTCTGCTGACCGCATGGGACTACGCACCCTCCGATCATCTACTGCATGTTCTACCACTCCATCACATTCACGGCACAGTAAACGCTATCCTCACACCACTGCTTGCTGGCAGCTGCATCGAATTCATGTATCCATTCAGAGTCGAAGAAGTCTGGAAGCGACTTGCGGCGCCTTTCATCGGCACAGAAAACGATACACCCGTCGCCGTAAAACCTCCCATCACATTCTTCACCGCGGTTCCAACCATCTGGTCTCGTTTGCTGGAAGCTCATTCGTCTCTGGCCCCCAGCCTCCAGACAGCTGGTAGAGAAGCGATATCTCGCAAACATCTGCGTCTCAACATTTCCGGTTCTGCAGCTCTGCCCAAGCCAACCCGTGATGGATGGACCGAGCTCTCTGGAGGAAACATCTTGCTCGAGCGTTACGGCATGACTGAAGTCGGAATGGCACTCTCTTGTGGTCTCCGAGACGAAGACCGCCTTGATGGCTCCGTTGGCTGGCCTCTGCCTTCTGTACAAGTCCGCCTTGTCGAAAGTAATGACAAGACCGGCGTGGCAACCGTCATACAGCTCGGCGAAGAATGCGACTCTGTCACCGGCAAAGAACGCCAGGGAGAGCTTCAGTTGCGTGGACCAACCGTTTTCAGGGGCTACTGGGCTGATCCATCCGCGACTGCAAAAGAGTTCACGGACGATGGATGGTTCAAGACGGGCGACATAGCCATCCGTCGTTACATGCCTGGTGCTGGAAACGGGACGTCAGGCTCTTGGGCTCAAGGACCGGCATACTTCATAAAAGGACGACGCAGTGCTGACATAATCAAGACCGGCGGCGAAAAGGTGTCTGCCCTCGAGATTGAGCGCGAAATCTTGTCTCTACCCCAGGTTAGCGAGGTTGCGGTTTTGGGTCTGCCATCCCAGATATGGGGCCAAAAGATTGTGGCTGTCATCGCTCTATCCAAAAAGTTTGTGGACAGTGGCGAGCCTTGGACACTGGCAGATCTACGAGATAATTTGAGAGCTCGTCTGGTGGGCTACAAGATACCTCAAGACCAGGAGATTGTAGAGAAGATCAAGCGGAATGCGATGGGCAAGATCAACAAGAAGGAGTTGGCACAGGAGGTCTTTGGCGATATTGAGCAGATCAGGAGGAGGAGTATGGTATTATTCGAGCAGAAAGCGCTGCTCAAAAAGACTGCTGCCTGATTTCATGGTCGACAGCTTGAACATTCAACGATAATCAACTATTCCAGCAAGCGAGAAGGATTCAAGTAGCAAGCACAAATATCCCGAACAATCTTGCTCAAAAATACACACCTGTGGCAGCTATCCATGACTTTTGAGAACATGTAACATGACACGTCACTCACCAGAAAACTACATCTAGAGCAAACTCTCTATCTGCTGAGCTGCCCCCAACACCTTCTCTTCTTCGAATCTGCGCCCGACGATCTGCAGACCAATGTGATGGCCATGCATCGACTCGGGATCATATAGTTTCTGGTTCCAAGAGTCATGATCATTGCGAGCAACATATCCTTGATCCAACTTGCCGTCAACCTCTTTGTCAACTCTCCCCGCTGGAAACGACAACGCCGGATAATCGAGAAAGTTGAAGAGCTTGGTGTAGCCCACCCAGCGGCAGCAGCGGTGAGGTACAGCGGTATGTGGCATGGTGGGGACAAGCAGTATATCGACTGAACGTCCTGATGGAGACTGCAGGCTATTCCACATTTCGAGGTATGCTTGTTGAGCGGCCACCTTCCTCTTGTTCAACTGCCAGTATTCGTAGACTGTGATTGGCGAACCGCGATCGATCAGAGCTTGTACGTGTGGTATGAATGGCTCGCCGCTTTGCAGTACAGCAGATCGGATATCTTCGCCCCCGTCTGCGGTATAGTACGCGTCCNNTGCAATTGTGAGCTCATATCGTGCTGCTTGTCAGATCAGACGTACCATGATCGCGACACACTTGCCGTTCAACGAATTGTCCCACTCCACAATCTCGTGACCGGCAGTCTGCAATTTTGCCACCGTCTCGCGAAACACACGTGCTATTGGTGGGTGAACCTTGACCACACCATCATCAGGCATCACACCAATGACGAGTGATTTTGAAGCGAAGGTGTCGAAAACATCGCTCCTCCAGGGCATTGGAGGTAGTTGTGAGTCTAGAGACCAGGGCTTTGCTTCAATCACAAGTTTTGTAACGTGAACCATGGAGCTCAGAGATCTTGTCATGGGACCAACAGCGGAAGGTACATGCTGCTGGCCTTCCTGGGATACCTCAACACCTCGGTACGACATACGTCCACTNCTGTCAATAGCGTCAGTGGATGTATGGACATGTGTATGGATGTGACATTTTACACTTGGTTTGAAGCCCCAGAGACCATTCATATGACTGGGGATACGGATGGATCCGCCAATATCAGTGCCCCAGCCAATGAGTGAGCCATGTGATGCCAAAGCTGCCTCACCACCGGAGGAGCCTCCGGAAGTAAAATCCTTGTTCATCGGGTGAGTGGTCAATCCCCATAGTGGATTTTCAGTCTCGCACCACNNTGGCCCAGTCAACATCTGTCTCGATCTCTTGCAAGACTTTCCACCTACCATGATACTCTGCGGCAAGTTCGTTTTTGCAATGATTATGGCGCCTAGTCCTTGTAAGGTATCGACGAGAAGTGCATTAGACTCTGCTGGGTGGAAAGCACGACCAACATAGCCCAAGGTTGAATCGAAGCCGGTGACGTTGAATTGATCTTTGAGAGAGATTGGTACACCGTGAAGAGGGCCCAGCAACTCCCCATGTTCTCGTTGGTAGTCATCGAGACGTCTTGCCTGCAATATGGCGTCGTCAAAGCAAATTTCTGTGAGACAGTTTGTCTGAATTGTTGGTCAGTGGTTCACCATGTTCACAACTCCCACTACCTCACTTACTTCTCTATGTGCATGACTGGCCCTTAGGAAAGATTAGCTCAGCCTGCTCTGTATCATGCAATTCACGACTTTGACATACTGGTTGATGTAAGCCTTGATGATTTCCTCCGCTGTGACACTGCCGGAAGCGAGTAGCTGAGTCAATCTACTGGCATCATCTATCGCTGTGAGGTCTTTGATTTTAGGTGTTTCGCTGTTGGAATTGTGTACTTGGATCAATGCTTCTCGAGTACCGATCTTGGCTGCTACGACTTCCTGCCACGATCTCGTCATCTTGCCGACTGACAGGAGTGGATGTCTTTGTGTGTTTGTGCGCGCGATTGACGAGAGGACTGGTATTGCAACGTTCCTGATAGGTTGTGAGAGACCCTGGCGTCAAGTAACGGGTGTGAGTCATCATGTTAGCGAGATACGATCCATCAACAAGACACATTGCGCTCCAGATCCGGTCGTTATCAGATAGCCCGTGCCCATAAACCAGGCGTGAGCTGGGCGTCGCGCCGGCAAGATAAGCGGAGCTCCACTTACCGCATAGCGGGGTAGTCAGGGGCGGATATGCCGAGGCGCTTCCGGTGCATCCGCGAACCCAACTTCACCTCTCATGTGGCTCATCTCGATCATGAAAGACCCAGCTCACAGGAGAAAACTCCACGTTATCATCGCGTATACAGACGACACAGTATGAGCAATAGCAGCGATCAGGTCCTTGCAAAGCCAGCCGATCTTTGCTGCTTGAAAGGATCTTTCTACTCGGGGGAGCCGCAAGGGAGGACCGAGCAGATAAATGGCATAGACACATATATCGCTACACCCGATCCCAAGACTGCGAATGGCAATGTCTTGCTATATTTTCCCGATGCCTTTGGCTTGCATACAAACAGTCACCTTTTGATGGACGCTTACGCCTCTTGCGGTTACTTGACTCTGGGTGTCGACTATTTCCTTGGCGTAAACAAAGTCTTCATCTCTCTTCGATCAAGGCACTTACTAATGTTGGCGCAGGACGCTGTATCGAAGTACACCATGACACCACTCAATGACCCGAACTTCGATCTCAAAGCTTGGAGCGAGAAGCATCTAAAATCTTCCGAGGAAGTCGCTTCGAGATGGGCCACGAACGTGATGGAGAAGTACGGAAAGTCGAAAGCTGCAAAATTCGCATGTGTTGGTTACTGGTCAGTATCAGGCTTGGAATTTTTGCCGATGTCAGTCTAACTCAAGGAACNNAGTTGGGGTGCGCGCATTGTTTGTCAACAACTTTCCAGAGACGGCGTCTGCAAAGTGGGAGCAATGGCTCATCCCTCTTTCATGAACGAAAGTCACGTTTCTGGTGTTGATGGTAAGTGAAAATCTATGGTCTTTTAACGTCAATCGCTGAGTTGTCCAAAGNCGCCCTTATACATCGCTGCACCCAGCACAGACTCGTTGTTCCAACCCGAGCAACGTGCCCGAACAGTTGAGATTCTGACCCAGGGTGAGAAGAGCTTCAACATGCAGATATACTCAGACGTGAGTCACGGTTTTGCGGTAAGTTTGGCCTGATAGCTGCTCGACATATCGCGTGCTGACGTGACTAAGACGCGAGGCAATCTGTCTGACCCTTACGAGCGATGGGCCAAGGAGCAATGCTTCAAGAGCTTTGTTGACTGGTTGGATCACTGGCTGTCTAAATCGTGAGACTGTCAACGCGTTGGCTCAACGCTCAATATAGAATCCGAATCGAAACCAGTTACCTTGTTCGATCTGCCGATACAACTCAGGCTCTCGTGATCATGTCAGATGTATATTGTACTTCGCTCTATCTAGATTATCCATTTGCATTCTCATACACATCATCCAGAACTCCAGATAGTAAGAATTACAGTCATGTTCAGTCCTCAGCCGAACTCAATCACGTGGAAGAATTGCGGTTGGCGAGACAGATAAAGGATGTCTCAGTTTTGTATCAACAGTCGCTACACTATCCATGCCATAGATGGAGCATCTGACTTGACGTTTAGCAACTTCAAAAGGACAGCGTCCCTCTCCGCTACCATATTCGGCCAATCCACATCCTGCAAAGACTTTTTGGCTTGATCCTGCAGCGTGGCGAGGCTCTCTTGGTTCCAATCGAATCGATGCTTTAGCATATCCTCCTCCCAGCCCCTGATGGCTGAACCGAGACGCTCGATACGGTTGCCGAATCCCTCAGGACCCCCTCCACCGCCCAAAGCATTGGTGGCAATGGGACCCGTGAGCGCCCATCGAAGCCCAGGACCCGATGTCACAGCCGCATCCAAGTCTTCCGCTGAGACAATGCCACGGCTGATGAGGCTGTAAGCTTCGTTGTTGATGGCTGCTTGGAGACGGTTGGACACAAAGCCAGGAATCTCTTGGCGGAGAAGAATTGGCTTCTTGCCGAGTGATCTATAGAAACCCAAAGCTGTCTGAATAGATGTCTGGCTGGTGCCCGGATGAGGTACAACCTCCACCAGTGGTATGAGGTGCGGAGGGTTGAACGGATGGCCAATCAATACCCGACTGGGATCAGTCTGGCACCGTCCGACGAATTTGCTGGAAGGTAGACCTGAGGAAGAAGAAGCAATTACCACACCTTTCCTGGTGTGTTTATCAAGAGTCTCGAAGAGCTCTGTCTTCCAGTCCACCCGTTCGGGTCCGTTCTGTGAGGAGAACTAATCAGCATTACGGTTCCGCGGCCATACAAAGCACCAGAACAGCTCTCATAATCTCACCTCTTGTACAAAGTCTGCCTCTTTCAATCTCGGACCCACATCATGGACGAAATCGTAGTTTTTCGAAAGACTATCAAACTCCTCCGGTGCTGCTATGAGAGGCCAGGCGTCTTGTAGATATTGCTCGAACCGCGCTTCAGCACCTTCTGCAGGATCCGTTATGATGACCTTGAGTCCTTGGGACAGGAAGAGGACTGCCCATCCCATACCAATCACGCCGCATCCGATAACAACGACTGTGCGGATATCGTTTGACATGTTGTCTGATGTTATCACTTTTGTGTTCTGATTGACGGACTGACTGATATATGGAGTGCTGGAGATATAAGTCATATACCTATTGATACCATATATTTGACCTCGAGCGTATATGCATTCTGTCACTATCAGGTGGGCGAACACCAACTATGATATTCGCCCGGGAACGCGGAAAGAGCTAGTTGCGGAGGCATTGGCCGTTGTCGCAGCAGCGTAAACTGGTTATATCTCCGAAAGCTCCCCGGAGGATGAGGGGCACTTTGACGCTAGCACAAGGTCCCACACTAAGATGGGACCTTGTGCTAGCGTATCGAAGTAGGTCATTGTTGCCTGTCGTTGTCAACCGTGGAGGCCGATACATAAACACCCCTAGTAACTTCACGAAATCGTGCTGCGTGCCATACTGCCTCATCCTCTTCTCTGGTCACAGACAATCAATATGGCGATCAAGGGAGCTACTCATGACAGTGGCGAACACTATGGACCTGGTACCTACGTGGAGCAAAGTTTCTCACCACTACCTGAAGAATGCAGACGTCTTCTACATCTGTTCGCTGCGAGGACGCCTGGATTTACAAGGGACCAGGCTCTCCTCGATGGCGTCCAATTCACAGGCGATGATCTGCCTTGCATCCCAGGTCCGATCAAGTCTCAGGCTGTGACTGCAGTTCTACATGCCATGGTCGGCATTGTTGGCCTGGAAATCCTCCACCTACGCGGTGACACCACCGCCACCACCACTCACATCGACACGAACCACGCAGGACTGTTTCCAGCGACTCCAGCTCTCGTCCACATCGACGGTCAAACAGGCCCTGCTGTGATCAAGATGCCCACCGTCCCTCAGTGGGACAAGGATCGCCGATCTGGTTCCTCCCTGGTCTTTCGTGCCACGGCAATCTACGAAACAGCCGACAAGGGTGTCTGGTATCAACTCCATGGATCACTCGATTCATGGAAAATGCTGGCACTCATCGGCATCGGCAAAGAACTTGATGCAGAGGTTCGTACGGACGATGCAGCGTATGACTTGATCCAGCAACGAGTTCGTACATATCGTGCAATCGAAATTGAGCAACTCATGCTCCAGAATGGCTTGTCTGGGAACATTGTCCATTCTCCCGAGGGCTGGCTCAACACCGAGATGGGAAAGTCTCTGGCTCGCCATCCCTTGGTCAACTACTCTCGTCAGTCGTGCACTGCAGACTTGCCTCCAGTATCGATACCTACACTCAATGATAGACGACCGCTGGCGGGGATCAAAGTCGTGGAGTTGACCCGCATTATTGCCGGAGCCGCAGCTGGTGCTGCATTGACATCAATGGGTGCCGAAGTCATTCGAGTAAACTCTTCCAAGCTCAAGGACTACACTCCAGCGCAACCTTCCTCACTGATGGCAGGCAAGACGACTATCGACCTAGATCTGGAAGACCCTACCGACCATGCCAAGCTCCTAACACTGTTCGAGCAAGCCGATGTTATCCTCCAAGGCTACCGCCTCGGCTCATTTAAGCGTCGCGGGTTTGGCATTGGATCTGCCTTGGAAATAGCCAAGAAGCGCGGCAAGGGTATCGTGTACGTTGACGAAAACTGCTACGGGCCCGACGGCTACTATGCAGAGCGACCAGGATGGCAACAAGTCGCCGACGCGGCAGCAGGAAGCTCCTACATCATGGGCCAAGCATTCAACTGTCCCGCAGGCCAAGGCGTTCTACCCAGCTTGCCAATCTCAGACATGTCGACGGGCATCTTGACCGCTTTGACGATCATGTGTGCAATCCGAGATCGCGCCAAGTATGGTGGCTCTTATCACGGACATGCAGCCTTGACTGGCTATAATATGGCTACCCTGGACCCTGAGGTCAGACTATATCAGCGGAACACCGTACAAAAGATCCAAGACAAGTACCAATTCGCCCCATGGTCCAGCGATATTCATGTTGCACCGTTGTACTATCAGATCCTGGAGTCATGGGGTAAGAAGAGCAGTCTGATTGAAAACGAGAAGTACTATGTACGTTTCTCAGATTCTGTGTTCGGAAACGACCTTCGTGTTCTGGCGCCTATCGTAAAGTATGATGATGAGAAGGTCACACCGAGGTGGTCGACGCCTCCGGTACCTTTCTGTCACCACCTGTTCAGAACATTTGAAGGAT
Source organism: Aureobasidium uvarum (assembly GCA_903853725.1). NCBI lineage: Eukaryota > Fungi > Ascomycota > Dothideomycetes > Dothideales > Saccotheciaceae > Aureobasidium > Aureobasidium uvarum. Next base: position 656,253 of record CAINUL010000009.1, on the reverse strand, counting down.
GACGAGTCTGCAACGAACAAGCCATGATATCTTTTGCAATAATTTTTGTGTGTATTCTGTCTACGTATAGTTGTACAAGTCGAAAGCGCCCATGACTTGGTAGTGATGGGGTTATGTCTGAGAGTTTTAGCCATAGAAGTACTTTGGGATGAATCCAATATACGAGCTCGATCAGGGGACAAACTTTACTCTACGTTAGATTGGTCGGGATGAAGGGCTTCGTGCGATGCATATCTGTGGTGCAAAGATACATGTCTCAAGACTTGTGAGGTTGGCGAAAACTTTGTCGAAGCTGATAAATTTGTCATACAAAAGCCGCTCCAGTGCCTGTGCCATGATATCTGCTATGAGTTCGCATCCTCTGATTATGAGCCTACAAGCTAGCGGTCGCTTGCATTCGCTCCTGCCCGCCCTTCTCCATCCTCGTCAAAGCCTTGACAACATCCTTGTTCATGTCATGGAACCAGAGCCAATCGAATCTACCCTGCTGTAGCCTGGGAAGGATCTTGCCCATGTCAGAACCTGCTTCCTCGTGTTGGAANAAGATCATCTTTCCGACCTCGGCAGCTTGTTCTAGTTGTCTTTGTGCTCTGGGTCGTCGCACCAAGTCGTAGGCATCGAGGCCTGCTTTGATGAAGAAAGTTGTGTTTTCGGACGTCTCGCGCATGGCTGCGACTTTCGCGAGTACATTTGATAGAATCAACGCATCTTCTAATCCTTGGGCAGCACCAGCAGCTTGAAAAGGTAGCGAAGCATGCGCGGCATCTCCCAAAAGGGCAACACGTCCTCGATAGTAAGTAGATGTTTTCCAGTGATGGAAGAATCCCCATTTGATGGGCTGCGCTTTGGCGAGCAATTCGCGGAAGCGAGGATCTACTCCCGAGCCCTCGAAGTCGGCCATCATGACCTCGTGTGTTGTCTTCTCAGTCACAGCCCTCTCCAATGTCCAAGGTTTTGAGTCCGCCACACAGAATAAGAAATTGAATTCCTTGCCGCCGGTGATGCGGTAGGTCACTGCACTGCGGTCGTGACCGAAGAAGAATTTGGCGACATCAGTAAGGTCGCCGAGGATGGGGTAAGCTTCGGACATGGGTATGACGGCGCGATAACAGTAGGCATCTGCGTATACTGGTGCGATCTCCTGAGGGAACAAGGGCTTGAGCACGTGCTCTCGGATGATACTCTTGATACCATCGGCGCCAGCGAGCACGCTTGCCTCGGCTACTTCACCATCGGCGAACTTGAGAATGACTTTGTCGGGATGTTGTTCAACCGACTCGAGGTACTTGTTGAATCTGACATTCTCAATAGGAATAAAACTGGTCATGATCTCGAGTAGTGCTTTTCGGTGTGCNCTGAATCTAGTCAACATCAAGTTCTGCTTTCCAGGACATCAATGACCTACGGATTTGCGATCGAAGTTAGGATGGCCCCAGGCGGATTTGCCAAACCACGGCTGATCTTGTCCTGTCGTCCATTGATTTCAGTCTCAGTGTTGGGATAATTCAATCAGTTACGCTTTGTACATACCAAATCCCTCTTGGAGAAGCAAGCCTTCGAAAAAGATATTCTGGTTGTTTTCGCCCTTGTTTCCAACGCAGATCTTCTCGTAAAGAGGACGAAATTCCGGCTCAATGAGGTCCATGGTTCGCATTCCATTTGGAGCGAAGCCAATACCTGCACTATGATGCAGTCAGAACATGATCTCTCTTGGCAATGAATGGAGAGTTGATCTACCCNNCACGACTGAGTACTCTTTTGCGCCTTCAAATAACGTGAAGGAAACACCTTTNTTGTGCAAGCTCATGGCCAGAGCCAGGCCGCCGATACCAGCACCTTGAGAAAATGTTAGTGAGCTCAGAGAACAACGATTCGCGTATAGGAAAATACGACACGGGTCGCCATCGAGCTGTGCGATACTCAGGGGGAGACAGGATGGCATCCGCAGAGGCTACATGCCATCGGCTCTCTCTCTGAGCCACACGCCGCCGTGCAACGACACAAGTCAGGCCAAGAAAGTACTAACCGACGATGGCGACGTGAAACTCGTCGATGGTCTTGCTAATCATGGTGTCTTGTGGTGGAGCTGATTGCGATTGTATCATGCAGATGGCTCAAGCAAGTGTCTGATACTTAACAACCATTGCCATGTGGTACCGTACACTCGCGTGATAGATACGCGGGGCAAGACCGGCTAGGGTCTGCTTCTTCCCTACATGGGAAAATGCTGTGGAGATCTGGAGCTTGCGAGAGGCGTGACCTAGTGTCCACGAGCAGGCCGTGTGTAGGAGAGAACAAAAGTCGACAGATAGGGCAAAGCTTGTCAAAGTCACCGTCAACCTCAACGCCGATTTTCGCCGGCTGAACAGGAGAGTGGAACGAGTGTCCCGACGCTTCCCCGGCGATCCCGGCTGTCTCTATCTTGCCCCGCACCAGTCGCATAGCACATCATCGGCTTCTTCTTCCTTGCTTTCCCCATCTGCCTCATTCACACGATCAAGGAAATATGTCAGTCCGATCATCAGGCGAGATACCGAACCAAGGCCAAGAACGTGAACCCGGCTCTGCGGCTAACAAGCGACGGCGTATTGGTCTTGCGTGCAATGCATGCCGAACGCGCAAATCTAGGTATGGTCTGCGTGAATATCCTATATCATGAGAGGTTGCGTGTTGACCCCAAGCCCGTGACAGGTGCGATGGACAACGACCCTCGTGCTCGTCTTGTATCTCACTTGACTTTGACTGCCAGTACGAGTCGAGCGAATCTGCCACCAATGTCATTGTACGCAAGGATTACATGTCCGATCTGGACCATCGTATGGCCAACATGGAGCGCACAGTACAACGCCTGAACGATGTGCTCAAGGGCCATCTTAGTCCGTGTGCGGACAGTCGTTCATGTGACTCCACAAGAACTTCACATCAAAGTGCCCCTCCCTTGATGCCAATTCGTGCGGACCCGACTCAGACGCGCGTCACGGGTCTGGAAGAGCCACAGGATGAAGATGCTGCCACCAATGGTATGGCTATGATATTTGTAGAAGAACACACTTCAGCGTTCTTCGGCGAAGCTTCCAACATCAACTTCACCCAGCTCCTGCTTCGAGCTGTAGCTATCGCACGTCACTCCGGTACAGAGATGCCTGGCCTCAAAGACAATTTCGGTGTCGTGGACGATGCCAGTGTTTCGAACTTGCCTCATGGTCAACTACACTCAACGGCGTTGTCTACAACTGCCCTGGACACCTCGATCACTTCTCTTCCACCGTTTCCAGAAATGAACAGTTCGTTAGACATGTACTTCAACACTGTCGGGGTGGTTTTTCCTTTTATCCACGAGGAGACAACCCGGAATACTTACGCTGAATGCCTGGAGAACGGATTCACAAGAGCTCGAAGGACATGGCTTGGGACTTTGAACATGATATTTGCAATGGCCAATATGCTTGATCGAGACAACTTTCCATCAGCCAAAAAGCGCTTCGAAAAATCCGAGGTCTTCTATAGAAGGGCTGTTGGCTTGTGCGGTGAGTTGTCGAAACATGTCATTAGTTTGGAGATCGTGCATTATCTCCTCCTGGTCGTCCTCTATTGTCAAGGTACCCAGCGCTCGGTGCAAGCTTGGAACATCCATGGACTTCTTACTCGTTCGGCTATGGCACTGGGTCTACATAGTGTTGCCGCTGGTAAAGTTTTGGATCCCATCCAAGAAGAGTACCGACGTCGCACATGGGTTGTCATCTACTGCATGGACAAGGTCTTGAGTGTAGCTTTCGGAAGGCCAGCAAGTATTCCCGACGAACAGGCAGTCAACCGACAACCGTCCTCGAGGCTTTACCGGACTCCAAGTATGACAGAGACTGGAGTGGATACACCTGGCGATTTCCTCGCTGTATCTTTCGAATTGTACCAAGTGATGAGTAAGTCCTTGGTCAAACAGTACTCGGCCAACGTCGAGTGCAGAGACAATGATCCGGATGATTTGATCGCAATTCAAGCTTCTGTTGAGTTCCGTAAAACGCTTCGAATCTGGGCAGCAAGCCTGCCGCCGTACCTTGGGCTGTGTGAACCTCAGTCAGACATCCTCGCTGAAAATACACAGGTGAATCGTCTTCGTGTTATACTCACGTTGAGGTATCACAATCTGAGTATTCTTATTCACAGACCCTTACTTGGTGCAACGATTGGCCACTTGTTCCGGAAAGACTCTGTGGCCATTGACAGTCCACCTTACTTTATCCAGCTGGCAATGGCTGAAGCTAGAGAATGCATTCGATCGGCAGAAAGCACCATCGATATCGCGTACGCGGTTATCACTGCCGATCCAACAAGTAAGAACAATTTGGGAGTGTGGTATTTTACTCTTTATTATGGTGAGTCTTGGAGCTGTTATACTCGCCGAGGGTTCACTTCTCACATATTGTTGAACAGTATTCACAGCATCGCTTGTCATCAGTGCGTCTCTGTTGTGGTCGCAACATGATAGCAACGACATAGACGTTACAGCCGTCAATCATGCAAAAAAACTACTCAAGAAAGCGGAGACTATCTTTCAGCATCTGGACTACGAGAACAGTCTTATCCTCAGCTGCTGGAAGTACATCCATCAACTCTCAGCTATGTGCAACTACCGTGGTATGTCATTATATCCTCCCTTTCTGTCGGCAGGTCTCTTGAAACTCATCGATCATGGCACAGGAACAACAAATACGATTGAGGGCAATCCAGAAGGGAGTTCTACGGCAACAGAAGCGTGGCCAGACGCGCCATCAAACCCTGCTTCCGTGACGGACCCATTCATGACCATGCCGCTGGGTGCAGATGACATTGAGGTGTATCAGCTCTTTGCATCCGAGATGTTTGACCCTTCTATATTCGAGAACAACGCGTATGGGGGTAGCGGAACTTCCGTATGGGAGAACATTATGTGCTAGAATTGGAGCCTGCCATTTGTACTGTCCAGCAAATGGACTCGGAAGACATGATGTATCAATATTAGATTTCTTCGTTTCGGCGTGAAGAACGCGTTCACAGCCTGCGATTCGTGAATTATAGGGTTTCAAGGCGACGCCGGCTTGTATTGTTTCCTTCTTTCCTGTGCGTCCACTTGATCTTTGCCGGTGGAGGATCTGGTCATTGAAGCCTTGCAGACTCTGATCGATATCATGACCCACTTCTGCAGATAGATGACGAGCTCTCAGTAAGCCGCAGATTACACCACTGGTAGAATTCACCAAGGAACACCCGATTGCGCTTATCCTCTCGGCGCTCGCCATCACATAAATGGCTGGAGCGTTCGAGATTTGTGGGGAAGGCATATCACGATACGAACAAGGAGTATCTGCGGCCGTGATATGTTTACCTCCAAGGAATGACAACGTGAAAAAGGTTGAGGTAGCTTAGGCGTATCGCACGGACGTTCATCGTAGTTCCAGCCGGCATCCGGCAGTCGCAGTGCCATCTCCCCGATAGCCGTTCCTGGACTCGTCAAACTTTCAGGCTTCTCGTCGCTTGATGACACCCAAAGGAATTGCGAGAGATCTTTACCTGTAGCTACGGACATCATCATCAAGCTTGTCCTTACAAGAAGTATTTCACTCAAGATCTCAGTCGTTCATTCATCCTGCTCCACTCAGCGCAAAGTTCTGCTCCCATTACCGAAATGTCTGAGAAACAACTTCCCACAATCCTCACCCAGCTTCCTAACGACCCCAACCGGCGTCGCTACTCCAAAGAGGAGCTGCAGAATTACTTCACACGAATCGACCTCCCCCAGAAATACCTCGACTCGCCCGTACTGTCGCATGTCGAGCTTGCCGCAACAAAGGAACATGGACTGCCGTTGCTGGAAGCACTATGTCGCCATCACACCTGTAACGTACCATTTGAGAATCTCATCCTCCACTACTCTGCCAGCAAGAAAGTCACCCTGGAGCTCTCGGAATTGTATAATTGGTTTGTCGAAAAGCGACGTGGGGGCCGTTGCATGGAGAACAACAGTTTCTTTGGCACCGTGTTGCGCTCCATTGGGTACCAGGTGCGCAATTGCGCTGGCCGTGTTTCTAGAGCCATGAGCCCGTTTCCCGAGGTCCGGAAAACTCAGGCAAACACGTATGATGGCATCAACCATATGCTGAACCTCGTTCGCTTCGGCGGAGAGTGGTATGTCGTGGACGTGGGTATGGGCGCCATGGGCCCAAATGTGCCTTATCCCCTGGTCGATGGCTTCTCCACCACAAGCATTGCACCCAGAGAAATCCGCATCCAGCACCGCGCAATCAGCGAATCCTATGGCGGGGACGCCGCGCCTAAACTCTGGTGCTATGATGTTTGCTACGATCCTAGTCATGGCAATGACAACAAATGGATACCCACCTATTGCTTCACAACCACGGAGTTCTTGCCGCAGGACTATGAGGTCATGAGTTGGTTTACGAGTACGCATGGCAATTCGTTCTTTACGCGCTATGTGACAGCGACGAGGATGCTCAATGATGAAGAGACAGAGAAGGTTGTGGGCAGTGTAACGCTATTTGTTGATACTATAAGAGAGCAGAGAGGTAGTGAGCGCAGGGTCATCAAGGAGTGCAAGACCGAGGAGGAAAGGATTCAGATGTTGAAGGAGATCTATGGTGTTGAATTGAGTGAGGAGGAGAGGAAGAGTATTTCTGCTGAGATTAGATTGCCTTAGGCAGCTCACTTGGCATTTCTCATGTTCATCGAATTTTGACTCGCTGGCGACCGCAAACAAAGAGAGATCTATGATTCTTGACACTGGTCATTTCGCGGATTTAATCATCAACTTTGACATTCGACATCATAATCAAGCATGGACATTCAAGACTACCGCACTGACTGCATGTCCACATTCCCAGACACCACTCACCCTGCTCTCTTGTCCACAAGATCGTAGTAAGAACCTGCGCTGCGTTCCCTGAATCTCTTTCCATACTTGAGAAAGATGAATGCGACAGCAGAAGTCACGAGACTAATCGCAGCAGCAGAGATGAAGCACTTCTGCGTGCCGAGATTCTTGATCCAGGGGGTGACACTATGAACCACGTAAGTCTGGGTCTCTGGCACATGGTCGTTGCTGAAGATATTTGACTTACCCNNGTAGCTAAGCGCAAAGGACATGGTATTGCGAACGAGCATCACCGATGTGATAGCATCGCCACTGATATCGTGATAGCTGTCGACCATATAGTTAACTGAGATGGAGACACTCAAGGCAACTGCAAAGGCCACGAGACCAAATGCGACGATCAAAGCAAACCAATGTATTCCTACAATCCAAGACGAAAGTTAGTCACAGCTCGATCTACAATCTCTCGGAAGAAAAGTCGAGAGAACATACTGNTGAGCGGCTCCTATACCCCAAAGAAGCAGGGAGGCAGGAACCAGCACCATCGTGGCGCAAAAAGGCCACAACCGGTGCTCGGCTTCCATGATTCCATTGTTGCGCCGAGCAAGCTTCAACGCAAGCCAGTCACTGACTTTTCCAAAGGCGAGACCACCGAGCACGACTCCAATGCAACCAGATAAATAACACAAGCCGACCATAGAAGTGCTAAAATGATATGGCGCACCAGTAAGGATGATCGAAATGGTGCCGTTGAGCATCTGCGACCACACAAGGTACGAGCCGTAGGAAAATCCAGCATAAAAGATCACAGGCCAACTGAGAAGTTGGAAGCTTCGGAGTACCGAGGCGAGGATGTTGGGGCCGGGNGTGGGTGTCCAGAGAGACAGCTTTTGTCTGTAGCTTTTCTTGGGACCTTGTACCACGCCAACTCGTGCTGAAGTTCTGGAAACGATTGTATGGACAGTGTCTTGCTTGTCGCCACTGTTTCCCTGCAGGGCGTCCATGGGGATGGATTCGATGTCTTCTGGGGTTGTGGTGCCAGTATATTCGCGGACGTAGTTTGTCTCTTCCATGAAGAAGAACACGAACACGAAAGCAAATGCGAGGAGGATTGCAGGGATGTAGAACACCCATCGCCAACCAGCATATTGCGAGATAAACCCGCTGATCACGGGGCCAAAGTAGCTAGCTCCGGCAATAGAGAGGGAGTATATCGACATATAAAGCCCTCTTTGATGTGTGAAGTANCTAGTAGTGTATGAGTCAATGTACTGTAGCTGTGGTACGTCGTTATGCATACATACAATGTCTGTGACAGAAATTTCGGGAAGGCCTTCGACAGGAGCACCGAAGAACCCCTGTATGATACATCTAGCCAGCCATTCGCCTTCAGATCTGATGTATGGNGCTAAATGAAGTCAGTCGGCAAGTCAAGAAAGCGTTTTTCCAAGGGATGATACATACGCCCACAGACCAGTACACATGGTACCAAGAATGGAGAGCAGGTATGTGGTCCGTTTGCCATATCTCAGGGCAAACGGCTGCCAGAAANNAAGTAGACCCCAACCGAGAAGAAGAAACAGGTATCCCGTGCCCTCGTTCAAAGTCTTTACTTCGAGGCCTGTCTCCTTGGATAGAGGAACGGCGACCGCATAGACTGCCGAAGTTGATAGCCCCTTCAAAAATGTATACCTGTCGTTCGTCAGTCGAATGTTCTGGGCGGAGTGTAAGATAGACCGACCCNNCATGACACATATAGTCAAGAGTAGTTTCCTACGCGGAGACCAGTTGAGTGGATCCTCAGGATCTTGTGATGGAGCTGGCAGNAGGATGATGTCGCCCGCGCCAGCGTGCTTGACATTGAGTGTATGATGGACGTCAACCAATCGAAAGGTACCTGGAATTCTAGCCGGGAGATTTATATCTTGCTCAGACATCGTGTGTGGATAGAGTAGTCCCGAAGCTGTTGCTATGTGATGGTCTTCTCAATGGTCTGAGAAGGGATAGAGTGGATAGCCATTATATGTACTAGGGATATTCGGCTACCGGTTCACCTGGGCGGAGACCGTGGCTCGCACTATCTTTGCTTGATATGATCGAAAAGATAGAGTTCATCGGCCACTTGTGCTGTCTGGTCGAGACATGACCCAAGGAACATAGTATCGGGGAGACCGCGCGGAGCCACTTACCTTCAAACACACTATCTGCGCAACTATCTTGTAGTGTGCAAAGCAATGATAACATACCAGACACGCATTCACGATTGATCTTTGACCATCATCGATACGCAAGCCACAGTCCCTGGCATCTCGCTCGACAGCGTGGTGTGCAGCAGAGATAGGATCATGTCCCCGTCTTCCCCAGGTCCGCGTCCTCCCCGCAACCCCGCTCCACCTTTCTGCTATCTTGAAACTCTATGTCCACGTCGGGAGATCCCGGCCGATAGCCAGACATACTTGCAATAGCCGGATGATCAGGGTCTTATAACACTGATCTATCATGTTGTCTGCTCCGATGGCTATCTTCTACTACCGCACATGATCTCCCTACATACATCCCTACGACAATGGCACTTATTGCTACACCTTGTTCGACACATACAGCCGATGACATGATTACGACCAAAGCTCGAGCACTGCCTGTAATCGAAGTCAAAGGAATCCCAGCTGGAAACCCTGACTTTGAGGAACTGCGATGGGCCATGCTGAATCTATTTGATTCCAAAGTGCCCGAAGAATTGCGCGTACCGCAACACTACATCGAATGTCCGCCCCGCGACGTCACGCAGATACCCAGGTCTTGTGGTATTTTGACCCCTGAGCAGATTGAGATTACGGAAAACTATGATGCGTTCGGATTAGCTGCCGCAATCGCTGATCGCAAGTATACCGCTGTCGAAGTTGTCGAAGCGTTCTCAAGACGTGCGATCATATGTCATCAAATTACTTGTTGCTTGACGCAATGGTTCCCTGGAGACGCTGTCAAACAAGCTCAAGCACTTGACGAGCATCTAGCTCGAACTGGAACGACCGTCGGACCTCTTCACGGTGTGCCAATCAGTCTCAAAGAACATATACCGGTCAAAGGGCAGAATACCTGTTTCGGCTTCCTGAAGGGGAACGTGACAAGTACAGAGGACTCAGATATGGCTGCTTTGTTGCGGAATGCGGGTGCCGTGTTCTACGTCAAGACCATGCAGCCGCAGGGGCTGTTGCATCTGGAGAGCGATAACCCTCTGGGACGTGTGCTGAACCCGTTCAATATCCAGTTGACTGCAGGAGGGTCTTCAGGCGGCGAGGCTGCCCTACTGGCCCTTCGTGGCTCTATCCTCGGTGTTGGAACAGATCTCGGAGGTAGCATTCGCGTACCTGCTGCCTTCTGCGGTCTTTATGGCTACAAGCCCACCGTCTACACACTTCCCATTACAGGCCTGTTGCCTGGAGTCTTTCCGCCATCCTTGAATTTGATCCCAACAGTGGGTCCCATGTGCCATTCGATGCGCGATATGAACCTTTTCATGCACAGCGTGCTCGAACAGAAACCATACTTGGTGGACCCCTTGCTGGTACCACTTCCGTGGACGGGACTACAGACCCCGATCCCAGAGAAGAGACTCAAAATCGGTATCTTAGAGATGGACGGCTTGATAAGACCCATGCCACCAATCACACGCGCAATCTCATGGACAAGATCCCAACTCTCCTCCTGCGCGGACGTGGAAGTAAAGACTTTTGCGCCTTATCCAGCAGAAGGCTTTGCACTCATCCGCAAACTGATCATGCCGGACGGCGGTACAGGTTTTAGAGCCGCTCTGGCTGCATCAGGCGAGCCGGAACACTACCTTTCCACCGCCGTCATCAACAATGCCACCGACAGTAGCACACTGGGTCAACTCGCCCAACTTCGTTGCGATCGCGACGCATACCGCCGCCAGATGGCCGCTCACTGGACATCGCAAGACGTGGATGTCGTGCTGATGCCCACGTTTGTGGGTCCTGCAGCAGCCCACGACACGGCGATCTACAAATCCTATACCAGTATCTGGAGTCTGGTGGACTATCCTTGCATTGCCATTCCAACACCACTGACAGCAAAAGCAAAAGGAGCAGAGAGGTATGCGGATGAGAATGTCCTTGGTCCAGAAGATGAGTTTGTAAGGCGTGCGTATGAGGACACTTCTTTCGAAGGAGCACCCTTGGGGCTGCAGCTAGTCGCGCGTAAGCATCATGACAATCTGTTGTTTGGGGCGCTGGAGCTTTTGAAAAAGCCTCTGAAGCTCAAATAGCTTCTGCAGAGGTTGGCGGAACCGATTCGATCCTTGTACGCACCAAGTGCGTATCTCGAGTTCGCGCTAAGCAGTAAACATACCTGCATATGTGGATAAGATATTATCAGCTCATCTGACGTTCCGAGCTGGGAACATCATATGTTGGCGCTGTTGGCACTTTCCTCACGATATTACCAGATTAAATAGAATCTTGTCATTGTCCTGGAAGTCAGCTATGTTCGACTGTCGATATCTCCTCTGTTTTCTGGGAACCTATTGACCAGTTCCTTCGGCCTGGAGCTCTAGCATAGCCCATCGTAGATACTACTGGCACCAAAGCTGTTGGTATCACAAATATAATCCGACACCAAGCCTGAAGTAATCTCATAACCTTTGACATCAAACGCCTTGCGAGCAAACTGCACAGCCTCGTCTTGTTCGTCTTCCGCTCCTACAGTGGCTCCCTTGCCTCCATCACTGACATCCCAGTAAGTGTTTATAGCGTAGAGTCACTCGGTCTAGTCTGACGCGATTTTGGTGTTGGTGTGAGGGTGACCCTATTCATGCCCAGAACATCTCCGGAAAAGTGTCGAACCCAGTAAGGATACAGAGCACCAAAGTGCATCAACGGAGAAGACACGAGCATGATACTACTTCAAGATTCTGGCGACAATATCAATGGTGGCGCGGTCCGGACGACTCCAGGACCAGAATTTATCATCGATCGCAAACAGCAGAACTACACATGATTCGAATGGTGACCGCACCTTCCAACTCGAGCACTCGAAGCATCTCTGTCGATGGTGGGCGCGAGAAGGGGTCGTAGTAGAAGAGGGATACAGCAGCTAGGCAAAGTCTGGAAGTATAGTGATATGATGAATGCTTGTGGAGTAGGACCTGGGTCATCAAAATGGCCATAAATCATGTCCGTAAGCGACTGCCGCGGACGTGTCCGAAGTTCGACGCAGCCGCCGGCGACTTCGAACTTTGGGCTTGTGATGGACAATATCGTGCCTGCCTCGTACAAGGCGTGTAGCCATTGCTACANNGCCGTAAGGTCAAGGTGCTTCTGCCAATCATATTTACTTCCCACAATCAAGACACTCATCCAATACCAGTGTAATGGCGCACTACCACGATGTGGTAGATGCAACGACTCTCAGCAAGAATGCGACATTACAACCCGTGTGTTCTACTCGTATGAAATTGTCAAAAACCTTCTCGACCAAATTCAAACTTTAGAAACGCGACTCGAACCATTACAATCACGTTCTCTACCCAGCATCGAGTTTGATGATGCTCATAGATTTGATGTCACTGTCCAGCTGCAGCAATCGGGCCTCGCCTGGGAGAATGATCAGCAGCGTACAAGTCCGGGGGATCAGGTCTCTCAGGAGCTGGGTGCTTTGAGCTTGGGTCATGCAGATATCATGGCACAGTATTATGGCAAGCATTTCCATGTCAAGAGTTGAAGATGTGGCTGATACGACACCANNGTGGGCAATGCAGCAGGTGCACGATTCGCCAAAATATTCCTCAGCAGCTTAGATCTGGATTCTCGTTTACCAATATGGTCGTCTGCTCCTCAGCCCTCGTCTCAACTCTGTTCACTCGAGCTCGGCCAGTCTTGTGCTTCGTTGCCGCCCAAACATGTTGCAGACTTTGCCATGTCCACCTATGTCAAGCGAGTACATGTCTGGTGGCCGATCTTGACATATCCGGTCTTACGATCCATCTATAGCAGTGTTTATGATAGTGCAAGTACCTCCAGTCAGTATCAGCGTTTCGTGGTCTTCATCACTCTTGCTATCGGTGCGAAAGAAGCTCAAGATACTGGTTGTGGAGCACAGCTAAACTCAATTTTTGCTCCTGAAGAATACTGCAGGACTGCGCTGCAGTTCTTTGGTTGCTTTTCTGGATTCGAGAGACTTACAGCTTCGATACTGTTGACATTGTGGTCTATACACAGTCCACTTGCATCTGATCATATCAATATCTGGCAGCTGGTACGCCATGCAACGAGCCTCGCAATCGAGATGGGCCTGCACAGGAACGGGACGGCATGGAGTCTTACTCCATCTGAGCTGGAGATGAGAAACAGGTGTTGGTGGTGCATCTACGGTCTGGAAAGGTATTACTCATTCAATATATGTCGCGACTAGACGTTAACCTTTCGTGTACNNAGAAAAGTGGCTATTGGTCTGGGACGAACGCTCTCTATCCGGAACCAAGCCATAGACGCCAGATTCCCTCAGCACACTGCTGAGGACGACATTCAACCAGTATCTGGTATTGCGGATTCGCCACACTCAAGATTCGGTGTGGGCCCAGCAGTTCATTTGATCAAGCTGTGGGCCATTTCTGGAGACATTCTCGAGTCAGTTTACATTGCCCGACCAGCGACGTCGCTCTCTCCAGCGATCCTACAACGTCTGGTGGTCAGCTTACGTCAGAGGCTAAGCCAATGGCGAGGATCGCTTGAAGAGTATTCTGCACTACAAGACTCTGTTTACCTCCACATGAAAGTCCAATACGCCATCGTTGTCATGATGTTGAATCGCCCTTCGCCCAGTTTCCCGATTGTAGAGCAAGAAATGGTGGCTTCTTGTCATGAAGCTGCTAGATCTGCAGCAGAGACCTGGGCTCTGCTGCGGGATCGAAACATGATCTTCCGTGACTGGAAGACTCTTCATGATGTGTTGATGACTGGGCTAACATGGCTGTATACATGCTGGTGAGCCAGGATCCCAAGCACTCTAAGCTCCATGTACTAGAAGGACTGACACACTGGACAGGNNAAACTACCAGGTGTTGACTCGTCCAGTATATCTGCCATCTCATCGATATACAGCTCTGTTATAGCCCATGTCCAGGACAAAGGCTTAGGAAGAAACAGATACTCGGACTTCATCGACAGTCTTCTGGAACAGGTTCTTGCTAGAAGAGATCAAAGCAGGAGCCATAACTCCTCTCATGACGCCGGGGAGTCGACAGCACGTGGCTCGGAGATGGACTGGATGAACACCAACTTTGAGCAGTCAGTTCTTGACGCAAACTGCTCGTTTGATCTTGCGACCTTTGACGATTTCATGCTCAACTATCCTTATCTGGTCGACCCTGATGAGATTGTTGCCTGGTGAGTATTGAGCATGCTTTGGCCAGGCGAGCAGAATCTTTCAGGCGATGAGACGGACTGGAATACATAGTCTACAATATAAGGCGAATGGATAACTAGACAGTATGACTCCACCGGGACAATCAGAATACGTATCGGAAGGATTTTTCGACCTCGAAATCGGTCAAGTCCTCGGCGTCTATTTCCGTCATAGATCCTGGCCGACCGTGAATTCGATCNTCTCCTTCTGTTCTCCGTTACACATAGAGCTCTGTAAGCTTGTCAATACCAGGGCGGAAGCAGGAAAGAACTGGTTCTTGAACTGACCCGTATACGATGCCGGTCACTGCCATCACCGCAAAGCAGCAAAGCATCGCACCTATACCCAAACCGTATGTGGGGGCTTGTGAGGATCTGAAGAACTGGGGACCGATGATATTGCCCACGGCTAGTGCACAGCCGAATCAGCACTCGAACGAGCGGAGTATGTATAGCAACTTGAGAAGTTCGAGAGACGTACCGTAGAAGACAGCAACGGAGACCGAGATGAAACTCTTCTTGGTGGCGCCTGCAGTATTAGAAGACTGAAGACTGAGCATGAGGACCCATGGGACGTTGTAGAACCCCATGAGGTATACCCCGGCGAGCGAAGCATCTCTCTCGGAGCCAGTATTGAGCACTNNGATTCTCGTCAGCCTGATTCTTTGGACGCTGAATGCTTCCGTACTGTGAATCATGATGGCACCCGCCAGTGCTGGTAAAGAGGACAGCGTCCACAAGAGGCAGCGAATATTCGGCACGAAGTATGCAAGTGTCGTGCAGATTACTTGAGCCACGAATGCGACAGCGGCTTGTGGTGTTGCCATAAGAGTGGTTTTGCTCTTCGAGAATCCGTATCCGGCGATGATCAGTGGATTGAACNNTACAAAGTCAGCACTTCTGTCCGAGCATCGAGTCATCTACTGGCGGCTCACGTTTGTTATACCGGCGTTTGTGATGGACTGTGCAATGACAAATATTGCTACACACCAGTACTTTGGATCAGTAACTGCTTCTCTGATCTGCGAGGACTTCCATCGCTGTAGTAGCATGTTAGTCCACACTCAAGCCATTCTTGCTCGCCCTTTGGATACCTTCTCACGAGTTGCCGCTCGATTTTCCGATACCCGAATACGGGCCAAATGCTTTTCTTCCTTAGTAAAGAACCACGCGTGTCCAGGGTCGCTCGGCAAAGCGAAGAACACCAGGACTCCGACAGCCATAGTCACAGATCCATATATCAAGAAGATATANCTGACTTGGTATCAGTATTACTTTTCGAAAGCGTTTGAATATGGCTTCCGTACCTTCCAGGTCGACAAGGACCCATTGATCTTGCCGATCGCGAAACAGAGGATTCCTCCAAAAATCTTCCCCTTGTCAGTGAGAGGACCAGTGAATGCAAGTTCGTCTCCACTTACTCCTGCAAATGTGTTGTACCACAGTGCTGTCCTCAGAGGTTGCTCTCTTTTGGTATACCATAGGGAATTAACGAGCAACAGAGCTGGCAGGATACCCGCCTCGAAGACGCCGAGCAGGAATCTTACAGTGGCAAGACCTGCAAAGTTGTTGCACGCAGCCATGCAGCAAACACAGCCTCCCCATGCGAACAGTGTACCGCCGATGTAACTACCAAGCGGTACCTTGGTAAGCAGCCAGATAGTTGGAAACTCCATGGCCAGATATCCGAGGTAGAAGATTGAGCCCNNAGCCAACTATACTGTTGTCCTTGAAGATGTGTTTCGGTTCTCATGCCGTACACCGCTGCATATGCCATGCCATTCTGATCGGGGTCAGTCGAGCTCTGTGTGAGTTTGGATCGGTGGTCTTACTTTGTCGAGGAATGCTAATGTCGACGTCAATACAATCAATGGGAGAACAACGGCGTCAGTCTTGAACAACAGCTTGCGTTGTACCATGCTCTGGTCCACGACATCTCCACTCTGTTGCTCATGTCCCTCAACTGACGAACAGAACTTATTCTTGTCCATGTTCAACACTAACGATGGTCTCAAGAGGCTTAGGAATGGGCATTGCGACTGTCCATCATTACATATCTTCAGTACTTGACAATCAGCAATCACGACATCTACAGCCCCACGGACGAGTCCGAAACTCGATTCGTGGTACAGGAGTTATCGCCCCGGACCAGTCCGGACAAGCAGTATGGCGTGCTCGTCAATCGCCAATCTTGACCCCACAATCTTCGACGATAAGGTCTATCAGATTGTTGACGGTGTTGTCCGAGAGGCCTGACGACTCACTCCACGGACGTGTCCGAATTGCACTACATACTTCAAATACATGGCATCCAAGTGACTGGGACCTGCCATCATAATCACGTCTTCTGGCCCTGTTCTCGCACGACCGGTATCGACAAAGTGTTCAAACACCATTCGTTCTCCGTCGTCGTAGCATTTCTTCGCAAAATGGCACATGTTGGATCAGGAGCTACTCATGCCGTGGTACCAAACAACAAGAACGAATCTGTACTGGTAAGCCATACTTGATGTTGCCCTCGAGTTTGCACTGACCCGTGCAAAGNNATTGGTATGAGAGATGGCGTTACCGGAGCATTTCGATTGTGCAAACGGAAGGAGGCAACAGTCTCCGTCTTTGATTCAAACTTCCTTGTCGGCGACGGGATTTGGGTAGGTCAACGCTGGTTGATTCTGCTCGCGTGGGATATTGACAACAACTAGGAAGGTATGCGAGTCGTCCAAGGCCGGGTGCAATTTGCAAAAGAGCATATCGACCGCCTATATCAATCCGCAAAGGCCATGGCCATGGATCTTGGACTCAGCAAAAGGGAACTTCTGGGATTGATCCACGAGACCATTGACAAAAACAACATGCAACAGGCAAACGACATCCACATTCGTCTTGTCGTAAGCCGAGGACTAAAATCCACCCCCTACCAAAACCCAAGCGTCAACATCGGTCTACCACTCGTCGTCATCATTCCAGAATACAAGTCTGTGGACCCCAGCGTCAAAGTCAAAGGCTTGAGACTCATCACATCGCACATTCGCCGCGGCACTCCGGACGTCAAGGACGAAATGTGGAACCACATCTCCAAAGCCACCGACATTCAAGCCTGCATTGGGGCCAATGTAGTCGGCGCAGACGAAGCACTCATGCTAGACCCTAACGGCTTCGTCAAGACTTGCAACTCGACAAACTTTTTCATCGTGCGCAATAACGAGGTGTGGGCGCCCACTCGCGCGTATCAGATGCAAGGCATCACGCGCGCCAAAACCATCGATATCTGCCGTGCGAACGGGATACCAGTGTTTGAGCAAGATTTTACTTTGACGGAGACTTATGGAGCGGATGAGGCTTTCTGCACCGGTACTTTTCCTAGCCATATACCTGTCAGAGAGATTGATGGGAGGGTCATTGGCAATGGTAGCATGGGGCCGGTTACTAAGCGCTTGAATGAGCTTTATAAGCAAGTCGTCCAAAAGGACGTCCGTAGACAGAGGTCGGAGATTCTTGCCAAGTTGTGAGTGAGAGTCCGTACTTGATGGAAGATGTGGTATCGAGTACGGGTCCAGTAGAGATCAATCGTAATATAGATTGGCAGTACCGCTGGAGGCTGGTCACCAGAATCACAGATCCGAACATGCATGGCAATGGTGGGTTTCCTGACTAGCACCCTGTATCAAAATTGACACTCGAATTTTCCCTACCTTACAGTCATAAACCCAGAGATCTGGTTAGATGGGTAGATTTATGTTGTGACAAATGCACGATCAAACATGGTGATCTTTAGGGATTTTTGCCAATCGTCCACGGAGTTGGTTATCATGGGTGCAAGTTATATGAGACGTTGACGAAGCTAGCACTTTATCGTCTCGACAGCTCGTGGAGGCAGAATGTATGGTCATATCATGATGATCAGGATCTCGAGGTAGCCACGCGCTTGCAACGGCTTCGAATGACGGTGATTGATGCCTTGTGTGTGTCGACTATTTCAACACGTTCGACGAGACGTGGTGATTGCTCCTGCTACTTTTCTGTCGTCTTCGTTTGCCGAAATGATGATTCCCATCTAACGTTATTATTTGCCTTTCTAAATTATAGTCTTTGCTCATCTTTTGTGTGCCTTAAAACCTGCATACTCCTTGCCTCCACACATCAATCCTACATCAAAAGTCGCGATAAGAGGAGAACCAACAGAAAGACGAAAAAAGGACTTGTGAAGGTTTTCATGACATGTGCATTGTGTATTGTGTATGGGTTTCAGCTATATAAACAAAAAGAAAAAAAGGGGGGTATTCGTGTTGGTGTTTTTTCTTCCTCGCGGTTTCTTGAGTCCTTTATATTTTGCATCCTGATCCGATAATCCCTGTATCGTATCTCATATTCCTTCTCTTACAAACGCCGTGCCAAAACAAAGACGAGATCCAGCGTCTTGGATTTTCCTGATCCCCATGGCAAAACGAAAAAGTCCAGAAGCGAGCAAAAGGCATTTACGACGTCAAATGACATCCACTGGGTCCAGAACTCCATCCCGTAAGTCTGTTGGCAACATCGGAAGCATAACAAAGCGTACAGCATCCAGTGTTGAGGTTGTCAGCGTGATAGCCGTTGAAGCCACCATTGTAAATGCGCGCAGCACGGTAATACTTGCTGTCATCCGTGACAGCAGCTTGAGACAGACATTGCACAAGTCCATCGCCAGAAGCCGTGCCAGTAGTGCCGTCGACAATCATTTGCTCGATTTCAGACGCGGGACAGGGGTTTTGGATCACGCCGCCAGAGTTACAAGTGCCAGAGCCTGCGTGATCTTGCATCAAGCCAGGATTAGCCACACTCCAAGAGGTGGTGACGACGCGCACGCAACCATTGGATTCTTGCATCACAATGGCGAGAATAAATCTCGGATCCACTCCTGACGAAGCAGAAACTTTTTGGATGGAAGCTTTGATGTCGGCGATTTCGGTGGGCGAGTTGTTGGCGCCCCAGCCATTGTTTGCGCAGGATTGTTGCATGATGGGGATGTTGGCGGTGAACATTGCGTCAAAGGATATCCATTGCGAGACCGAGGGCCAGCCGGCGGCGACAGTGCCATCGCCGGTGTACATTTTGTAGGCGGTGGAGGCGATGGCGGTGGATGAGGCTGCAGAGGTGGAAGCTGCGGTGGTGGGGGAAGAGCCCTGGGCAGAAGTCTTGGTGGTTGCGATGGAGGATTTGGCAGCTGAGGAGGGGGTGCTGGAGCTGCCACAGCCTGCGGCGACACAGTATGCGTATCCGACNCCTGTGATATGTTAGTCTTTGGAGGATAATCCACATAGCTTCGTGCTGGAGACTTACCAAATGCTGTCACAAGAAGGTGCATTGACAGCAGGGTTCCAAGACATGAAAGTATCGGTAGAAATGCCATTGGCAGAAGCAATAGCATAGCAGTAGTCACCAGACTTGGCAGTGTACCACTTGGTGCAACCAGACACGATACCGGTCTGGGTGGAGGCAGGAGGTGCGACAGTGGCGCAGGAAGACGAGCTAGCCTTTGCAGAACTGGAAGCGCTCTTGCTCGAAGACTTGGCAGACGAGGAAGCCTTGTAGCTGGTGCCAGAAGCCAAAACCGGGATGCTGGATGTGGTGACGACACTCTTGGTAGTGACACCCTTCTGAGCCATGGAAGACATTGAGATCAAAGTGGTAGGCTTGGAAGAAGTGCTTGGCTTGCCAGAAGATGTGGTAGCTTTCTTTGTGGAAGAGGTGCTGGAGACCTTCTTGCTGGATGGAGTGCTGGAAACCTTCTTGCTCGAGGAAGTGCTAAGGATCTTTTTAGCAGATGAAGCAATAATCTGCTGGGAAGATGTGCTTGTTTTCTTGCTTGATGTGCTTGAACCCTTGACAACAGTGCTTGTTTTCTTAGTGGACACGGGTTTCACGGTAGAGGTGCTCGTCTTTTTGGAAGATGTACTCGACTTTTTAAGGGAGGAAGAACTGGACTTCGAAGCGGACTGAGACACATACCTGACGGTGGTTTGGCTGGTAGCCTTGGAGGAAGAAGCCACTTTGCTGACAGAAGATCCTCCAGCCACAAGAGTTGGCGACTGGCTGGCGGGAAGGTAGACAATGCTAGTCTTGATAGCGGCGCAAGAAGATCCAGAAGAGAGAGCAGCAACTTTGATGGCGGGAGCTTTGAAGGGGGTCAATGCTGAGAAGGTGGCAGTGACATAGTTGGTAACCACGTCTGTGACGGTGACGGTCTTTTCACTAGCAGATGCGGTGGTGACAGCGCCGTTGACGGTGACCGTGTTGTAGACAGTGTCGACCGAGACGCTGGTGGTGGTATCAACCTTCTGAGAAAGTGCGCCAACAGCAGTAGGCGTGGTGGCTGCAACAGCGAGCACGATGGAAACAGATGCGTCGGATGGAATGGCGGAAGAGATATTCAAGGAAGCCAATGATGAGTTCGAAGGAGACCCGCTCGCATACGAACCATCAGAAGTGAGTGACAAAGTTGAGGAAGCAGTTTCTGACTGCGCAGTAGTTGAGAGGATGCTGCTTGATCCTGAGATGGTGCTTGAGGCTACTTCTGAGCTAGCAGAGCTGGCATCAGTACCATCTGCAAAGTTAGCAGCAACATTGACTGTGGAAGTCTCGTATGAAATGTGATCGGCGTAGATCGTAGAGTTGGCAGTATCTGTGGTAGTGTAGTTGGAAAGAGTGCCGTTGGCAACAGAGCGATGGTGGAGATGATGAAGATGAGTATGGCGTGAGTGACCATGAAGAGGACCAGCGGCGACGAGACCGATCGGCGCAAGAGCTGCGAGAATCTGAGTAACGCGCATTGTAAAGAGTGTGGTGAGGTGTATTGTTGTGAAGGAAAGTGATAGACCTGGTTCTGTAAAAATGTGCAAATAGGGACCTGGATATATATCAGTGCAGACGCGAACAGCTTAGGCTGTCGGCAAGCAGGTTTAGCTGCAGGAAAGCACGGTTTAAGGTAGTGGATGGATCAAGAGGGGGTGGAATACTTAGTCTGTGTGGCGCTCGCGGAAAACCTGGGATGGGGTGCTTCTGTAAAGGGGCTGGAGGGGTTAGTGAGTCGAAAGAAGAATTTTTTACCTTTACAGCTGCATTAACCTGGTTGCCGGGATATGTGTCACGAATGATTTGTTGGTGCGCGTGAGAGAACAATGAAAGCAAGGAGGCGCACATCATCTTATACCATTTGCAGTCAACTGATTGATTTGCCTACACGTGAAGGGACCAGCAGGCGGTTGCGTAGGAGGGCGTGATAGAGGCCAACGTTCTACGATAGGAAGATAGTGTAACCCGAGCAATGCAACCCAGGTGAGGACGCACGGACGGACCCTTCAATGACAGGTATTCAAGTCACGATCGATACGTCTTTGTTCGTTGACGCGACCGACAGGGTGCTCGTGAAGAGTTGTCCATGCAGGCGCGTTGTCGAACGCGTAAAAGGGGTGCTTCGAAGAAGGGGGAACAGCCAGGTCCACACGTCCAGATCAGAATCACTGTCTCAACCCGAGAGCATAGAGCGAATGGAATTGATTGTAGAGAAAAGAAGCGCCAGATCTTTTCAGAATGTTGCCCTGCGCTACAACGGTGGTTATTGGCATCATGGACTATTCAAGCGGTTCGGTTCCTAGGATATCCCTTGCTTGTGGAGGGGGAAAGAGGTTCGGCTTGTGTCCAACGGCTGAGTTTCTAGCCAACGGCCTTGTTGTTCCGTCGACGCGATTTCCAAACGGACTTGTAGAGCCCTACGAATGCCAGTGTCCGTTAGGCTGAGACTCAAAAGGCGCATCAGATCGGTGACGTGCGCCTCTTTCGCGATGGTCAAGTGTCATGCAAGTCTTGTCGAACAAGGGAAGAGGTTGGTTAAGAGGACTTGGTTGGACAGGAACAAGCGGGGCTTCCCGACCAGGAAATTTGCCAACCTCTGCTTGCGCTGCTCACAGCCAACAGTTTCGATATCCACTTTGCTACGCCGCAATACCTAGTCTATGGGTACTCGCATATAACATGTATGCAATGTCAAAGACAGCCGTGGTGACCGCCGTTTTGCAGCCGCTTGCATCGGGCTTGAGCAGCCGAGAGAGCAAACTGTAAAGTTCTGGCCATTGAACATTGACTCCACGCGACAGCGCCTTTGGGGACTTATCGAGTACACTCGTATCACTGCGCTGCAACCTCAATGACGATGTGGTAAGGACTCAGAAAGCGATGTGGTCAAATGTGATGTGATGTGTTGAGCATTTGCCAGCCACCAGCGGCTCCACGCATACCATAGATCTGGTAAGAGAGCTACTGCACGTCAAGTCAGGCATGTTCAAGATTGGGGGATATGATAGGGTAGAAGTTGGAGATTGACGACGGGACATCTTGTCTGCCACCCCTGCAACACTATTCGGGCTACATGTGTGGACTCCGGCCGGCAAAATGCATGCCGTGGCGTGGTACCTGACGACCAACCATGATTTTCTCAGTAACCAGTCGCTTTGGTCGCAGCAGCGGAGTCGCGGTAGGAACATGTCGCGCGCTCGTTACTTGTCTACCATTGGGGCTTGCGACGACTGCAATAGAACAGGGAATTGACAAGAAGTAAGTCATGAAAAGGTTCTTTTGGATATTTGTACAAACCACGTTGAAAACGCCGATGAAAGATGCCCAGACTATATGAGTCCCCGATATCATATACAACCAGCAGAGATAAGAAGCCACAAGAATGCCCGTCAATCCTTACGGCGAAGGAGACTCGGGCATGCGATTGGCGGACTGATCAATGCTGGGAGGAGGTAACTCACGTCTCGGCCTCCTCAGCGACTCCTCGGTAACTCCGTTACCAAGCTTTGTGATGCCCATGACTGGCGGGTCTCCAGCACGCACAAACTCGTACAGTCCAGGCAACTTGTTTCCAGCCAATCTGAAAGCATCCTTGACAACTTGCTCGTGCAACTCCCCCNNCTTGAGTTCGAAGATGATCTTGCTGACAGCGACACGCGAAGCCCAGTAATCGAAACTACCCTTTCCCTTTCCCATACGCGATTCGTTGCCGGAAGTGTAGACACCGATGTTGGCGGAGATGCGTGTATAGAGGCGGTACTTCATTCCACGCAGACGCTTACGGATGACATCTTCGCCAATCTTGAGCTGTGCGGCGCTGATGCGACGGTCGTGGTCGAGTAGGCGCAGGCCGTAGTCGCCCCAGACGACGGTGGTACCGCGAGTGCTACCACCGGTGGGTACGCGAGGTCGTCCTTTGCGGTCTTTCTTGTTCGCGCCGGCGCGAGGAAGTAGCCAAGATTGATTTGAAGGAGTTGAAGAGAATGCGCGGGTCAGAGACGAGAGAATTGGAGATGTTTGGCTCGGAAGGAATTGTGGCCGTNNGCTGGAGTTGGTTTAGTCTTGGGTGCGCGAGTGGATGGAAAGGTGGGTCGGCGTACTGCAAGTCTGGGCAAGAGAGAAGAGAGTGTTGCGATGCGAAGCAAGGCTCGCGCGAATCCGTGGTGCCGACATGGTTGATGTGATTGTGTCTGTATCGCCCTATTCGAGCTGCTTCACCAGCATCTGGCCCTTGGACTTTCTCCAAGTCCAACGCGGCTTGTTCCGTTTCCCGCGGGAAGGCAGCCTAATCGGGATAAATTGATGACGCGCTTTCGAAACACGGCGACAAGCAAGCGCGTCTTGTGTGAGAGCTGCAATCGACGTCCGTCAATTATATCATCTCGAATAAAGTCTTGCTTCTGGGTAGTGATAGACCATGCCGGCAGATATTCGTAGCTTCTTTGGTGGCAAGCCGTCTGCCACGCCCCCGGCAAAAGAGGAGAAGAAGGCTCCTGCCAAAAAGGGAAGAGCTAGAAAGGTGGTCGATGACAGCGACGACGAGGAAGAGTGCGTGACTCGACACTTTCCTATCTTGTGTCAATCACATGCTGATAGTCGAACAGAGCAGCACCAAAAAGACGACGACGAGAACGGCAGCAACGTAAGCGTGTCTGCCTGATTTCCACACCTGCTCCTTCCCCAATTGATTGACACTCGCTCCAGAAAACGCGCCGCATCACCACCAGGCGAGGAAACCACGACTGCCGCCTACTTTGCCACTAAGAACAAGCCCAAGCGAACCGCCGCTGCCACAAAGTCACAACCTGCTCCTTCCAAACAGTCTCCTGCCAAACCCATCAAATCAGAATCTACACCACCACCCTCAACAGATGACCTGAACCCGGGAGACTTCCCTGACGACGACCTCGACGACGCTTTGAAATCAGAGCACAAGGAAGAAGTCCCTGCCGCTCAAGACACCGACGACATGCCCCCCAAGAAGCGCGCCGCCGCCACCAAGGCCAAGCCGAAGAAGGTCAAAGATGAAGAAGACGCCGACGTTGACATGGAGGACAACGAGTTTGTTGTCCCAGACGATGATGATGACATGGAAGTCGAGCCATCAACCAAAGCAAAACCCAAGGCCAAGACAGGTGCAAAGAGAAAGTCCAAGGATCTGGATACCGATGAAGAAGATGAGAAGCCCAGACCCAAGAAACCTCGTGCTCCTGCAAAGAAGAAGGAAAAGGAAACACCCGTTGAAGACAGTGCAGAGCTCCAGGCAATCCTCGACGATATTCCCTTGATCCAAGCTCCGGACCCTCCAAGTGAAGACGAAGGCGGCAAGAAGAAGTGGTACAATCGACCCAAGGACGATAACCCCGCCCCTGGCGCCGGTGGTCTCGACATTCCCGAAGGTGCTGACAACTGTCTTGCTGGTCTGACCTTTGTCTTCACCGGCCAACTCACACACCTGTCCAGAGAAGAGGGCCAGAATCTGGTCAAACGCTACGGTGGAAAGTGTACAACAGGCCCCAGCAAAAAGACCGATTACGTCGTTCTCGGTGCCGAGGCTGGTCCAAAGAAGCTCGCAACCATCAAGGAACACAAGATCAAGGTCATCGACGAACAGGGCCTCTGCGCTCTCATCAAGAAGCTCCCTCCCAACGGCGGCAATAGTGTAGCCGGCGCCAAGTTTGCAGAGCAACAGAAGAAGGAAGCCGAGAAGATCAAGAAGGCTGCCGAAGACATCGAAAAGGCGGAACGTGCAAAGGCTGCCGCCAATCCTACATCCCAACCACCAAAGGGCATCGCCGCCGACGGCACCGACAACAGACTCTGGACTGTCAAGTACGCCCCCACTCAATTGGGTCAGATCTGTGGCAACAAAGGCCAAGTGGAAAAGCTGAGCAACTGGTTGCGTAACTTTCACAAGAACGCTCGCAAAGACTTCAAACTGGCTGGAAAGGATGGCAGTGGTACTTACAGAGCCGTCATGATTCATGGCCCTCCTGGTATCGGAAAGACTACAGCAGCACATCTCGTCGCCAAGCTCGAAGGGTTCGATATTGTCGAAAGCAATGCCAGTGACACTCGCAGCAAGAAGTTGGTCGAGAGTGGTCTCAAAGGAGTCCTGAGCACCACTTCTCTCATGGGCTACTTCTCTGCAGGCGAAGTTGAAACAAGCAAGAAGAAGATGGTCTTGATCATGGATGAGGTCGACGGTATGTCTGCTGGTGATCGCGGTGGTGTCGGTGCTCTCGCTGCCGTGTGCAAGAAGACTCAAGTGCCCATGATCCTCATCTGCAACGACCGCAAGCTTCCCAAGATGAAGCCATTCGATTTTGTCACTTTCGACATGCCTTTCCGCCGCCCAAGTAACGACATGATTCGCGCCCGTATTGCAACTATCGCCCACCGTGAGGGTCTGAAGATGCCTCCAAACGTTATGAACGCTTTGATCGAAGGCACAGGAGCAGACATCCGTCAAGTGGTCAACATGATCTCTACAGCAAAGCTCGACCAATCTGCCATGGACTTTAACAAAGGCAAGGAGATGTCAAAGGCTTGGGAGAAGCATGTTGTCTTGAAGCCATGGGACATTACCAGCAAAATTCTTGGGGGTGGCATGTTCATGTCATCCAGCAAGGCCACACTCAATGACAAGATTGAGCTGTACTTCAACGACCACGAGTTTAGCCCTCTCATGTTACAGGAGAACTATCTCGGTACGAAGCCAATCCTCGCCGCTGACGCTCCCAATGCCAAGATGGCCAACCTCGAGACACTCAAGTTGTCCAGTCAGGCAGCCGACAGTATCTCGGACGGTGATCTCGTCGACAGAATGATCCACGGCTCTCAGCAGCAGTGGAGCTTGATGCCTTCGCACGCCATCATGAGTTTTGTTCGTCCAGCTTCCTTCGTTGCAGGTTCTCAAGCCGGCTCACAAACACGCTTTACTGCATGGTTGGGCAAGAACAGTTCTTTCGGCAAATTCGGTCGTCAAATCAAAGAGATCCAAGGACACATGCGTCTGCGTACCTCTGGCGATAGACATGAGATCAGGCAGCAATACCTTCCCACACTCTGGCAAAACCTTGTCAAGAAGCTGGAGGTTGAGGGTAAAGAAGCAGTCCCCGAAGTCATCAGCCTCATGGATCAGTACTTCCTTACCAAGGACGACTTTGATGCCATCTTGGAGCTCGGCGTGGGCCCCATGGATCAGGAGAAGATTAAGCTCGAAACACAGGCCAAGGCCACCTTTACCAGGATGTGAGTATCATTTGCGCCGACTACACTAAGTTTATGGTAAAACATCAACTAACTCAATTGCTTCACAGGTNACAATGCACAATCCCATCCTCTACCCTTCATGAAAGCTTCCAGCGTCGTCAACCCGTCCAAGAAGATCGCGAAGGACAAGCCCGATCTTGAAGAAGCAATGGACGACTCGGAAGACGAAGCCATTCTCAAGGATGCAGCCGAGGATGACGCCGAGGAAGAAGAAGACATGGACATCTCAAAGGACAAGTACGTCGCCAAGCCCAAGAAGAAGAAGGCCCCCGCTGCGAAGGGTGCCGCAAAGGGCAAGGGCAAGAAAAAGGCAGACAGTGGTGATGAAGATGATGAGGAAGATGAGAAGCCAAAGCCGGCTGCGAAGAAGAGGGCACCCGCTAAGCCAAGGGCCAAGAAGTGAGTGTAAGGAGTGCTCGCAGTGCGTGTATCGAAGGACTGGACATGTGCTCACCAGAGTTTACCATGGTTCGCTGAAAGAACGAATCGCTACACTGGTTCGCTTCGAAATTGCTTTTACCTAGCTCTTAGCTGTGTATATTATATGGAGCGCAGGTCTCTACGGACAGAGGAGGATTCACCAAGCATCATAATAAACTCATGACAATTGAATGCAAACAAGCAAACTCGACTTCCACTTTCCCAATCTGTAGCTCCTGCTTTTCTGGTCACATTTACACACACACACACACACACACAAATGTGGTAGTGGGACGGCGAGCAGAAAGAGTTGGCATGTGCATCTCCTTCTTTTGTCGTCTCAATGTGTGATACCTTTTGCGAAAGTGAGTGGATATGCTTGCTGGTAATTGTGGCGGTTGGTTATATAGATTAACATACACACACAGAAAAAGAAAAAAAAAACAAGGAGTGAATAGCAGGCAAAAGGGGTTTCCTCTTGGTCACTTCTAGTCTTTTTCACAATGTCTGTACGAAGAACAAAAACCTTCACAGCAAACAAGCTTGAGCGACATTGACCAAAGAAGTCTTTTCCATCTCGCCCAAACGGTGGAATCCGCCTTCTGCAGCAACTCTCTCCTGCAACTTGACCATTTTCCTCTGATCGCCCTGAGGATCTGCAGAGTCTTGCTCAAATGCCCAGTCCAAAAACTCGTTCGTGTAGTTGGGTGTATAGTCTCCAGGCAAGACACCGAGTCTTTTTCCATACGCGGTGACCTTGTCCCAATCTCTGCGTACATTTTTGAGGTCCTTGGAAAAGTAGGCAAAGCTCCTCTCGAAGATTTTGCGGTTGAGGGCAGTGGCCATGGAGGGTTTGATGGCAATGTAGTCCTCGTAAGCCTCGGAAGGAGACGCCAAGACGTAATCGGTGGCACGCTTGCAAGCGCGCATAAAAGCCGATACTCGAGCTGGATTCTCACGGATAAAGGTTTCATTGCCAATGTACAAGATACTGCAGAAGCAGCAACAGCCCAACTCGGCGAGTTCATCGATGCGTAGCATTTGCACGTCGCTGCGGGGTTTGTTTTGGGAAGCAAGATGTTCGGCGAGTTCGACCATTTGCACATTCTCGAGACCGATTCCGGCATCGATGGTGCCGTCGATGATGGCTTTGGAGACATTCATGCCGCAGCGTACGGCAGTGTAGTCGGATGGCTTCATGCCGTAGTGGGACGTCAACTCGTCAATCTGGATTTTGCCGAATTCGCCAACGTAGCCGATGCGTTTACCCTTGAGAGAGTGGAAGTCGGTAGTGATGCCTGAGGATTTGAGGTACACGACTCCAGTGAAGGGTTCATCGAGCAGAGAACCAATGGACATGATAGGGAAGCCGCGAGCTTTGCCGGCGAGGGTGTGGATCATGGCTTTGAAGCCGAGATCGACTTTGCCGCTGCCGATGATCTCAGTGACATCNCTGGGAGAGGTCAGCTTGAGAGTTTGGCTGTGATGGCACGTAGAGAGGGATCATACGCTGGGATCGTTGGGCTCGAGAAGAGCAACCTTAAGGCCTTCATCGGCAAAGTAGCCCTTGGCTTGAGCAAGGTAGACGGGAGCGTGGTAAGGAGTGGCATGNCCTGTGTTGACGAGTCAGTCACCCTGCTGATACTCTACAACGATCCAGAGCAAATGAGCTACGGACCAGTTGGACAAGAAGGTAATCTTTTCAGTAGTCATCTTGAAGGTTGATCAGGAATGAAGCTGGTCACGTCAGTACAACCCACCCTCAGTGAGAGAGGATAAACAGAAGCAGTCCTTTCGCTGGAATTACCCAGATCAAGTTCTATGCTAGGAAGAAGCGATCATTGTCTGACAAAGACTGCTTCTCCCTAACATTACGGTATTTCTCAGATCAATCCCAGAGACCTGACACGGCATGAAAGCGATGACAAGTCCATGAGATCGAACACCCGTCTGCAATATACATGTTTTGTGTGATATGAGACGTTACCTGAGGGTTCCCCTGCTTGATACGTAGATAGATCCATGTCGGGACACTTCAGTCTTTGCAATGCCCGTACCAAATTTGGTGCTTTGTGTTGAGTATGTTCTGTAGTGGTAGACGGGAAAGAACGAGGAAGAAGAGGTATGGAGTGCGGCATTTATAGGTCGTACTCGGCGTACCTACCTCTAGAGGCATCGTGCAGTAAAGCGGGACTGAAAGAGGGGGATCAACTTGTAGGACCGAGTTTAATCGTACCGGCGATAATAGCAGGTATATCAGCAAGGTATTCGGGCCGCCTGCTGCAGTAAGGCTCTTGTGATCTCTTCGGAAGAGGTATATTTTGGAGTCTGGTTGTGGGTTTCGATAAGTCAAATTCGTGACAGAGAGTGGCATGCGGGATGATCTGACACTGCAGTATACCACTTGCTGTTTGCATATTGGCGTGATCGATGCCGTTATGCCGTAGGATTTCCAGAATTCACAAAAGTCCAGCTGGAGCGACATCGCACCAAGCTTGAGTCACAGCAAACTGGTGACATGCCACATTTACATGCTTGTCTAAGGACAACATCTTCGATGAAGGATGCTCAGACCGCGAAATCCAGTTCGGCGATCCCGGCAGGGAGCGAACTATGTGGGTTGCGACATCACATGCTGAACGAGGTTGCTTACTTCGGGGATGTTCGGTATAGCTTGTCCTCAGGTGTTGAAGTCTTTCGTCTTTCTCTCTTTCCAGACAGAGCAGACAGCTAGTGTGAAGCAACACAATGAGAGTCAGTCGCACCGAGACGGTGTTCAAGGGTCATGTCAGGGATTGAGATCTTGCCAATTCTCAGGTCGCGGTGTACTGTCGTGATGGCACGTGTGACAAACTTCAGAAGGTTCGAGCTAGGAGAGGTGCTGTTTCCCAGGGTCTTTGCTGTCAGGACCACCCTAACCAGTTCTCGGCGTGCTCATCACGAATGATAGAATCGAGTAATCAGGCGAACATCGCTCTCTATGTTGTTTTAGATGATTAACACGACGACCGAATTGTTAGAAACACTACAATCTAATAATGCTAGGTTAGTAGGGGGATGCTAGGCAAAGAAAAGGACGTTTTTGAGGCTGTATTTGGTGCCTGAGCGTGCCCGGAACTATGCAGACAGGCGGAACATGAAGATCCGGCAGGAACAGCTGCTGCTCGAATCCGTATGTGCTTGACTAGAGTTTGAGATATTCATGACGGCATAGCCAATCAAATAGCACGAATGCCATGTTTAACGGACTTGGTTTGTCGAGTCTAGACGAATAGGAAGGGGATAGTCAGGGACAGAGGTGTTTTTTCTCGCACAGACAGTCGGTGGGCCATGACGTATACCCTTTCCCACGGACACTCTTTGACAATCTAGAGTGTTTTGTAGATACTAGTCGACGTGGCACCTCGCACGAGCGACGGCAGGCTTCAAAGTGGCTCCCAACTTTGTGCGCAACCTCAAGGCCCGAGGCAAAGTGGTCAAGTCGAAGCCCATCCTCAGCTACCTGCTGCCATCCAACAGATCAAGCACCATCCGCAACCTCCGTCACAACACACTTCCTCGACTTCGCCATTCTGCCCAGTCCCGTATATACCGCTTTCTCGTCAGTCGACAGGCCAGGAAGCAGCAGCCCAAGGTCAAGGGCATCCTCGCCTACCTGCGTCAGCGCTTGGGGTCACGCGCCGAGAAACATGCACCGGGAAGCTTACACGACATGTCATACCGCGGATACCAAGACGATGCGCCTCGCGAGTCGGGCGGCCGTCGTAAGAAGCTGGCCGGCTACCTCAAGGCTGCGAACGACCTGAGGCAGTCATACGCATCGCAGTGGTCCCAGTCCAGAGACTTTGCCAACGATAGCGAGGAGCAGCCCGGCATCTTCCCCGGCGCCGACGTCGTCCGCAGCGGCGACGAGGAGATGATCATCTTCCCCAGCTACGCCACCAAGCACATCCGAGCAAAGCCCCGCGCCCACCCAGGCACCATCCAGCAACAGGGCGGCACCGGTCGAGATGTCCGAGACACGGCGGGAGCTGGAGATGCCGAGTTCTGGAAGTCACAATGGGAAGAGTACGAACAAGACAAGGCTATCGTCGACGTCGATGTGCGTGGATGGCTCTACACTCCGCACAAGGGCCAACTCAGTCGCAAACACCGCCTCATGGTTGGTCTTGCGAGACAGCTCGTCGGCATCCAAGCTCCCTCGGGCAGGTCGAGTTCTGCCAACAGTCGAGCTAGCAGTCGCTCGTCCAGCCCGGTCGGTGCTCACAGAGACTCGACCGCAAGACAAGAGGAGGAAGCAATACAAAAGCAGGCAGACGAGATCCTCAAGAAGGGCGAGAAGGAGGCTGAGATTGCTGGCAGGGGCGGCTTCAGCGAGCCTCCCAGCCAATATGCAGAAACCACGCGCTCCAGAGAACCATCTCCTGCCCCCAGTGCCAGGGAAGGCCCAACCTTTGACGACTTTCTCCAGCCAACAAGGTCCAACACTGCTGGCTCTGACTTTATCGATCCCGTACAAAAGCGCTCATCATGGCCAAATCCTGCAAAAATGTCGTCCGAGCAACTCGTCACGGCAAACAACCATCTCATGGCCCGTCTGAGGCCTTTTATGGCCAACCCCTTGGCAAACGCATCTGTCAGCGCCTTCTTCTATAACGACAAGATCTCCCGTCAGAGGACTGTCCAGACGAATGCTGCCGGTCACTTTCATCTGCGAGCCGCCCTAGACTTTGTCCCTACTCATGTCCGCATCCTCGCATCCGAGGATCTATCTGCTACCGAGGAAGTCAAAGTCACGCCTGTAAGAGGTGTTAGCTTGATCAGTGACATCGATGATACCATCAAGCACAGTGCAATCACCAGCGGTGCAAGAGAAATCTTCCGCAACGCCTTCATCCGCGATCTTGGAGACTTGACCATCGAAGGCGTCAGACAATGGTACTGCAAGTTAGCCGACATGGGTGTGCAGATGCATTACGTGTCGAATTCTCCCTGGCAGCTTTATCCCGTGATTACTGGCTTTTTCAAGGCTGCCGGCCTACCACTTGGATCTTTCCATCTGAAGCAATACAGTGGTATGCTGCAGGGTATTTTCGAGCCAGTCGCTGAACGCAAGAAGGCCACTCTCGATCGCCTTTTCCGCGACTTTCCAGAGCGCAAGTTTGTTCTCGTTGGTGATAGCGGCGAAGCAGATTTGGAAGTGTATACTGATGTGGTCCTGGAGTATCCGGGCCGTGTGGTTGCAATCTTCATCCGAGATGTCACATCGAAACCTGACAAGGGCTTTTTCGATCCATCCATGGGTCCATTGAGCGGCGATAGATCGTCTAGAGGCCATTCTCGTAACATGTCGACTGATAGTTTGGTCGGAGCCAAGAGACTGACCCGTCCCTCGGATATCCAGGACGACGACGAGGAGCTCCGCAGAGCCATAGCCGAGTCCCTGAAGGATACCGAGCCGGACAAGAGGTCACTGTTTGGTGCAGATGTCGAGCCGACAAAGATGCTTGGGGGTAGACCCACCTTGCCACCACGACGCCCGACAGACCCTCCTGCACCACAAGCATCTGCGGTGGAGGACAACCTCATTGACTTTAGCGACGACGAGAGCACTTCTCCATTGTCGAATGAACCTCAAAAGAGAGCCTACAGCACATCGCTTGCCAGAAGACCTGCTATCCGCTCTCACACAGATTTACCCGCTAAGCGCGCAACCCCTCCACCACCGCCCAAACCTGCTGCATTGCGCTCACCATTAGGGGATGGCACGAGCGCAATATTCCCTCCTCCAGCAAAGTCCTCACCTCCAGCACCGCCCAAACCTCGCAAACCAAGCACGACTGTCAATACCACGAACGTGCCTTCACCACTATCTCAAGTCGTCGAGCCATCTCCCGCTGTAACAGCACCACCTCCTCTGCCGAAACGCCACTACCTCANNGCTCTGCAAAGCAAAAGCTGTCTCCCACGACCGCATACTTTTCCTCCACCAGACGCAGTCCCACATGGGCGTCTGAAAGCAGCGGCACCTCCACTCCCGGCGAGCAACGCACTCTGACATCCTCATCTGCATCACGCTNCAATGGACAATCTCCGCGGTGGCGCTGCCGCCTCTACCACCACCACCACCACCACCCCCTCCACAACCTCCACACGCCCCAAACCCCCACCTCCCCGCCGCAACCTCTCCCACTACCCAGCAGCCGCCGCCTCGTACGCCAGCAACCGACTCAGCGGCGCCTGGAACGACTCCTCCTTCCACGAACCCTTGGATCCCGAAGGCGGGCCCTTGCTCAGCANNAAAAAAGAAGAATTGTGGAAGCGGAGATGGAGTAAAGCGAAACAGATCATGGAGAGAGAAGGTGTGGTGTTGAGGACTTGGCGGGTGGGTGGTGATGTGGAAAGTGTTTGTGTCGAAGCCGTGAGACAGGAATTGGCAGAGATGGAAAAGAAAGATCGCAAGGATTTGGAGATGCAGAGGTTGAAGGATGAACAGAGGGAGAGCAAGGTAAAGCAGGGGACTTTGATTTGAAAAAAAAGGGCAATGGGGGAATGGGTGGATAGAGGTGTTTTTTTTTTTTTTGATTGCACGATTGGTGTTTTTTTCTCGATTGTATGATTTTTAACGATTCCTCCGTATCACCAGCGAAAACGTGTGAATATTTGTGTGTTTTTTTTCTTCTCGTCTTCTCCTTTTTCTTCTTCTTTTGGCTAGCGATCAACAGCATTTGCATTTTGGTATACACAGAACCAAATATCTGTTTTATCCACCCCCCCTGTAAAGTTTTGTGACATCTTTTCCATCTTCTCTTTTCTCTCTTTTTTTGAAGAACTTGATCGATCTGTTTATTGAATATCAGTTACACCAACTTTTCTTCCACCCCCAAAAACTTGACGAATACATCTCGAGTCTTTTGAACGGGAAACGTGGTGTGTGTAACTAAGCGAGAAGAAAAACCCCCCCTTCAGGTCTAGAATACTACATGGAAAAAACCAAGAGCATCAAAAGGGAGGTGAAATTAGCATCAGCATCAGCATCAGCATCAGGAAAGTAGGGAATGAAAAGCAGAGATACCCAGATAACCAAAATCACAAAAAAAGGCATAAGCTCAAAAAAGACTAGAAAAAACACATCGAAACATTTTGATATAAATTTGGATATTTCCTTTATGTACATAACACTTTTTGGGTTTGGGGGTATTTTTGTTTCACCCCCTCAAGAGTTCAAATAAAGTGATATTAAAAGCTGTTTGAGACTGCAACAAATGCTTCTTGAATGGGAGTGTAGTCATGGGAATATAATCTGGATTTTATGTTCGTCTTTGTTGAAACATTTGGCTTTTGGTGTGAGAGTATTGTGTAGTGCTATAAAAACACTGTGACCCACGTTTTTCTTGCATGTTGGGAGATTGCTTGAAGATGGAGTTTGGTGATGTGGAGATGTGCGGTGGTATGCTGTGGGGTTTGTGTCGGGAGGTTAGCATGTGTTGTTATGGTATTTGCCATGCTCTGCTTCTGAGTGAAACAAATTGTTTCGCCTTGTTTTTGCTCTATGTTAATAGGACTTTTGCCTTTCTTTTGTGTGTGTGTGTGCGTGCTGTTGCTCACTCTATGCAAAATCTTGCATCTCTGTGTCAAGTT
Source organism: Aureobasidium uvarum (assembly GCA_903853725.1). Taxonomy (NCBI): domain Eukaryota; kingdom Fungi; phylum Ascomycota; class Dothideomycetes; order Dothideales; family Saccotheciaceae; genus Aureobasidium; species Aureobasidium uvarum. The sequence continues at coordinate 621,300 of CAINUL010000009.1, read as the reverse complement.
TAGTGTCCATCTCGACCTCTGTGTCTGACTCTTCTCCCTCGACTTGCTCGTGCTCATGTTCACTTTTACTTTCGCTTTTTTCATCCCCATGGCCCCACATCCAATCTCCAGGACACCAATCCCTTGCACAGCTTCTTGCCTTTTCATCCCAACTATCCCCAGCATTCCACTCATCTGTTCCCTGTCCATCGTTGCCGTGAACATACCCCACAGGCGGCTGCACAAAACTAGGTGGCTCCGTGAGCGCGTGTAGAAACTCGCAATTCTTGCCTTTCCTTGGACAGCAGCCATGGTACCAATGGAAGCAAGTTGCAAACTTCTTGTTTGGGTTTTTCATGGAGGAGGAGGAGAGGATGGGGAGTTTGGGGTTAGAGGCTGTGGAGAGGAAGAAAGAGTAGAGGAGTGGTGTGGTGGGAGAGGTCGAGGAGGAGGAGGGGTTGTGTTTATGTTTCTTGGTGGAGGTGGATGTGAATGTGGTGTTGCTTGATACCAGCATGGAAGCGGTGCGTTTTAATGTTGATGGAGGTGGGATTGGCGAGCCGATGCGGTTCTGTGTGTGTAGACGGTGACTTTTTGCGTAGCGGCCTGCTCGAGGGCTGGTGGGGATGGGGGTTGTGTCGGTATCCTGCTTCTGATGTGCAACAAGGGACTTGTCCTGCAGATCAACAGAGTCGTTGTTGTCTTGTCTGTCCAAAACCGCAATAGCAGCAGAGGGAGCAATGATTGCAGCTCTGGCTTTGTGTCCAACCTCTCTCTTGCTCTCCCTCGTCACATTCTTCGCTTTATACCTGTAATTGCTGCTGAACCTGCAAAGTTCGAGCCCACATTCACCGAAATCCTTGTGCCAACGTTCTTTGCCAGGCTGCACTTTGATCTCTGGCATACCATCTGTAGAGTGCAGGAATGGACAACAACGCTCAGAGCCATTGTATGTTGGTGACGAGGGATCGTTGATGCAGTTGCCGAGATGGTAGTGCCAGAAGCAGAGTTTTGCGTTTGAAGGCGTAGGTTGCGTTGGCTGAGAGGTATGAGTCGAGTATGATGGCGCAGTGAGAGTTGGGACAGGATCGCTAGTATCGGGTTGCTGAGATGGAGCTGTAGTGAAGGAATGCTGATGTTGAGCCACGGTGTCGGGTTCAGTCTGTGTAGGTATGTGTCCGCTGCGCATGATAGCGGCAAGGATATCTGGATAAGTGGCTAAGCCTCTGATCACTTGCTCGCGAGTGATGGCTTCATCTTGAGGCGGCTGCGGCTGCTGCTGTCGCTGTTGCTCGACGGCCATTGTTGGCTGCTGGGAAGAGTCGTAAGATCTTACGTTCTGATTGTCCGTGTGAAATCGTGGAAAAGTGACAGGAATTTCGATCGCTTCGCGTCCGCGCATAGCAGCTGGGGCCGTAGGTACATGGCGTGTCAGCCGAGGATCCTGAGTGGTTGTTGTCCTTTGATGCTGCAGACAAGGATCCAGATGCTGTTGAGGCCGCTCGTGCGGCGCTATGAGGTATTGGCGAAGATCCATGTTATTCTTCGATGCTGAGGTCGTTTACGAATGTAGATGGGAAGATGACGTTCTTATGTCGTGGTTGTTGTCGAAGTTCGTGAAGATCGTTGCGGGCTGAGGAGGTTTATGTGGAGAGAGATCGAGAGAAGAGTTGGTGTGAGACGAGAGACCCAGTCGGCAGAGACAAGTGACCGATCTTGGAGGCCGAGTATAAGACGGCGGTCTCTTGAAGAGGAAGTGAAGATGCTTCCGAGTTGCAGAGAGTCGACAAGCTATCTTCCCTTAACTTTTGCTGGGTGGCCTATCAGTAAGAGACCTTAGCTGAGTGAGGGTTGTTGTCTGCTTCGAGGTTCGAGCTGTGGTCTAGTTGTTGTAACGATGAATGTGGCAGGGCAGTCGCAATGCGAAGGTGTAAAGCCAGTGTCTCGTGATTGCAGTAATGATCACTGTTGTATCTCTATCCAGATAGACCGACTTAGCCTCTTTCAAGCCTTTGAGTTTCCATAAGACACCTGCTCCGGATTTTTGAGAATTGGTATCTGTCATGTCAGCATTATCTTCAACAGATCCGAAATCGAGTAGATGGCTGTATGGCAAACGACAGCTACACTACCAAAGCGGCCCCTCGCAGCTCGAACAAACAGCCCGACCATCAAACCCCAACATCATCAAAACGAGTGTCTCAAAAACAGATTATACTGGGAACGTCAAACATTCGAGTAGAGAGGTATGAGTGTGAGATGATATATACATTACGGATGATCGAAAAAGATGTGGTAAGAAATTGAATTTTTGGGGCCTGCGCTAAGAAAAAGAAGACAAAGAAATTCTTTTTGTGACAAACGTGATGCAAGACAGGACCACCTTTCCCCAAAATCGAGTTTCGCAAAAGCAAAAGAATGCGCTGCACAGAAATGTATCGAGTGGTGTAGAGCAAGAAAAAGAGAAACCAATAGTGTTTGTGACAGAAGAAGGGGAAAGAAAAAAAGGGTATGAGGCTGGAATCTCAAACAAGAAGAAGAGAAGAGAAGACGAAATGGAGATAGATGAAAAGTTCGCTGACAAAAAGGGCGCAAAGATATAAAGCCCTGGATAACAAAGGAAAATTCGTAAAACTCCAACGATCATCGCAGTGCAACACTTTTAATGCCTTCTGAACATGTTCAGGATGCTGCTTCTTCGTCGTTCTTCTCTGATTTGCTTGACAGCATCACCGACAAGACGATCAGAAGCATCACCATGACTCTTTTGTCTCGGCTTTGGTGATGGTCTCATGCTAGCCTTCAGACCGGCCATCTCAGCTTCCTCGTGCGCAGAATCTTTCTTTCGGAAGAGATGCAGGGATTGTCTTGCACTGTCACCGCACTGGCTGCCTTGGGCCCAATCGTGACGATCTGCTGCTTTGAGGGCTGGGCGGTAGGCGGGAGGGACATATGTTGATGTGGCTTCTGGCTCTTCGTGGACGGGAATTGCATGCTTGGAGTAGACATTGTCGACGGCATCCCATTCGCGCATGTTCTCTAGTGCTGTGCTGAGAGGTCTGGGACGTCCTGCCTTGGAAGCATCGCGGAAAGCGTGGAGAGCGTGCATGCGTGCCTGAGCTCTTTCTGCATCGGGGAATTCGGAGGTTGGGGGGAGAGGTGGTGAAGCGGGCTTTGTGTGAATGGCGGGCTCGCTCCAGTCGAGGATGTGCTTGTTGGATGTGTCTTTCACTTTGATGTCTTTGGGCTTGGGCTCTGGTGCTTGGTGTGAGGATGTTTTTGCTGTTTCGCTCTTCTCCTTCATAGGGGTTGTGGTGTTGGCGAATTGTCTGGCTGCCACTCTAGGGACAAAAGGCTTGGTGGGCTCGATGGGAGCGTCTTCTTGGGCTGATTGTTTGCGGCTTCGGTGGATGATGGATCTTCTACGTTCGGGTTGTTCGTTGACCGATAGATTCTTGAGCGCAGACACGGATTGTGCACGCTTCACTCCTGCACCTGACTTCAATTCTGGTACTGTACTGCTGACATCCCTTTCGGCTGGCGGCGGTTGTGCTGAGCTCAGAGGTTTGTCTGCCTTGTCTGTCTTTTCTGCCTTTTCTGCCAGCTTCTTATTCGCCAACTCACGTCGTGCCTTTTCCAGCTTGAGTTCTTGACGATAATTTTCCAACTTGCGTGTAAGTTCTGCAGCGTCGAAAGGCTCTCTCAAAGATCTCGATCGTGTGAACTGCTGAGCAGGCTGTGGTTTTTCCTGATGTTGCTTGGCCGCATACCGAGGCTTCCAAAGATTCGGCTGAGAAGTGCTGGTTTGAGCCATTGTCGCTACCACAGCCATGGGTACAGCTTTTTTTTTGAAGGGAACAAAAGCTCGATAATGGTCTTGTCTCAAATCAAGGTGTTGAAATGCGCGACAGTACTGATATGAATATATGTCGAAGGGTCCGGGTCCGTTTTACCTTTTGGCAACGGCCAAACACGTAGAAAAATAGCACCGAACGACAACGTCAGAGGTTTGGTGATGTGATGCGCAATCCAAGTTTCGGCAAGCTCAGGGTAAAAGCGTAAAAAAAAGAAGGGAAAAGGGTAGGGAGTGGGAGCAAGCACCGAGGAGTGGGAACGAGAAGGAAGAGAAGAGATCCACCCTTCGCGCAAGCGTCCGCCGATGCCCGGGTCTATATACACCTACCTCATTTATGATCACACGCGCGCCTCGGAGAGTGGGAAACAGGAAGGGGTCACGCCAGTGTAGCGGAGTGTTTCCTTTTCTCACTGGTGGCCTTTTTAGGCTTCTGTCGACCAGAGGTACGAGGAGCAGTCCGCCATGGCATCGCGTGTCGGTAAACTGTTCTCGGCGCAGGAAAGAGGGCTGCTCAATCACAGCGCAAAAGGCGCCATACCAAGAGTGGTTTCTCAGTTAGGTCAAGACCATACCCCAGATCGGCGACTTAGTCACAACCCAATCTTTGCAGCAGACCAAAGCAGTGCGCGCACTCCGTGACCAACGCTTTTTGTCCCTTCTGGTTCCTCTCTGCACGCGCATGAACAGACTCAGGGAGATTTTGGTGGCTTTTGATAACCTTTTTCCTCCTTCCTCTGCCGCTTCTTCCAAAGGAGAGAGGAGCGAGTTGTGGGAATTTTATCTCTGGTTTAAGCATGAAACAGAGACATCTAGATCACCAGACCGCTCAGGAACGAGAAACAGTCATCACAAGCGCGTCGTGCGCCCCCGGAGTATTTTCGTTCTAGCAGCAACGCCCTTTTTTTCAGCCCGCAACAGGATCAGGATCGGGATTGCAGGTTTCCCCTCACTTTGGCGATTGTGCATCGTGAGCGACAACACTTTCCACCTCCTAGGAGATACGAAGCAGTGAAGTTCAGCTTCGTTATGGAACAGAGTATGACATCGTCTGTTCCCTCTGTTGCCGGGCTCGGATCTCTGCGGCGTGAAAGACCTTGTTGCGTAGGATATCCACTGTTGCCTGCGTCACCAACACGACCCCTCCAACAGCTCAGAGACGTCATGTCGCATGCATGCATAGAGTACATGCATACCTGTCACAAAAGTCTCCTTACGAAGTAGATACGAAGAAACCCTGCTGCAACTTCATCTGCATACACTCTTTCCAAAAAGACTCGGAAACACATTTTTTTCTCCTGGCGACTTTCTGCGGAAAGAACAAAGGCAAATGCTCACGGGAAGCAAAGCGGGAACCAATGTCTCAGTGCGGCTGCCATCCAGCAAGACTCGCGCGTGGCTTTCTTAAACTTTTCCGCCCATGAGGGAAAAAAGATAGAGATCCCACGACCCACGCGGTCGAATACGACAAATACATGTCTTGATGCAGAGCATGTCGGACCATGATACAGTTGAAGCGCAAGGTCAACCGACTCAATAAAGAAACACGTTCACAGGTATGCTATGAATATCGAAAAGAGTGCTGCGGCAAAAACATCGAGTCAGTGGGACTTGTCAAGCAGAAAGTCTGGTAAATGAGAGAGACTTTGCAGATTCTGATGGCGCTTTATGGCGACTCGCGTGACTTGTACAAGAGCTGAAAAGAGAGATCGCGAGAGACACTGAAACAATAATTCGCAAGATCGTGAAGAAGCACGATCCGAGATGTCGCGATCGCAAATCATCACGATGATTGCGAGTCCCGGGGGAAAGAGTAATTGCGAATGCCAGCATCAGCTCGACTCAATAATCAGCTCTGCAATACCGATACGACACGACGCTCAGTACCTAATACCTTTACGCCCACATGTCAGGGGTATGAGCGATCATCACCCAGCCAAGCTACACTGTGTCTCTCTCAAGGCTCTTCAGCTTGGTCACAGACATCGCTACAGCTACTACCAACCCAACCCCGTATCCACGACAGGAGAGGGAGCATCAATTGAACCATACAACTATGACTGCTCTTGGGAAACCCCCGAATAAAATCTTCTCGAATCGTTTAGCCACCTTCTCGCTACAAAGCCAGGCTATCAATCGCAAAAACACTATCCCGGCACTTTCAACATCCCAAACACTACAGCTGTCCATAAAAACAGACAACGCCAAATGCGAGCAATCGTAAACCGTGTATGAGAATCCGAGTTTCCAAAGACCTCGGATTTCTACGAGGTTCAATACAAAAATAAACTTTACGAGAGAAAAATATAACAATTGTGTATGGTGTTTTTGAAATCATGTGTGACACAGGTAATTGTTCAGCTACAAAGACTGGAGATTGTGATGATATACGAAGGAAGCAACAGGGAAGTCATGGGGTGATTGAAAGAAGGAATCTTGCAGTTTTTGCCAGTGCCCTTCGAAACAACGACATTCTTTTCAACAACAAAGAACCGAACAAAGAAAAAAGACAAAAGACGACGACGACAGCATGACTTGGACAAAACATCCAAAAATTCAAACCTTCCTTCTCTTCTTGTCTCCCCCAGTAGCTGCAGTCACTCCCTCGTCCTCGTCTTCCTTGTCGACTGCCGCGCGAACATTCGCCGCCGCGCCCTCGACTTGCCGCCAATCTCTGACTTTGGCTTCGATGTCATCAGCCATCTCTCTCGCATCCTGTACCATGCCTTCCATGCCAGGGTTAAACATGACGGCATTGGCAAACATCCTCATGACCTCTTTNTCCAGCTGGCTAGAATTGACAATCGCTTTGGGAGGGATGAGATCGGGGGTCTTGTCTAGCAAGACTAGAGAAGCAGAGGTGGAGGAGGGGGTCGCGGCTGGGGAGTCGAGAGAAGCAGTTGCGGTGTTGATGGCGCGAGACCCAAAAGTTATGGCTGCTTTGATGGATTTGAGGTCTTGAGGGCGTTTGATGATGGTAGTGTAGCCCTCGGCGTCCTTTTCCCGCACAGGCTTCTGAAAGGGGCCCGCGTGTTTGTGTTGGGTGATATCGTTAATGATCACGTTAGATATGCGGGCAAAATTGCGATGGGCCTGGACTTTGGTCTTGAGGGGAGGTCCGTAGGCAGGTCCTGTGACTTCGGATTCTGGAAATTCTGCAGCAGGTGCTTCGGAAGAAGGTAGTGGAGTCGCTGAACGGGCCCGCTTGCGTTTATTGGTCGAAGCACGGCTGCGTCTTGATCTGAGTTGAGAGGGTGGGTCTGAGGTTTCGGCTTGAAGAATTTCTTCTTGGAGCAGGTCGGCGGGTGTCATTGGTTCGTCCTTGACAATCCGTGACATGACCGAGGGCTCTACATTGGCAGTCTGACCTTCGGCTTGTGAGAGAACAGATTGACTCCTTGTCCTGGCACGCACAGAGCTGGCAATGGCGGAGGAAGCATTGCTGACAGCACGATTGCGCCTGGTAGATTTGCGAGTAGAAGTGACAGGCTTGGGAGTTGGCTCTGCTTCTGCCTCTTCAGTGTGCGAAGGGTGTTCCGCAACAGGCTTAGGCTTGATGGGAATATCCTTGGTAGTGCGAACAGGCGAAGCTTCTCGCGCGGGCGGAGGTGAGCTCACACGTTCTGGGACAGGGCTCACCACACCATCGAGCAACGGCCGAGACAACAATGATGGTCTCTCACGCTTCCAAGTAGCAGCACGAGAATTGGAGCGAGGAGTCATCGAGCGAGATAGAGTTGCACGTGGAGTCTTTCGCAGACTGCTCAAAATATCCAAGGCATTGACCTCGGGACGTCGAGGATCTGGTGGGGCGGGATATGCGTATGGCGTATGAGGAGAGTAGGGAGCGGGAACATGCTGACGCGCAGGAGTAGGCGGTTGACGGGCGTGTGAATTCGCGACCTGCTGCTGAGCCAGTTGATGTTGGTGCATCCTGCTGGGGTCCTGAGCAGCAACCTGGAAGGGCGGTAGTTGATAGCCTCCTTGATGAGGGGGACGAGGTGGGTATGGCAACTGCTGTTGGTTTGGGTAGGGCGGCTGCTGAGGGTATGGTGGGTAAGCTTGGTGGTAGGCCGGAGGAGTGTTCGCGTGAGGTGCTCTAGGGGCTGGCTGAAGCGGTACTGGAGGCAGACGCTGGGTGGGTGATGGATACTGAGCAGGACCGCCACGTGTCGACACAGCGGGAGAGTGTGAACGAGGTGGCACGCTCATACCAGGAGGGAGTGGCAGGACTGGACGAGGTGAGGATGGAGCAGGACTGTGACGAGGGCTTGAGTTCGCATTTGGGCGAGCAAACTGAGGAGGGAAGCCATTCTGCTGTATGACAGGAGACAGGCGGTAAGCCGGAGCTGCCTGCAGGTTTGGTAGCTGAGGAGAAGGTTGAGACTGCTGCATGTGTTGTGGTAGAGGAGATTCTGGAGCCATCTCCGAAAGGGGCGGCAGAGTAGTGGTCGAGAGTCTGTGAGGCACTGCAGGTGGTGCATGCTGCGACTGCGACGATGATGGAAGTAAGGGGGGAGTGGGCGAGGCCGTGGGACGAGCAGCAACGGGTTCATGGTTGATGACGGCGTCGATTTTGGCGCGGTTCAATCTTGCTGGCTCCTTGACTGCAGAAGACGGTGCACTGGCAGCTCCATTGAGTTGTGCAGTCGCGTCTGGCACTGGTGGCGCAGGTGTCGCATCGCTGGACGAAGGTCGCGTGGGCGCGGCAGTGGTAGCAGCCTGCTCGCTCCGTAGACGATGGTCCCACTTTCCGTCCTCTATCTCTCCAATCTCACGCGTCAAGGTATCGTACTTTTCTTCCTCATTTCTGATGTCAGCGACAACGCCATCTCTGTAGCGTGTGTACAGACGATGGACAAGACGAGGNATCAAGTGCGAGTGTTTGGCGGCTTCTTCAACGCTGGGAATGGCCGGGCTGAGCTGTCTCTTCTTTCTGTCCTCGTGCTGATCCAGGCTATTGCGTGCTTCGTCCTTGAGTAGTCGCAGACACAGGTGCTTCAAGGCATCTTCATGCAGACGCGCGCTGTCGTACGAAGGGTCGTTGCGAATGAGAGGTATGCTCTTCAGCTGTTCTGAAATTTGACCGAAGTGGACGGCAGTCAGACCATCGCTGCGCAAGGCGTGCAAGAGCAGAAGCGACTCGAGCGGAGTGTGCTGGGCCAGGCTAGTCATCACAGAGTCGACTTGTCGCAAATTCGTGAGTTGCACAGTAGCGTGTCGGGTTGTGTTCGGGCCAGCAGTTGCGGTAGTTCCAGTTCATGCTTGTCCGGGAACAGGTTTAGGCGTCGTGGCTCATAGTGATTTTGGAGGAAGATGATGTATGGCCTCGATTGAATGGGAGTTGGTGGATTGCAGTGCAGCGTCGTGAATCTTGCACGGCGCCTCTGCCGCTGCCGCCGACGGTTGCTTGGCCAGAGGACTGTTGGAACCTGGAACCTTTGCACTGTTCCACTCTTTGCGACATCATCTGCCTGCAATAGCCATCTGCCTTGACGTCTATCCAACACTTGATTATTTCTTCACATACTAATCATAGAAAAATGCCTTGGTGTCTGCCTGACTACTAATTACTCCGACACTTCCTTCCAGCAAGGCTCAGTAAAGATGCTCAACAGCCACAAGGCAGAACTCAATTCTGATCTACAAGCTGTGCAAAAGTGCCTCGTCTTCCACCTCTGACCACATCACACACTTGTCTTGTCCTGTATGGATCCAAGTACATGTACATTCCTCGGGCACGTCTGCCTTGTCCTTGCTGGGGACTAATGAGCCTTGGCGACATGGTCTTGCCTGAATCAGAGTACGAAGTGCGAGTACTGAGTACGCACCGACAAGTGGTCATGTCGCAGCTTGCATATGATTGAGACGATCCTCCTTTTATCACTCAAGTATTTGTTCATTGCGACACCCCGCCTTCCGTCTTCTTTTCCACATCTGTCCCTGTCTGCTCATTGCTTCATCAACGCCGCCAGCTCTATCGAACCGTGTGATCTACCGACTGCTCCTCCCAACCCTGTCCTATAACGTCATGGAACACACTCCCCAGCAGCGGGCCAGACCCGAGTCGTACGCTTCGTTCTATTGATTCGGCTTCCTTGCCATCCACTTACATGCCCGTAGCATTGCCGCTCGCAACTTTTCGGATGATTTGGATTCTCTATTTGGCTTGAACTCTGGCACAACCCTCGGCAATCTATCATTCACAGTCCAAGAGAAGTCCGTCGCTCCTTTGTTTAGCTATATATTGTACCCAAGCTGACAGGATGCAGAANAGCGCACAGTCTCGACCCGGGAAGAAGAACTCGCAGCCATTGAAGCTCGCCTTCGCGAAACCGAGGAACGTCTAGCACGAGCTGCTCACAGTCCCGACCACGAACTCACGTCACACCAAGCTGCATCCGGTGCTCAGCCATCCTATGCTTCGAGAGACGCTGTCTCCAGACAAACCTCTGGCTACCAATCATACCCCGAACAACAATACCAAGCAAGACCGCCAAACAACAGAGAAGAGTCATTCCAGCCTCACATTCCTGGCGCCATGCCAAAGACACCCACACCACACTATGGTCAGGGACAAGACTATGTGACAGTCGATCGCACCAGATGATGATATCTGCAACACATCAAGCATACGCAGCACCTCGGGATCAGGCCGCTCGGAGTTTTGGGATTGGTCAAGAGGCATTTTCGAGTCAAGGGCGACATTCAGCATGTTTAGAGGTAATTACTGGATTTGTTCCTGTCGTTCTCGTAGGGGGTGATTGTTGGAAGAAGCGACTTTTTTTAATCGTGGCTCGATGGTTTGCGAGCTAGAGCAGCGCCTTTGCATTCAAAGAGCGAAACATTGATCCCTACCATTTTTCGTCCCTCGCCAAGCTGAGATCAAACCTGAAACACATCTTCTCCAGAGGTTTGTTTAGGCAGCATCTCGGGCATGCAATAGTCAGTAAGTCGTGTCGAGCGGGCATCGTCGGTAAATGGTGGAGTGATGGACGGGCTCTTCGGGCCGTGTTTGTCCTTGCAGATCCCGACAAAGAAGATCAGACTCTCCAAACGTGCATCTTGTGGCAGAGTCACGAATAATGAATTCTAATCTCATGCTGAAGCAATAGAGTATGGACATGCTCAAAGTGGTGAAAGACACAAGAAAGTTGGTCCAAAGAAGAATGGACTCCCGCTCACGGCTCGGGCTTGGCAGCGGGCCGCTGACCCTCGTCGGTCGCGACTCGATGGACGGGCCATTACACCTCGGCCTGCGCGTATACCAGAGGGCAACGATTGAAAGAGCTTGGATATTATTGTTAATACAAGAGAGTCTGACTGGACATGACGGATGCCAGCACGAATCCCAAGCGGAATGGGACCATGACGGACACGAAACCAACCATCAAGCAGCAGCAGCAGCAGACCACCCAGAACACAAACACGACCGACACGCCAAAGTCGCAAGAGAGATCCAAGAGCACTGCCACAGTAGACAGCCCGTCAAGCCCTCCGAGAAAGAAGCGCAGAAAGGTCAACCATGCCTGTGTCTACTGCCGTCGATCGCACATGACATGCGACCTCGAACGACCATGCGCCAGATGCGTCAAACGCGACATTGCCCACCTGTGCCATGACGAACCCAGAGAGCCCACCAAGGGCAAGAAGCCAGATACGGACACACCGCCTGCCGACACGAGTGTCATCGAAGACGAACGCAGAAGTAGCTTGAGAATGGACCCTCCCGCCATACAACAGCCCAAGCCAATGTCGCCAGTACACATCAAGCAGCAGAGCCAATCCTCAAACAACCAGCGGCCCTTCTCCATCAACGACTGGAACTTTGATTCGACAAGCCAACTCCACGATATGCGCAATCTGCACCCAAACTACACCTTCAACACCTCCGAGGTAACCGACGAGTATAACTTCCTCGGCGACTTTCTGAACAACAGTCTCCTCGACGACGGCGCAACCTACAACCCCGACGACACGAGCACAATCTTCAATGACCCACTGCTAGCAACCGGCTCCCTCTCCACCTACGCAAACAACATGAATCTCTTCTCAGGCATCCACCAAGCTCAGTCTTCCACCAACCCTCCGCAACAACCACAACCTCAAGACCCCCAAATCTCCGCTCTGGCAACCGACATCACCCGCCCCTCCTCCGTCATACCCGTCGACACCAAAGCCCGCGACAAATTCTACATGACCGCCGCCGACCCCGCCGGCAACGACACCNCCGAAGCCCGCATGTTGAAGCTGCTCCAAGCAAAATACGACGCAGGCATGCTGCGTCCCTTCAACTACGTCCGCGGCTACTCGCGTCTAAACACGTACATGGAATCCCACATGCGCCCACCCCTCCGCCAAAAGATCCTCCGCCAACTCGAGAAATTCCGCCCCAAGTTCAGAGAGGCAATGCACAATCTCACCGACATCCAACTCATCCGCGTCGAAATGTGGTGGGAAAGCACGCTCATGGAATACGATCGCGTCTTTGCCTCCATGGCGATTCCCGCATGTTGCTGGCGTCGCACGGGCGAAATCTTTAGAGGAAACAAGGAAATGGCCGAATTGATCCAGGTGCCCATGGAAGAATTGCGGGATGGAAAGTTGGCATTGCATGAAATCATGGCCGAGGATTCTTTGGTCAGTTATTGGGAGAAATTCGGCGCGATCGCTTTTGATCAGAGTCAAAAGGCCATCTTGACGTCTTGCACGTTGAAGAATCCCCACGACGATGACGACGATACGACGAGTGGTGGAGGAGTGGACAAAGATGAATCAGGCAGAAAATCCGACACAAGACCAGGAAGCAGCAGCAGCAAGAAAAAACCAACGGGTCAATTGAGGAAATGCTGTTTTTCCTTTACGATACGCAGGGATATACACAACATGTAAGTCTTTTGCCTTGTATATCCCTCTCCTGCCCCGAGGGGTTTGAGGATCTTTCAAAGAAGAGTCTTGCTAACTTTATTGCAGTCCTTCGGTCATTGTGGGTAATTTTTGCCTATATTGTAGCCCTCCTTCTCTTTTCATCGAGAGAATCCCCTTTTATTCTATTCTTGTTCTTGCTTTCCATGTTAGGACTTGGCTGCATTGTGTAATCATAAAAAGAGATCAAACGGGATATCATGCTTGAGATGAGGTGGGGAACGCTGAGGACAAGTATTGAGCAACGTATCAGGGACTGACGATCAAAAACTAAAGAGAGTGGAAAAGGCATGAGGCTCTAATTCTGCAACGACTGGAACTCATGCAAGCGAAACGGGACTGGCCTTTCGGCCTGCCAACTATCGAACACATCACTTTCACCGTACCATAGCGAACACCGAATCCATTGTCAAATCAACTGATGCGAAGCGAACTCCTGAGCCAGAGCGTAATCCTCACGCTCGCCGGCACGCTTCGCATCTCTCTTCTTCTTTGCAGGACGCTGGCGGTGCTTGGTGTTGTACTCTGGGATTTGATGCTGGATCTGGCACTTTCTGCAGACATAGGTATCGCACTTGTAGCAGTGAAGAACCCAGGGTGCCAGACACGGCACTTCTCGCCGGATCTGCCGTCCTCGCAGAGTAGAACACCTTCCTCGTCGAACATCTGGTTGTAGTAGACGGGCCGAGGCAGTGGGACTCGCTGGCCTCGGAAGTCGGTCCAGGGACCAGGGTGGTTGCACTATCGATTTCTGGGTCAGTCAATGGTGGCAGTAGAAGTGACATCACAGATATACCTCAAGGTTGCTGTCTTGGATGGTCCAGCCAAGGTTCAGTCTGGTTCCATCGCGCGCGAAGAAGCGGTAGTCAAGGATGGCTTGTCTGACCGGTTCCATATCGGCAATGTTGGCATGAGCGAGAGACGCAAGCGCAAGATCCCTGCGGCTGATGAAGCTCGAGGAAGGCCTTTCGGCCTCCATAGGTTGAGCAGCGGCAGGGAACGGCTTGCGAGCTCCTTCCTACAAGGTTGTCAGCGCAGTTTCACTGTGAAGTCATGGGTGGATGAATTTACCTCGTTGTTGCCGGCGGCGGCGAGAGAGAGTCTGGCCATGCCCGCGTTGATGGGAGTGGACATGGTGTTGATGGACGTGATGATTGTGGTCGTGATTGGGATGGAGGTGAAAATTGATTGTTATTGGAGTGAAGGAGGGATGGTTGCGCAAACACGAAGAAGCGCGCTCTCTTGTGTCTCGATCAAGGAAGTCACAAACTCGGAAGGGACAAGCATTCACTGAGACGCTCGGCTTGTCACTCGCACCTTCACTTTACTGATGCTTCAAGACAAAAGACAGCCAATTCACAAGCTATCGAAACGCACAATCGCTTTCTCAATCGGAAGTGTGGCCATGGAGATGTGCGTAGCCTTCGTCTCTCCGTGGTCAAAGTTGTTCCTCAGAAAGTACCATGTATTTCTACAACTACGATTTGACGATGTCACAATATGCGCGCAAGGGGAGATGTAATCAGGGGCATACTTGACAATGCCTCTCGTACCTTCCTCACTCTGTTAATCCCGGAGCCCCAACGTTTACTCTCGTGCTCACTTGCAGCTACCAATAAGCCATAGAAATACACAACGCCTTTTTGGACCAGCACTGTGGCCAAGGAAACACGCCGATCTATCTTCTCTCCCTGGACATAATTCCATCCTGGAGTCTACCATGCATTTCCATAACGACAATTTGGTCGTATGGGACACATGGAAAGCAATTAAGGGTTGGTTCAGGCACCAAGCGATATTTCAATAGCAGCTCCTTCCTGCAAACTCCCGACCACAGTCTACCCCCTCAACACCATATCCACCACCCGAATGATCTTGGCTGCCATCATGCCTCCAGTAAACCGTATGGAACTTGACAAGCGCATCTCTGAAGCGCACAGAGACACCAGAAATGGCCGTTTCCGCCGCNGAAAAGGTCAACGTGTACAGAAGAGTCTGGGTGACGAGGAGAGACAAGCACTCAAGGCACAGGATTTGGAGGTAGACAGGAAAAACAGGTTCAGATCGCTAAGCGACCGAGCAGCGGCTGTTGGTTGCACAACCGATCNNAATCCCCCGTACGTGCCTGGCGAACTTGTCTATCTCCTCTGCTCGAACGACGACAACTACACTCTGCGCAACACGCGCTCCTACATCATCAGCGACGCCCATGTCTCCTTCAAGTCCTCTCACGACGTGAAGCTGCCAAGGGAGGAGTCCAGACAGAAACGCCAGCACGTCTTTGCTCTCATGAACATGGAGAGTGGGGTTTACATCTCCACCGCCGAGGCCGTGATGGCTGCTCGCTACAAAGGCGCCAGGAGGGCCGCTTTGCGTCTCGCCAAGATGAAAAATATCTACCAAGGCGATGATGTTGGCGCCTTGACTCCTCCGGAGGTCAAGCCAGACGCCGCAGTACAGATCCGCGACGCCTACAATCTCGCCTACGAGCAGGATATCCCGGACGAAGTCTTTTCGCACGCCTCAGCCTTCTACCGTGCCTACGACAACACCTTCCCGGCTGGTTTCACCGAAGACCACCTCGACTTCTTCGTATGGTGGTATGACGGCGAGGTTTATGTCCGCAGACACACCAAGCCTAGCATGGACAACACGATCCTGGCTTTTGCTCCTGAAGACATCGTCGCTCGCCTTGCAGCTGTCCTCCTTGACGCCGATGAGGTGGCAAGATTCGCCAATGGAGTTGTGCGCGACGCCGGGATCACCGACCTCTGCTGCCTGAGCCCGATAGCAGCAAAGGACGCCGTGCCAGACGCTCAGGCAATCAGAGAGCAAGACGACACCATCGAGCAGATCGCTCGCTTGGGCTACGATGCTAGAAACGAGATCGGACAGTTGAATTTTGCCACACAGCCAAACAACCCCCTGCCACAAGACTTCAGCCACTTTGATGAGAGGTATCCCTTCTTCTTCGGTCATCTCAACAGTCCGCCTCGGCTGCCAAACAACCCCACCCCTCGCGTGCCGGTCCTCGCGCGCCAACGACTGACGGATGATATCATGCATGCTCTTCAACGCGTACAGCCGGATACACAGTTGTGGAGAGACGACGTCGTGGTCCTGTTGTTCTGGGAGATGATCTGTGAGGCTGCCATGTCGGATGCTCGTGACGTTGTCGGAGACATCGATGCCTATCATGCATGGGCTCGAACCATGATGGCAGATGGAGTGGACTGATCGAGGATTTGTATCCCGTTGGCAGATCATGAACACGGGAAGGTTGGGCGATCGAGAAGGTTGTCGAAGTCAATCAACAGCAATCTTGACATGAAGCTTATTGGAACAGGGGCGTCTCGTCACCAGCGTCACATATCAAATCTCCTACCAGTAATCTGGCCGACGATCTCATCGAGATACAAGCTCACGACTTGCCAACCATCCAAAGCTTGGACAGGCGATACTCCGTCCCAACCCGATATCCGCATGACTCTCTCTCTCAACGAGGCGCAGGACGCTAGAGGTAGCGTACGTGCCTAATCTCGAAATTCAATTCCTGTAGTCATATACATAAGTGAATCCCAATCAAATGTACTGTGCAAAACCGGATAGATGCTCGAACAGAAAACATATCAGGAAAAGAAAATTGTACCAGACAAGATCAGAGACTGCTTACCTTCTTATATTGCGACCAACCGTCAGGTGAAAGGACAAGCAAGCAAAAAGTACCAGACGATAAGAGCAAAAGATATAATTGCCCCTTGTGATAATTGAACTCACGACTTTCCATTTCAGAAGTCAAGATTACCGCCTAGCTTTTCAGCCCAGCGGGTCTCTCCGACTTACTCTGCTTGTGTTTGCAAGACATTATCTGAGGAACGTGCTAGCCACTACACTAAAGGGGCTGGAGATGTTACGCTGGCAGACTTGGTGATTAATATAGGTTGAGGGGGAAGTGAGGTTACAAAAGTGGACTATTGGTGAAGAAATCCCACCATCGCTGAGCCATTTCGATTTGAGCTGATTTGTTTATTGGACTGGAAATCCAGGGTGTGTTGACCTTTCTTTAAGCGACCGGTACTAACGGAATCTATCTACTCCTCATGAGTAGCTTAATACTGCAATTCACGTTCGATTTCCCAATTCGGTCTGCGCTCGCCGCAATTGCTGCCACAAGGACGACAAAACTACCCGCCGCAACTGGGGCAGTAGAACATACTTGGCCGTTAGAAGCGACAGAACCAACCACGATTATCCTCACATATCAAGAGGCCCGGCTCGCCAAACCTGTCTTGGTTAGTGACACGATAAGGCTTGTCCAGAGGCATACCAACGGTGGTGTTCCAAGGAGGTAGATGATTGCACTGTATAATGGTCAGTCATCTGAGTATCTGCACCCAGTCTCTGGAGTCTTATATCTGGATTGTTTTGCCTTCAGTGCGGCTCTCAATCTCTTCCTGGGACTTCACAATATTGCTCTTGTGAGTTGCGCCTTCGCGTTCGATTGTCCCAACTCCAAATGTACGTGAGCTGGAGAGCCGCTGCAAAGCAGGAACACAGATGATGAGATACACAAAGACGTCAGAGGTCGTGGTATCATCTTGTGTCCCGTCGGTATTCTTGTACTGCTCGATATGTATTTTTGGTGGTCATATTCTGGGCAAACCAATCTCGAATGAACAGAAAGGTACTGCTCGTGTTTCTCTGCTTCTCCCAATGTTGTCCTTGTTCGTTACTTACCAAATGCATTGTAGATCAATGCTCTGATGTCAAGATCTGATCGATACGTGGAACGTGATACACGTGTTGGACGCTCCAAGATATGAACGGACCAGCACTCTTGTTGAAGAAGCTATGACAAAACAGCATATTTACAAGGTGGTTCCTCCGGATCTTCCTTATAGAAAAAAAGAAAAGTTATAGACGTGGAGGGACAAGGTCAAGCAGATATCAAGATGTGGCAGAACCATTCACCGCCTAGCCTCAGACAACGTCAGCTGCTGCATTGTTTTCGTGTCGACACGATGACATGAACCACAACGTCAATCATATATGCTGTACTTTACAAGATCGCGAAGTTCTTTGCAAAGATCCTATCTGAGTACTCAGCTTCGTCATCGCTCACTTCTTGGAACAAACACATCGAGGTCCTCACCAGGACAGGCGATCAGGGTACATAATGGCAGTGACAGGCATGTCTTGGAATGGATAATGCCAACTCTCTTACGCAAAACGGTCTTTGAGTATCTTCCGCTGGGGGACACAGACATCGTATTCTCATGGTACATTCGATACATTCTCATCGGTCCCGACCGTCTCCAGCATGAGAAGTCTTGGGTTCAATGATGTAGATTGGCGCGGGGCAATGCTCGTTCGCTTTAGTCAATAAGAAGATGTGCGTACTCCATCTGTTGAAAACATTCGATTGTACGAACGCAAGAGGGTGTGTCGAACAATGTATGCTTATTGATGGGTGATGAACGAGTAGAAAGAAGTGACAAAAGTTGGAAGGGCGTAAGCGTTTCGATTGGATTGCACCTTGTCGTGACCTGAACTCAGGATCAGGCAGGTGCGAGTCTACTCAGCCAAGTCTAGAGTGAGTGCTCGTTCCTTTCAACTCTCCGACTCACTGTTCAGGACGCGCCAGGGCCGCGTACTCGCTTTTTCTCTTTGCCTCACTCTTCCACGTATGATCGAGTTACTACCATCACATCTGCCACATGCCGGACTCCATCGATTCTGGATTCGCAATGCTGTCCCTCGACGATGAAGACAGTGATGTGAGTCCTCTCCTGATCGTTCAAGATTTCTTTACTGACCTTGCTGTCTAGGGAGGAGTTCGCTTATCTCGTGCTTCCTCACCTCGTCCTGCCACTCCACTTCTCATGGCTTCCCACTCTTCCAACGCGCTTGATGATCAGCCCGGAAGGGCTGGTCCTGCTCTACCATGTGGTGCTGATTCTGTCAGCCGCCAGGCGAGCACCTCCGAATCTGCGAATGCCACTCCCGCCTCGTCCTCGCCCATGAGTCATCACGACCTGGCGATCGCCTCACTCTCTGCTGCGAGTCGTCTTGTGGATATTCATGAAGTCAGAGAAGCTGTTGTGGGTGGCTTCTACTATGTCCGCGACTGGAAGAGACTCCAGCCTGGTTGGACTCTGGAGGACAGTAACCNNTTGAGGTAAGCCAAAGCTGTGCCACGCAGTCTTTCTGTCGGAACTTAACTGATCATTGATCAGTGCTCTCACATTGGCCTGCGCAGTGGTCGTGAAGGAATAGTTGTCGAGCCTCCATCCTCGGTTTCGCACATGCACATGTTCGGTGAGCTCGGCGTCCTCCTTTGCGAAGATGGTCGTTCGCCGAAATGCCGCCTCTGGCATCGCAACCTCATTCACTGTCACCAGTGTGATACCTATGCCTGCAAACCCTGCCTGGAGATGCGTCTGAACCGCACCAAGGCCAACGCCAAGCATCGCACAAGACCTGCCAACCAGAAGAGAAAGACAGCACGCGCCGCTATGTTCGAGTAGTCGGCCTTAGAGCAGTAGAAATCACCCAAAGTGTGACCCCTCTGGACCGCAAAGACTGGTAAAGCTATGTCTCGATGCCATCATCATCCTTTCTGGGTGGCCTGATCAGTATCTCCAGTAACAATGCATTCTTGTTTTGCTTCTCTCCTCTCCATTCATGTTCTCTTTGTCTTTTTGTAGTATGACGCTCGCTATACCTTGCATCTGTGGTTCAACATACACTCTCCCGTACGATCTGAGTTCCTTATCCTGTCGATACAGTTTATGATTTATCTTCTCCTTCAACAATATCTCAGGCCGCAGAAAGTAGAAGGTAGATAAGTACCCTCTCTCATTCTCTGAGGACTTATCTTGTAGCTATAGAAATGCACAATGTTTTCCAGAAAGAAGTCGTAACCATGGAGAGCCATCATTTCAGCAAGCTTTCATTGCTTGCTTCTAACTCAATAGGCACCTCACATCTCTATAGCTGCGGATCAAGATCTGAGCTCAAGTCCGTCGCGATGCGAGCCATGTCCTTGGATTTGTCATGTTTTCTCCAACACAAGGCGATATCTCGTCAAACAACAATCTGCTCGCTTCTTTATGGGATACCATCGTAGAGGTGCAGGACATATGCTCGACCCATTTTGGACAACAAGGTACCGATGATCAGTCGCGGCCTGAAGCTCATACATCAGTATATGCAGGCGATGTGGCATGAATTCACATGTACCAAACTCGGTACAAGATTCAGGTTGTCCGGTTTACATCCTCGAGCTTATTGATTGATCTCCGAGTACTTTTCTCATCGCTCTTCAAAAGCCAAGCAACACCCTTTGTCCTGTCTCTCGATCAAGAAGGCCATTCTTCGCTGTAATGAGTTAGGAAGCACGTCGTTGCTGCCGTTCAAAGATGTCCGATATCGCCTCATGTTTATTTCTCGTCGTCTCGAACATGGCATTTATAACAGATTATCTGGTTGTCATTAAGGAATTTGTCTGACAAGGCTTCTGAGTGCCTCTCTCTCTCCGATTTACAGTTGTAAACTAAACAGGTTACCGTTCCTCTCGTGATTGACACACAAAGATGGCGAGGTTCTTGCTGTGTTTCGATTGTGTAGTGAAGATGCCAGTGCTAAAACCATCCCGTGGTAACATCTCCATCCGCTTTGTCTTTGTCTTTAAGATGTGAAAGTATATAGGTGCGCTGGTTAGCCGCTAACTTCATGCTAGCAATAGTATTAGCAAGATGATGTAAATCACATGCAAAATCTCGCACACTTCACCCCCCTGACCCTGACCTTCACTCGACTACATCAACCTCCCAAAACCCACCACCTCTACAACACCACTAGGTCTAGTCTATACTGATTGGCCTTGGTTCTCAACAGACCAACCATAGTCGCCGCTTTCGATAGCTATCACCTTTGGTGTAGTGGTCAAGTGCACGATGAGTGGTTGGTCTTTTCGTCTTCTTTGGGACACTGTGTTTGACGGAGTGACTGAATGTGGTGTTCTTTTGGCGCTTGATTTGCTTCTGCATGTGACGAATACTATGAACTTACTATTTTCTGTATAGAGCGCCGTTCGCACTGTGAAGTTGGAGGAATATCCCCCATGCTGTCAAGATACTTGGGTCAACAAACAGGCAAGAAAAGCTAATGCGGATGTAAGACTTTATTTCAACTGCTGTAAAGACTGTATTCCTGCGCCATGTGCCTGATCTCATCCAAAATCGTCCTCCTCTGGCTGCAGATAATCAAGAAAGATGATTCATTCAGGACCAATGTTTTCAATACAATGTGGACACTCTGCCGTACAGTCCTTGATGGTCTGACACGGTGTTCGACTTACATCTCGTAGTCAAGTTCACTGTCCGGCTCACTCACGACTTCGTCGTCATCGATGTACTCGGGAACTGGAACTTCACGGAAACCCTGCCTGCACTCAGCCAAGGCTCAGTATGGGAGGGACTGTAGTATTCTTACTGACTTGACGACTGCGAAGCCGCCAGTGCCAATTTTGAGAGGAGGAG